>MNCI01016193.1:113618-151463 GCA_015680685.1 Gnetum montanum | reverse complement strand
AAATTCTCGTGGTTAAGACCTTAACTCTTGCTTACAAATGACATTTCTAGAGCCTACAGACTCTTTGAATATGGGACTGTCAAGGCATTAAGGGCATGAGCTTGCTTTGGGGAGGACCCACTGGCATTCCTACTTGGTGCATTAGTTAACTTCTTTCCCTTAAACATTTCTACAATCAACATTTATTTTGTTCTTTTCCACCTCTAACATCCCTTTTATTAACATTGTCATTGTTTTTTTTTTCTCCATCTTTCTTATCCCTTATATTTTTCCATTCTATCACTACCGGAGGTTCGCTCTTAGTCATGGGGGTCCTGGTCCAATTTTTTCAATTTTTTCCTAACCCCTACACCTTGGGTAGTCACTAGTGTTATATCTCTAGAATCAGTATTAGCCATATCACAACTTAGCCAATGGACTGTACACCGAGGGAAGGTATCAACTGCATTGTGATTTAGTTATCCTTGCTAATATAAGACTGTGTTGTGTGTGCAGATGGTAATCATACAACAATGGATTGGATCTAGAGGGAACACTTAGAATGGACTGGTGCTAGAGTAGTTATGAAAGGAATAGGATTGATGACGTGCTTATGGATGACCAACGGAAAGTGCAATCTTGGCATCGACAGCAACAAGCTTCTTCTTTTCTCTCTCTCTCTTCTCTCTTCTCCCTCAGCTGCCAAATAAGGTTGGATGCCAAATGTGTATAGTGTTCACTCTTGTGGTCATGAACACTAGTATTTCCATGTATTGTAATGATGATCCATTCACATGTCACCCCATTCACCATTAGTTTCATTCAAGTCAATAATCCCATACCTTTCCAATATTTTGTAAGGAACTCAAGGACAAGTTTTCATTTAGCCATGGGGGTATGATGAGTCGCAATATCACGTACGAGATATTGCATCTGCCCTGTAATATCGCGTACATGATATCACATCCCATCTTATTATCTATAAATAAGAGGTGGTTTTCCTTGTTCTAGGCACTTAGACTTAGACCCTTAGCTAAACTCTTACATTTTTACCATTCCAAAGTTAGAATAATTTCCATGTGCCCACAATAGGAGTCTTAATGTGAACGGATCTTTATTCGAGCAAATTGTACCTAAGCACACATTTGTGTATGGCAATAAAGATGAAATTTATGATAAACCTTGCAGCATGTGGACTAAGCTAAATAGTAATTAATTATTTTTGAATGTTTAAATTATTTCCTAGTTAATTAATCTCTCTCTCAACCCTTGACTCTCCTAGTTAAGTACACTCAGTACGACTACTTCGAGCATGTGTGTAGTGCTTGCTAACCCAATAACGAGTACCGTTTGGTAATCCCAGTAACATTGCACTGGTTCAGGATGTGTGCGGCAAGTGGGAATGAATACTGGTGTTAGGAACAATCAAAATGTAGTTAGTGAATAGTTAATGAAAGTTAGTCACTTAGTTCTCTTCACCTTCCCCTATTAGCATAAGATATTAAAAAGATAAAAGATATAAAAATCATATACCTCAAGCTTACTTAACTATACAACTGTGAAAATACAAGTAAGTTTGGGAAGACAGCAATTGATTAACCTTAAGTGTTCCATTAAGGCACGTAAGCACTTAGTCCTTGGAGTTCGACTGGATCGCACGTGAAACACTCGTATTCGTATGGTTGAGTGTAGGGGTTCCTCGCCACTCATCACATGGTGTCAAGGTTAGAGTATGGTTGAGTGTAGATAAGCATCAAGTTAGAGTAGCCCAAGCTACTACACAGGTAAAAGAAAGATGTGCAGAAGAGGCACTCCTACAGCAACCCATGGTTGAAGGACTTGCCGACGTAGGCATAGATGATCTAGATGCCTTGTTTAGTGAGCTGGTACTGGGTATCTCTCCCATCATCATCCTGGAGGAGGAAGAGGAGGAGGAGCCAAGTATGCCTATGCCTTAATATTATTGTTCTATTACATTAGTTACATTTGGTTGTCATCCTAACCTTTTGATGATTGTTATGCTTACAGTAGTTCCTAAGCCACTAGTGCAAGCTTCCTTCCCTGAAGTTCACATGAAACCATGGGTAGAGACTCTAGATAAAGTGGAGTTCTTATGTGTGATGGCTAAGGACATCCTTGATCGATTACATCAAGTTTCACCTAAGATAGGTAAGGATTTCATTTTATGTGCTTTGGTCGTAAGCTTTGTTTGCATTATGGCTATTCAAGGTTGTGTCTTATGGTTGCATTATATGCTTTGTGTAGTATCGTCTGTGGAGTGGGACTCCAACAGGGACATGAAGGTAGACTCTTTGAATAGACTTTAATCTAATGTGTCTAGTGTACTTGTGAAGCTGTATGACACTGCCATTAATTTAGCATGTCATGTGCAAAAGCTTCATGGGAGCTAGAGAGGCCTAACGAATCCCTATGGGAGGAAGTTGTGGCCTTGAGTGAAAAGGTTCAAAGGCAAGAGGATATAATTAGGGATCTCTAGGATCATAAAGCCTTTGTGAAAGCCCATGTGGCTAACTCAGGGAAGCTATGGACTAAGGAGATCATATGGGCTCAATATTAGCATGTCGTTCAGGAAAAAGTAGCAGTCCTATGGGAGATGGTGAAGTAACATGTGCAAATGGACCTCATGTTCCAAAAGGTTGAAGGCTAGAAGGCTCACTGTGCTTGGGTTCTATAGTGGGGCAAGACACAAAAGGCCTACAAGCAATAGTATAAGGCCAATTGTGGGGCCTACCTGAAATGGCTTAAGGAAGAGTTAATTGAACAACACAAGAGAGAGCTATTAATCCAAGGGATTCAAGTAGATAGTTCTTACCAACTCTTTGAAAGCACTCTTAAGGTGGATCAATCCCCTACTTTTCAAATGACTACTGTTGTAGGTGAGACTGCTACAACTACTGTTACTCATGAGCCTCCTACTTAGACTCCTATAGATAGATCCAACATTTTATTTTTTTGGCATTGATCTTGGGGATGTTGACTGGGTCAACATGATAGAGGACTAGATCCTCCATCATTTGGAGGAAGGCCTTTCCCATCTACCCCTAAAAGTGATGAAGCCAGACTCTCTATAGGTTTGATGTATTTTATGCTTTAGTCTATGTTTTGAGTCATGATTTTGGCTATTGGTTACTAACTGGCTATATGTTGTTGCATTTTAGGCTTCAGGAGACACAGGTAGCCCTAGTGATAAGGGTGGAAATGATCCACCACCTCCTCCTCCAGATGTTACTCAATAGCCTCCTTCAATTTATCTTGTTGGCTATTTTGTTTTTTTTTATGTTGATGGCAATGATTAGCCAAGACTATGTTATCAATGGTTGTTCTTTGGCATCATTACTACATGTTGTATTTATGTACATTTTAATTTCCAATGTTGGTTTCATTTTGACTATATGCATTCAGGGTAGTAAATGTTGTAAATGGTTATATTGACATTTTTTCTATGACTAATCAATGTGAGGAGCATTTGCTAGTTTGAGGCCATCACGAGCACAGGTTATATTGTGCGATTGTGGCTACATTGCCAGTTTAACATCTTAGTAAATGAAAATTCTAGTTTAAGGTTATAGTGAATTGTAGTGCCAGTTCTAGGCCTTAGTGGGCCATGGTGCCAGTTTTATGTCTTAGTAGACAAGAATGCCAATTTAAGTTCATAGCAGACCATTGGTGAAACAGATGCTTTTCTAATGTTAAAAAATAAACAAAGGTTGTAGCAAATAAGTAATACTATAAATAAATTTATGCTACATGTATAGGCTATGTGAATAAAATAACAAATAGATAATAAATTGAAAAAGAAAAAATAAGGCTATTTAGCTATCATTGTATTCGGTCAAAGAAGCATGGAAAGGTTAAGGTAAACTTTACTTGTGTAAATTCTTCCTAATCTTTGCAAGATTAGGGAGTGATTTAGGCCTACTTTGCACAAGCTTGTATTCACCATCCCCTTCGCCTATGATGTTAAAAGGGAGTTCATCCCATAATGTATCACATTGCTTCTCATTATCATTCTTGGTTGTCTTGGGTACATAGCTTCTCATTGTCATTGTTGGTTGTCTTGGGTTTTTACTCTTCATGGCTAAGAGTTTCTTCTTGAAGTTTCACTTTGAACCCCTGTTCTATACTCACATTATTGACAGCTAGGGAAGCCACATTATTATCATGAATGATGATTTCACCTCCCTCACAAGGAAGGTGAATTTCTTGATGGATGGATGAGGAAACAACTCATAATTGAGCCAACCAAGGTCTTCCTAGGATGAGGTTGAATCTTGTAGTCCCTTCCACCACTAAGAAGTTTGCAGTTGTTAGGAATTGTTCTTTGGCTATAAATCCAAGGAGATACACCCCTTGACGGAAATTCTTGATTCATTGAAGGACTTAAGAGTTGTTGTGGTCATAGGTTGTACTTTCTCAGTTAAGCCCAAGCATTCAATGATGGTGCATGGGATGATGTTGGTTGCTACTCCATCATCAACATGCATCCAATGTATTTTAAATTGTCCTATGCTTATGATTATGAATAGAGGGGTCATAGTCACCTCACCATTCTAGGGATTAACCTTAATTTTGCTATTACAAAATGTTAAGGGTGTTAATTTCTCCTTTCCTGGTGAGGGAGGAATCATCACTGCATGGATGGCTTCCTCGTTAGTAGGAATATCCTCACTAACAAGTATGGAGGTTAACGTTTTGACTAGTGGCTCACAATATGTGACGAAAATCATGAGTAGGTCATACAAGCTCAAAGTTGTATTTTTATACTTGAGTAATTTCCTAGCTTGATCCATTGCACTAATGAAGTTTTTTTCATTAGTCATGGGCTTGTCACCCTGGTTGTGCTTTACTTCCTCCACGAGTCTCCAAAAGGTGAACTTCAGTTTAGGCTATGGTTGTTTTGGTTATGGGCTTTAGTATCCACTTATGGCTTGTTGGTTCAAGGAGATGGAACATAAGAGGTCATAGGTATAGTTGAACTGGGAGTGAGTTTTTATGGGCCCACTTAATATCATACCTCTGTTTGCTTATCTCCCTTGTTATTAGGCTTTTGCTTATATTTCCTTCTTTGGTTAGCTGAAATTTTTTGGTTGTCAGCCGTTGGTTGCAAGAAAGAGGTAGTAACATTGGCCACCATAGGGGATCATTGTGTAGTTGATTGGGCTACAACTATTTGGGTTGTATTGGGTTAGGATACCTTGATGATAAAAGGTTCTCTTAGAGGCATTTGTGATGGTACCCTTACAAAGAAGGGAGATCTAAAGCTATGGGAAGCTAAAGAAACTTTCTCATTGTAAAGGGCTACTTGGATCACGAATGGTTCTCTCGAAGGTCTTTGATTATCATCAATATTGAATGTTGAAATAACATAAGGACTATCATTAGCATTCAATGGATCTTTATAGACATGCATTGACTGGTTTTGTGGTCAAACTAGGTTAGAAGCATCAAGACTAGTTCCCCCCTATCTCTCATCCTTTGTAGGCCATCCTTCAATGCAAAGCAGAAGTCTATATCATGACCAAGCAATTGATGATAATGGCAAAAGTGATCTAGCTTGAAGTATATAGGCAACAAGGAATCCTCTTTTGTTGCCCTAGAGGGATCTTTGGCTATTTCACATAGTCACTTATGTTTCTTTCAAGCAGCTTCAGTCATTTGTTTATGTTGCATGCACCCACTTCTTAGTAGTTGATCAAGAAACTTAGATGGTTTTAGTGGCAACTCAGTGCACTTAGACCTATCCTTCCTTTCAAAGTTAGGTCTATTTTTTGTTAATGTATCAGTCCTATAAGTTGACAGTTGGTTACTATGATCATTAGTGGGGGCCTTGGGCAAGTTGACCTTTGGCCCTTAGTTCTTTGTCTTGTTTTCCTTGGTTACCATTACTACCATAGTGTTGCCTTGTTTGCTCTTTTCTTTGTCTCTTTGAGCATGTTGGTTTTTATATGATATGTAGGTTGGCTCATGGTTGGCCTCTATAGCATTTTCTATGTTTTTAGTTTGTGAGAATGCTTAGCTAAGAGGCCATGGATCAAGGTAGTAGAGTTTAGACTTGATGAAGTCATTAACTACTTCCTTGAATATGGCTAATAAGTGGGATTTAGCTACCGGATTTGATATTTCATTCAATAGTTCATTCCACCATTGAATGAATTTTTGTATGGGTTTTAAAGGCCCCCCTACTTGACCTTCATAAGTTGATCAAGTGTTGTATCAGGCTTCAAGTTATACTTGAAGCAGTTGACAAATTGGGCTACTAAGTCTTCCAAAGAGGATATGGACCCTCTGGGTAATACATGATACTAATCAAGTACTTTCCCAATCAAAGACATAGGGAAAATCCTCATGATGATATGAGGCCATGGCTACAGGAGAAAACATTCAGATCAAAAGGTAATAAGATGAGCATTAGGATCATCTCCTTTGTTATATTTTCTAAATTGTGGAATTGGAACACCAAGAGGAAGTTTCAAGGGTGGGACTACAAGACTTATGGGATTGTCCTAGTAGAAGTTCATAATCTTAATGGTTTGTGTGGTAGAGGCTTTAAGCATCTTCAATTCATCTATTAAATCTTAGATCATTTGAAAGGCTTGATCCAAGCCTTGCGATGGCCCCATAGTTTGTGAGGTTTGCACATAAGGTTTTGGTATCTTTTGTAAGGCTTGTGGCCTCACTGTGGGTTGCATGATAGAAGGAAAAGGTTGTGCTATAATTGTGGCTTATGGACCAAACACAAAAAAATATGTGTGTGCTAGTACTTGAGGCACAAACAGGACAAACGTAACATGTGATCCTTGTATCGCGGGGGGTCTCATGATGGACCCCATGTGAGTAGTTATCGGATTTGCGATGGTAAAACCCACCATTGATGGTCTTGTATTTCATGGTTGTGTTGTAAATGGCATTGATATGTTATAATTTGTTGTTTGTGGCATTGATTAAGTGTGACGTGTTACTACAACAGACATGGGGTCTACTGTAGTATGGCATGGAGAAGTGGAAGATGGCGGCATCATGCCCATGGAGAAAAAAAAGGAATTAGGAGAAGGTTCTATGACATTGGGGGATGTTTGGTGAACAAACCTCTAAGGATGTTTTCAAGCTTAGATTCTGTCTTAAATTCATCCTCTTCTTCTTATTGTTTTCCAAATATCGGCTAGTCATCTTCCTCCTCCACGGTAATAAATTAGGCTAGGATGCTAGAATAGATGTCATTTAGAGGAATTTCCTTATATAGGGAAGGGATGTACTCTTTTCCATCCCTATGTATGAGCTCAAACTCCCTCTTAGCTTTGGCTTCAATTTAAGGAATTAGCATTCCTGCCTATATTTTGACATAAATGAAGTTATAGCAATCTTCATTTATGGCTGAAAAATCAAGACTCTTCCCTCTAACTCTTAAAGATCATTTGCTTTCAATGATGGCAGGGTATTTGGGATCATACACCCTCATGACCTGTTGGTTATTATCTTTGTCAATGAAGGTGAAGCATAATTTGTTGGATTTTCTAAAAGACATGGTTATAATATTGAGGATTACTTAAACAAAATAGGCTATAAATGTTAAAACAAGAGTAAATTCCAATGAATGGAATTCAAAGACTCTTAGAGAAAATAAAAATGACAAAAAATAATATACTTACTATAAGTAGTAAGTGGAGGATAAGGGGGGTTTACCCTTGATGAGTGAAAAGGTACCCCTACACCCAACCATATGAATCACTAAGGCATTCACACACGATCCAATCAAATTCCATGGACCTATAGTTCTTTAGTGCATTAATTCTCTAGGAAGTGAAATGGGCATTGCNCATGGACCTATAGTTCTTTAGTGCATTAATTCTCTAGGAAGTGAAATGGGCATTGTGAACATTTGTTGTCTTCCCAACTACACTTGTGAAGCTCAAGGATATGGTTTAAGTATAATTGAGGCACATGATTTTTATCATTTTTATGTATTGTAAGTTTAATCTCCTACAACAAGAATGGAAGGTAGAGGAATTTAATATCTAATTATTCTATTACCTAGCTAGCCTAACATAAGTACATGTTCTCACTTTCTAGATACATCCTAAACACATATAGTGCTACTAGGCTACCAAACATTAAGCATTTCTAGGTTACCAAGTGTTACACATATGCTCAAGGTGGTTGTACTTGTGTTTATTAACAACTGAAAATTAACTGCTTAATTAAAGCACATTGAAATGAAGTGCATGAATATTAAATGCATCAAGGAAATATTAATCTATTCTCAATGCTGCAAGGATGATCAAAAGGATTATTTTATATTCCCATCACACTGTTGTGCTTAGGTACATTAATGCTTGAAGAAAGATTTGTACACACTCAAACTCCTGCTACGAGCACTCAGAAAATATTCTAACCTTGGAGAAAACAAATTGCAAGAGCTTCACTATCTATGACAAAACCTGATGAAAAACTATCCCAAATCATGAGCCTAAGCACTATACTTATAGGCTGGCATATACCCCATGATATTAGATATAGGACATTGCATCTTAGGCTTTGATAATGGGTATATGATTGGAGCCAATCAAAATATGCTTCATCATACCCCCACAACTGAATGAAAACTTGTCCTCAAGTGAAGAAGAGGAGAAATAAGTCCCTTACAAAATATTGGAAAGGTATGGGATTATTGATTAACATACAAATTGACTCAAATGGAATAGACAAATTCAAAGTTCCCAAGTGTACGGATATATAATATTTTACAAAATTGAATGTTTATGACAAGAGAAGAGAACACCCTAGACAAAACTAATATCCAACTCCTTCAGTAGCTAAAGAGTGAGGAAGAAGATTCAACAATCATGAAGAGTCCTCATCACATGGCATTGCTACTACTTCCTTTATGAGGATAGTCCCACATCCAATCGACACATTATGTCCATGCTTCCCACTATAGTCACAATAAAATCATAGATTAGTGTGCAATGTCTAATGTATATCTTTGAAGTACCTTGTCTCGTTAGTGGTTACACTTGGCAAGGTTGTGATTAGGGTGAATTGGTTTGATTAGTAGTGTTAGCAAGAGGGTTGAAAAATAGGGTATCATGAATAAGAGGTCCATTAAACTTAAAAATGTTCAAATAAAATCATAGATTAATGTTCAATGTCTAACGTATAGCTTTGAAGTTCCTTGTCTCGTTAGTGGTTACACTTGGCTAGGTTGTGATTAGGGTGGATTGGTTTCATTAGTAGTGTTAGTAGGAGGACTGCCAAATAGGGTATCATGAATAAGTGATCCATTAAACTTCAAAACATTTAAATAAGAGGAAATTCTTGAAGAGTGTTTAAGAATTCACAATAGTAACTATAAAAGGTTTCACTGAAAAATGTTGTGAAGATGTGCATAATTGGATGTCATTAATGAGATAAACAAAAGGATTTAATTGTAAGAGTGTCTAATAATAAAGAACTTAACTAACCCTAAACCAAAACCAACCATGTTTAGTGACTTTGCATCACCATTTTAAAACTAGTCCACCCCCCTGAGACACAAGAGTGCATCCACAAAACAACCACTATTCCTTATTAAAGAAGAAAAGAGAAGTAGAAAGTGAGGAAGGGCCTTAGTTAGAGGGGACCTTTAGGCATGGGTAACATGTCTTTTGAGTTCCATAACTAGTGCTTGTAGCCTATTTATTTTTTCTAAGGGATGTGCTTTGAATTTCCATCATTTTTTTAAAATGGAAACCACACCATGCAAAGACTTATTCATTTATTATATCTAAGGGGTGTTCTTTGAATTCTCATCAGTTTTTTTATGAGAACCACACCATTCAAAGACTTATTCAACTTCCTTTTATTGGTCGACACAAAATAGTAAGAAATCCATGAAAAAAGACATGCATCCAAGCAAACAGAAGGGCACAAAGAATGCCAAATCTCCTTGAAGTCACACCTTATTCAAACCTTTGAATCCTTTCCACTTCTGAAAACTACCAAAGTCACAAATTTGTTATAGTTTTATTAATGAAAAAGGGACTACACATTTCTCGAATAAGGAAAATCATAGAGTTTGTGAATAGGTGGATATTGTAAACTCACTACCTATTTCAGGAAAAAAGAAACCATGTCCTCATTATCTATGACAAAATTCAAAGCTAGAATCCAAACACCAACAATCAAATAACAACATAGTACATACCACCATCAAGCAATGAATTACCATTATGTCTTGCACTTATTAATAAAAGGTTACAAAATCACAATAGAATAAAAGAAAATTTAAAAGAAAGTGTAAAATATTCAAGAAATAGCAAATGTACTAACTATGTTGTGAAAAAAATCAGAAAAGATTAAGAACATGAAACAAGAAGATGTAAAATAAAGAATGTCTAAAACAAAAAGTTGTAAAAAAAAGGTGAAAAACTAAGGAGCTACTTATATAGTTAACATGGATGGCCATCTCCCCCACGACTGAGTTGAAAGGAGGAGATCTAAAAGATTCAACATGGTTGTCCATTAGATGAGGCATTTGTTGTATTAGCTAGCTTATGCTCATGGAAAGGTTTGACTTGTTGTATGTTGGCTAGCTATTTCTTGTCTAGGCTCTCAAGTTTGTAGATCATCATGGCCCTAGAAGAAAAAGTTTCATAAATCATATAAGGTCCTTCCCACAATGTCTGGAACTTGGTTCATTGAGGTACATGTGTGGGGTTCAAAAAGGCAACCTTATCTCCGAGTTAAAGTTTGACTTTCTTGATTTTAAGGTCATGGCACTTTTTGTTGTAGGCCATGTGAAACTCATTAGATGATAGGACCACCAATCAACTTTCATCTAGAAAATTGAGATTCATTAATCTTTCTTTTTCTACTAGGCTCAAGTCAAGGTCAAGGTCATAGGTTGTTGAAAGTGTACAAGTCTCGGATTGAATAGAAAGTGTTGATAATTTTCTATACACAAGCTCATAGGGAGAGCAACCTATAGGAAGTTTTCATGTTGAGCGGTAGGCCCAAAGGACATCGTTGAGTTTTATGCTCTAGTCTTTCCTATATTTGCTAACAGTTCTTCTTAGAATCCTTGTGATTTCCCTATTGGTAACCTTAGCTTGACCATTGACTTGGGGGTGGCAGGGTGTTGTGAGTTTATGTTCAACCCCCAAGAATTAAATAAGCTTCCGAAAGGTAGTTCCTATAAAGTGAGTTTCATTATTAGAAATTAATGCACGTGGCACATCAAACCTGTTGACAACATTTTGTTGTACAAACCGAGCAATAGTAGAAGATGTACAGTCGATGACAACTACTAATTTTACTCATTTTGTACAATAGTCAACAGCGACTATGATGTACACCTTTCCATTTGACATGGGTGTGATGGAACCCATGAAATCAATGCCCCAGATGTCAAAGCATTCTAGTGGTTGAATCCATTATTCAGGTCCCTCCATTTGAGCAGTCATTCCACCATCTCATTGGCAGTGTTCAAAAGAGTGGACATATTGATGAGCATCCTTGAAAATTATTGGCCAATAGTACCCTACCATCAGGATTTTAATGGTTGTGCATCTCCCAACATAGTGGCCTTCATAAGGACCTTCATGAGCATCTTGGAGAATGTGTAGTTGATCAGCGTCAAGGACACACCAATGAACCAGGCCATCGATGCACACCTTGTAGAGGTGTCCATTGATTTCCATGAAGCATTTTACTTCATGAAGAAACTGTTGTTTCTTCCAATGGTCCAATCCTTGTGACATCTCTTGCATGAGAAGATAGGTGAGAATGCCATCATATCATTTGGGCTCATTGGATATTAATTTAGTTATAGCCCCAACAAAGAGGAGTTCATCAAGAAACATATCAAATAGTGGGTTCTCTTCCTCTTTGTTATCCCATCATAAGGGAGACAAGTGATCAGTGATCACATTCATAGTAACCTTCTAATCTTCCATTGTAAGATCAAATTCCTATAAGATCACCAACCACCATATGACATGGGGGCTCACTGTTGGCTTATTCATCAAAAAGTGGATGGTGCTATGGTCCATGTGTACAAACACTTTATATCCAAGCACCTAATGCTTGAACTTCTCTAGATCAAACACCACTACCATCAATTATTTTTCTATAGTGATGTAGTTCAGTTGTGCACCCACAATGCTTTGGCTAGTGTAGTAGATGTAATATGGATGTTTCTTATCATCCATCTATGTAAGCACAGCTCCCAAGGCATAATTTGTTGCATCCTTCATAACATGAAATGGTTTGGACCAGTCGAGTGCTTGTAGGATTAGAGTTTCTACAAGTTTCTCTTTTAGCTATTGGAATACTAGTTCACATTCTACAATCTAGACAAACGGAACATCTTTCTTGTCATCTCCACCAATGTTTGTGATCTTAGAGAAATTCTCTATGAATCATCGATAGTAGCTAGTATGTCCAAGGAATGATCTAACATCTTTGACAGTTTCTGGTTGTTAGGTTATTCCTTGGATGACCCTTATTTTTTGGGGTTGACCTTAATTCTTACTTGTCATATTTTGTGCCCCAATATAATGCCTTCCTAGACAATCAGGTGAATTTTCTACCAATTGAGCCACAAGTTTGTTTCAACACTTCATTTTAACACTTTCTCAAGGTAGTCCAGGGCTTGCTCAAATGTAGCTCCATAGGTGGAGAAGTCATCCATGAAGACTTCCATACCACTACCAATTTTCTATTGAAAAAAGCTAAGGACTAGGCATTGGAATGTATCAGGGATGTTGCATAGGCCAAAAGGCATCTTGCGATATGCAAAAGTCCCCCATTGACTTGTGAATGTTGTTTTGGCTTGGTCCTCTAGCACGATCTGGATTTGGTTATAGCCACTATAACCATCTAGAAAACTATAGTAGCAATGCCCAAATATTGTGTATAATACCTTATCAACAAATGGAAATGAAAACTAGTCCTTGAATGTTGCCATATTTAGTAGCTGAAAATAAATGTGGACTCGCCACTTGCCACCTTTCTTTGGCACAATCACAAGTGGACTAACCCACTCACTACCCACAATAGGATAAATGAACCACACGTTGAGGAGTTGTTCAATTTCCTCCTTAATGATGTACTTCAGTTTGGGGTTTAATTGCCTCTATGGCTACCTCTGGCTTCATGGCCAAGTTGGTGTAGATGCCATGCTAGCATATCTTAGGATCAATCCTTGTGAGTTTAGGATATGACTAGGCAAAGGCTACTAACCACTTTTGAACCATGTTTAAAAACATCTTTTTTTGTTCTAGAGCAAGATTAACATTAATTATGACTGGCTTTCCATTTTTAAGAACACATATTCCATGCTAGCCGGTTGAGTTTTTAGTTCAAGGGGCTTTTACTTGAAAGTTTCAGGAATTTCCAACTCTTCCCAGTAGGTATCATCATTTGCATCATTAGAGAGTTGGTGATAAACTTGCTCTAGTTTATCCATGCCTATGACATATGTGTATATTAGGCTCTCAATTAGTTCCATGCAAAGTGTGGTACTCTCAAAATCAACAGTTAGCCACTAGGTGTCCTCCTATTTTGTGCCTATTGCATACATACACCTTTGAATTTTTGCTTTTGGTGCACACTGCTTGCATGTAGAGATGGATGCTTATTTCATTGCCCAAAGTTTTTGTAGACAATTGCACCATGTATCACTGTGCATCATTGTATGCAATGCATAGAACTCACTTCTTCTCGATCTTCCCAAATGCATTTTCTTTAGATATTTCTAGGGAAAGATCTTTGATGCCCATTCTTTCATGAATAGTGCTCAACTATGCACTTCCCATTATGATTGGGAAGTCCTCTTTGTAGTTTTCCACTTTAATCATTAGGAAATCAATAGGGTAAGACCACCCACAAATAGTGGTTATAATGTCTTCTACCAGTCCCAATGGAATAATGATGAATTGTTCTACCAATTCTAATATGATATTTCTCCTCTTTAAAGGAGGCAGGTTCTATGCAATATGCATATCATGAGAGATCAGGTTGACATTGGAACCAAAATCAAGAAGAACCTTACATGGTTTGTTCGCAACAATCTACAACTAAGTCAAAGGACTTCCAAGATCTACTAACTTTCTAAGAAGTTTTCCAGCATGGATCCAATCAAATACAGTGTAAGAATCACAGTATGGATCTTAGGCAATGTTTGGTTTGAAGGGGACTTAAAGAAATTTGATACAGAGGAAGATGAAAGAACAGGGTTGTCAACTACAGGTGTATTTGAGGGCTTAGGCAAACTACATGGTCAAAAGAAAGGTCCTTTCTTTGATCAAGTATATAAACCACTCGGTTGATAAACTCAGTAGCATTGTGTTGTTATAGTTGAGCTAAGAGTTCACCCTACATAGGTGGAGTAGGTGGTAGCTGTGTGGATGGAGGAGGAACATGTACAGAAACAAGAGGAGGATAAGGGTAACAAGCGATATCCCTTCTTGCATGTGAAGAATGTGTTCGATAATAATCATAAGGATTGGAAAGTAGAAATGTAATTGGAGAAGTCACGTGAAGACAAGGATTGTTGAATGTAATATCCATATAGATTAGGTTGTCGATAAGGGTATTGTTACCTTGGTGGTGCCAACACCCATGATTTTGGTTGCTTCCACTGTTGATATTGCTCATATGATTGCGATGGAGTTCCACTATGGAGCAACATCTCTTAGGATGTATATATTAGTAGACATCACATTCATCATCATCATCTGATTCACTTTCCACAACTTTTTCTATTATAGCAATCTTGCCATTACCTTTTTAATAGGCATGTTCAACTTCGTTGTGCCTCCTACACTCACGATCACTACCTCATTCTTTGGACTCTTCAACAATTCTTAGGATAGCTTGAAATCTACTATCCATTCATAACTAATCAACCTTGGTTGTAATTTCATATTAAAATTTTTGAAGTGGTAAGGCTTTCTTATTCACCACCTCATCAAGTGTTGGTTCTTCCTCACTATCACAAAATTGAACCTCCCTATTGCGAATGGAAGGATTGCGATTATACTCTTTTACACTTTCTTATTTTCTCAAGTCACCTTCCTCTTTAGCTACCTACTCAATCAATCTTTGGATCTAACATGTGCTTAATTCTAACAGTCACCCTTGGGCATAGACATCAAAGGTTCTCCTCATTTCAGATTGAAGCTTGTCTACAATGTGGAAAAGTTAATCTAGTTGAGAATAACCATGGCCAAGACATCTGTGCATTAAGGAATAGTATTGACTAGTGGTAGCATCCAAGGGTTCATATGTTTTGCTTCCATCCTTGGATCTACCTTGTCAAGTTGGACACTCTGGAGTATGTTTGATATTTGTCATTGAACAATTCAGGCATTGTACTCCATCATTTAATAGATTCTAGTTTTAAGTATTGGTACTAGTTTTTTTCTTCTTTAATGAGTGTCAATGGGAATAACTTAAGCTTTTGCCATTCATTATCTATATTTTTCAAGGCACATACATCTTGAAAATCTTGGAGATGGTTCTATGGATCTGAGTTATATCCCACTTCAAATTGAGAAATATTGTTCATGTCTAGCATTTTAATCTAGCCATCCTTCACATGCCTTATTGGAATTTGTATTGCCTCTGCAATGTTCAACATACTTTGGGTAGCAAGAAAAGGCTCATCAAGGCCTTTATTTTTGGTGCCTTTGATGCCCTTTACTACCCTTTGTTCATGGTGTTGTGTTTCTCTAGAATGCTCATGCCCTTGGTCTTGCCTTGCCCAATAGTCCCTTTAATCATTTTGATCCTATTGGTCACCTCAATCACAGTCTTGCCCCCTGTGGTTGTAATTAGNATTTTGATCCTATTGGTCACCTCAATCACAGTCTTGCCCCCTGTGGTTGTAATTAGATCCAAAAGAAGAAGAGGATGATGATGAAGATGAAGAGGAAGGAGGACTAGCATCATCATGGTGCCTACTACCACCTCTTAGATCAGTGCAACCACAATCATGATCTTGTTTCTTGTCTACATCCCTACCTTAACTTACCTCTTTGGATCCTTCCTTTTCATTGGATCCATTCTTTCTAAAACCAAGATTATGAATCGTGGACTACAAGTTTTGGTTTTGGCCTCCTTCACTAAAGTCAAACAGAGGAATTTCACTAAATGGAAAACCCCCAGAGAAGGGTTCTCCACCATTCTTTTGGTATAATTGGAATGGGGAATCATTAACTCCTTTTCCCTTTGCAAATTCATAATGTTGTTCTAAATCGCAATTCCTGAAATGTTGTGCCTCAGTGGGATGATAATATCTAGTGTCACTATCCTGTACCACATATTCAACATGAAGTCCTTAAAGACCCCATTGTATAAGCATTTGTTGGAGCATTACAAGAATGGATTGAGTAGGTGGCAACACGATGTTGCCCTCAATGTCATGCCACTACAGCTATTCATCTTGGTGTAGGATGAAGGTGAAATTTGGTACATACTCATCAAGATGAGCATATACCACTCAGGATTGTTGAGGCACCGACTAATGTACTCTGTCAGACTTAGGTGAAGAATTACTCCTATGAGAAGAAGACATTTTATGTTAAGAAAATAAACATGCAGTGTGCTTCTACATATTATTGTAGTAATCTTAAGATGTGATATGACTCTAAGGTTCATTCCAATGATTTGAATAATTTTCACTAAATCCTAGATAGCACATGAAACAACGAAAAGATCCCCGACAATGATGCCAATGATGAGTAGCGAGGTACCCCTATACCCAACCATATGAATTACTAACTCATTCATGTCTGATCCAATCAAATTTTGTGTACCTATAGTTCTCTAGGACACTAATTCTCTAGGAAGTGAAATGGGCATTGAGAACATTCGTTGTCTTCCCAACTACACTTGTGAAACTTGAAGATATCGTTTAAGTGTAATTGAGCCACATGATTTTTATCATTTTTATGTTTTGTAAGTTTAATCACCTACAACAAGAATGGAAGGTAGAGTAATTTAATATCTAATTATTCTACTACCTAACCAGCCTAACACAAGTACTCATTTCCACTTTCTAGATACATCCTGAACACACATACCATTGCTGGGCTACCAAATGTTAAGCGTTTCTAGGCTACCAAGTGCTACACATATGCTCAAGGTGGTCGTGCTTGTGTTCATTAACAATTGGAAATTAATTGCTTAATTAAAGTGCATTGAAATGAAGTGCATGAATATTAAATGCATCAAGGAAACATTAATCTATTCTCAGTGCTACAAGGATGATCAAAAGGATTCATTTTTATTCCCATCACACTACTATGCTTAGGTACATCAATGTTCAAATAAAGATCCGTACACACTCAGACTCCTACTACGAGCACTCAAAAAATATTCTAACTTTGGAGAAAAAAAACTACAAGAGCTTAGTATCTAAGACAAAAACTAATGAAAAACTATCCCAAATCATGAGCTTGAGCACTATATTTATAGGTTGGCATATATCCCACGATATCAGATATTCAACATCACATCTTGGGCTTTGATATCAGGTATCTGATATCGAGGCTCTGATATCAGATATATGATATCAAAGCCAATCAAAACATGATTCATCAACCCCTTTACCAAAAATAGAATATTGGCAACATTGGCTTCCCAAGTGCCTCTACATTGGGTATGGAAAGGGGGAAAGAAGGGGTTCCACAAGGTGGCATGTTGTAAAATGGTTGGACAGTGAGGATGGAAGACTAGGTGGCTGGCAACAATGCTAAGGGTTTTAGCATTTTGACACTTGTGGACATACAAAGAGTAGGTAGTGATATGACATGGTAGGTAATAGTGAGAGTTTTCTACTGCAACCCTCATTAGTATTGCAGCAGGTCAAGGAAACTCATTGAAGTTAGTGGACAAGGGAGGGCATAGTTGGTGATGCAACGAAGGGCAGTGTGAGGTGCAAGTAGGCATGGTAGAAAGGAAAGAAATACCAAATGATAGTAGCAACAGTTTCAATTAGATACAAGGTTGCGGGTGATAGATCGTGAATGGTGGGAGGCAAGTAGGAGTAACAGGTAATGGAAATATGTGGTGACGAAGATGGTGGTCATTGGCATGGCATGGGGTAGAAAATGATAGTACATAAGGCATGCAAGGAAGTATTTTGGTGGAAGAGACAAGGCTAGGTAAGCGCAGGTAGCATGTGGCATTCACAATATCGTGTCGTTGGCATGGCATGGCAACCAAAACTAATGTAAAAAAAATTTAACAAAATAAAAGATAGATCGCTATCTATAATTTTAATTATCTAAGCACTATTTTCATTATTGTAGAAAGCAAGGCAACATTTCATTCATTTCCAAGTAATTGAAATTTATGTTACATTGGTGTTAAGCAACACTGGCAACAATCCTCACATCAATGTTATGATTGAAAACATCAATTGCTAGAATGGGAACCAAGGATCCTCAACACAAGTAGTTCCTCAACCTTGAGCCCCCAGGGCTTTTATGATAAAAATAGGATTCAGGCTTCCCTAGCCAATCTAGCAGATCAACCAAGGACTTAGGAGAGATGCAAAATGTAGAAATATGAAAAAATCCGAATAATGCACAAATAATAAATTTATCTTTGAACACAAAACTCAAAACTTAAAAATTTATTGAGAAAATGATAAAGAATAAGTTAGATAAATGTGTACAAATGGTGCTTGGATGAGCAAAAAGGAGATCCACTTGTACAAGAGTTCAAAGCCCATTGAAGCCAGATAATTAGCTCCACGATCCAATTGCCAAGCTAGTCTTGATGCTATAGGACTTCCTTCACTACTGCAACCTTAGATCTAGAAGTTGGTCACTGCTGGGTGGGTGAGAAAGGGGGAATATTTGGATGCTAAGTTGCTTCACACTGAGTTTGCAATCCTAGAAGTACAATGTTAACACCAAAAATCCATCAAGTCTCAAGGCCTCAATGCTTCCACACTGGCATTCAAGAGATTGCAAGTATGAGAACATGCAAAAGCTCTTGAGTGCCTAAAAATGCCCTAGGCATGGAGTTGTGTGTATGCAAATTATTGCTTGTCAAAATTTGCTCAACCTTGTCAAAAATGTGGAACTTGCTCCAAAATTTTGAAACCAAGAACGTCTCAATGGTGTTGGAGACTAACTCTTATAGGGTCTTTGGGCCATAAATGTGGCTACAAATTGGCTATGATTGGGCTGCAAATTGACTATGCAATGACTACAAATTAGCTACAAAATGGGTACAAATTTGATGTAATTTTGCTACAAATTGGCTGTCAAATTTAGTTGAAATGGGCATCCAATTTTAGGGGGTTACTAAAACTAGTAAGTGCTTGCCCCCATGGCCATTCCATTTACTAAAAATAGTAATAAGGACACCCCTTCCACATTGAAGGTGAATATTCCATGTTGAGCTCTCCACCATGCTTGTCAAAGTGGCTAGTCAATGTTGAAGTACACAACTTGATGAATCTTGCTTCTTATGGCTTTCACACTAGGGGTTTGAATTTTCCATGCTAGTTGGGGGGGGGGGGGGGGGGGGGGGGGGGGGGGGTGGGGGGCGGTGAGGGGATGACTTTCCAAGCTAGGGGAAAGTTTCCAAGATGGGGAAAAACTTTCTAGGCTAAGGAAAAAATTTTCAAGTTGGGAGGAAAACTTTTGAGGATGGGGAAAATTTTTTCAAGCTGGGGGAAAAAATTTCTAGGTTGGGGGGAAAGTTGCCAAGCTAGGGGAAAACTTTCTAGTTTGAGGGGATAGTTTTCAAAATGTGCCTTTGGTCTCCACATTGAAGGGAAAAAATTTTTCAAACCCCCCATCCTTTCACATTGTGGGTAAGTAAGATCTACCCCCTATATGTGTTTCCAGCATAGAAAAATGTCTACCTCACATAAAACCCATCAAATTACCTTTTTTGGCATTCCAAAAGACATTGCTAATCCCTCAAAGCCAAAATATAGATACTAGATGACTTTTTCACTTGGGGGATGAGGCTTTGACCACTTATGAGGCATTTTTCAGTCCCAAAAGTATAAAGTATGTGAAATTGCCTATTGTGGGTTACAATTTTCACATTTACAATGAAGTTTTACCTTGGGTTCCATGGTGTGAAAGCTACCTAATAAAGATTTGGTTATAACATGCAAAATTTTGTGGTGTTTTAGTCAACAATTGTAGTAGCACCACTATACTAATAAAGCACTAGTGTGATAGTGGCAGTCACCTAGATTTGATTGAAGCACTACTTTCAGTTTGATTTTTTTCACTCACTTACATGTCATAGGTGTTGTGCATAAAAATTGATCACACAAAAACACCTTCAAAAACTCATTTTAAGAGACTATTACCTAGGGCCTCTCTCGTATGGGTATAGAAACCCAAGAATAATCTTAGCTAGTAAGGGCAACGTGGTGTTTTAACAAATAAAAATAATGTTGATAATTTTAAATAACTTTAATAATGAAATTTAAAAAAAATAGTTGTTTGAATTGGTAACTTAACCAAGAAAATAAAATGGTTGTTCATTAAACAAGCTTAGCAAATGAAAGTTTAAAGTAACTGAAAACTCATAAACTTCAAATACAAACAAAGGCTTTATATTTGAAACGTTTATCATACAACAAAGATTAAAGCTCTCAATTATAAGAGTAAGAAATAATAGCTTTTTAGCAAAAGACTTAGCTCAAAATTGAGCATTGGATCTTATTAGCAAAATGGATAGTCATTTGTACAAGCTTATTTGCCCATGCCTCCAGGAAGCACACCTCCTCTAACAAGTATATACCCTCTGGATCTTAGATCTATTCATAACTCCTCATCAAAATTCTTCTGAAAGCAACTCCAAGACTGGTTCAATAAGACAATCCAAGAAAGGGTTCTTGGGATTTTCCTTTTCTATCCACTAAATATCATCCCCCTACATCTAAGTGTGGGGAGGATTTTATCAGTTTTGATTTTCCCTCCCCTAGTCTACTACCTCAACTTCTGACTCCTTCAATTTCATTGGAACTTACATATAAAACCAGAAAGTGAAAGACAAAACACCATAAAAGACAAAATAGAGAATATTAAACATTTTTCTTTTGACAAATGGACAACTAATATAAAAAATAATGATATAATTGAATCAGAATGCTGAATCTTTTAGCAAAGAGAATCACATCGAGATAGGACATTGGACTGAACAATCAAAACACAAACACACATAGAAACACACCCAAGAAAAATCATAGACACACATAGTCGAATAACAACCCACACAATCCAAACTAATAACACTTGTAAAATGATGAATTGATTCATTATTGATTAAAATATTGAGATATATATTTTTCTCAATCAAATTTGGCGTTAAGGCAAGTAGTGTTTCTAAACCAAAAGACATCAAATTGGTTAGGTTCCACATAGACACACTCATGGAAATTGCATCAAAGGACTTTCTAGATGAGCATGGCATTGAAGCAGTGTTAGTCATTGAGCAATGGTTTGAGTTGGTGAGTGCTTCACCAATGTGGAAATGTTTCATCGTCAAAAATAGAGGGTGCACCACTTACATGTTAGGAACACGTGGTGCAAGAGACTGAAGTTGGGGAACCATGGCCACAATGCTACGCCACTACTCCCACACATCGCTATCCAAATATAGTGGCCCCAGGTATGTGATCTATAGAGACATGATGGTCACCAGAAAACCTTTAACGATCACGAGCGATACCCCATGCATCCCTTTCAGCCACTACCAACTATAGGCGGTCCCTAGCTTGAATTGATCCAACTCATTGTTGTTGTGGTTACACTGCAAATTAGGTAGGGGTCCCCACATGGCTAGCATGCTAAGAAAGATGGTAGCACCATGGCAATGCTTATTCCTATGGGGACTCAAATTGCAATAGTAAGTGGTCCTCTCCCACCACACAAGCAATAATCTATGTTCAAATTCACATCACACAATCTACTCAAGCACAGCTCCCACAATACTTGGCTACTACAAACTTTTTTTTAGGCACTATAAAATGAGGCCATACAAGGGTGCAGGCTTCATGAACTCACTACAGTAGCTACTCATCCAAATGGGGCTTTGCTTATTCTTATGTCATAAAGTTGCATTTCAAGTGAGCCCATTTATTGATGTATTATTCATGTAGCTAAACTAGCACACGTTCCACCTCTAGGATCCATCCATCTCTTTTGATATTAGAGGTGGTTCTCTTAGCATTCATAGCATTGCTTGCCATAGTAGCCTAACAGAACCGTGATGATTCTAAACCACTAGCGATGGCAGTCCACCAGATGAGTCAGCAAACTATTTTTCTATGGATTCCACTATCCCTTGGAATGGTGGCTCCTACTGTAGGATTATTTGCATCAAAGAAACCAACACCAAAAATTTGCAAATTTTTTGAGAATTGATCTATTATTGTTGGTATAGTTGCTTTTGTGAGACCCATGCCCATGCATGAAGATGGAACCACCCCCATGCTACAAATTGACGATGAAACCAGTTGCCTTACATATTTTATGTCAATTGTAGGAAAACTATCAACCTCATCCTTTAGCTAGGCATTCCCAAACCAAAGCTACTACCTCATCAATGGTCAACATGCCAAGAATGATAAGGATAGACAAGGGAAAGATTTTGGAGAAGATGAACTTGTCGATTTAGAATTTTCCAACATTATTTTCACTATTTGCATAGCCGTTACCGGGAATGAATGGTTGGTGTAAGCGGAAGGGCTACCATGCATGGGTAATTTCCTAAGCCATCTACAAGGGGAATGATCCAATCAACTCGCACAATCAAACTAAACATAGAAATAAATCATAAACACACTATAATGATAAGAACTTATTGCTACTGTGAAAAACACAAACTATAGTAATTAAACATTGGATTGCAGGGTGCTGCAATAGTCCAACATTGGAATTGTTGGTGACTAATTAGTAGTCAATTTTTCATTTAGTTTCTAGTTTTCTTGGTATTAAAACATAAGGATTAATCTTCCCTACTATGAGTGAAAATGGTCAAGTAATTAATTTCATGATTCAAATGCCTTGCAACTTACATATTATAACAAGCTAATAGAGGTGTCAAATTGAATTAAATAAAATAATTAATTAATTTAAATAAAAACAAGAAAAAAGTTTAATGAAAGATCTTAAAGTGCTTTAGGTGGGTATGAGTTTTTTATTTTTTTTATGGTAATTGACATTTGTTACCACAACAATCTTCAAATGCTCTTAACTTACACAAAAACCCACCAAATGATTCTCTTCCACTTATTCCACCACCACAAAGATAAGGCAAATTATCATTGTAACTACTACTGATTTGTTAAGCTTACTCTACTTTATCCAAAATACCATCACAAATAATTACTTAGCCTTATTCAAAATACCATCACAAATAATTTGTATGATTAGAAAACCCATAGGATTTCTAATTCTTCATGAGATTAAAACTTATTGATCATGGCCTTGTGCTAGCATTGAAGGGTTGGTATCTATGCGTTGGTGATTTGTGAGTCCTAAGAAATTTTGACGAACTATTCATGTTGGATTTGGAAGCATATATAGAAGCACATGAAATCCATAATGGGAATGTATTTTATAATTTTCAATGAAATGTTGTCTCAATTTCCACATATACATCAAAATGTTAACCTTGACATTCATTTCCATTTAATTATTACCTACTTTTCCTTGATTTATTCATTTAGATTGAATTGGTTTTTTCCTTTTTCACGATATATTAAAATATTACCTATCTTTTCCTCCTTCAAGGGCATGTTCAACATTAATATCTTTAAGTTGACAAAAGCTAGATTATCTTTGTCACATTGTTGCAATTGCACCTCGCTGAGGGTCGCCATGGCCACCATGCCAAAGCTCATAGTGAATGGTGCCATGGCCACCATGCCAAAGCTCATAGCAAATGGAGTCATGGTTGTTTTTTGCTATAGGTGAGTAAAGGTAAAGGCATTTAGTCATGGTCATTTTCTACTAGAGGTGAGTAAAGATAAAGTCATTCAGTGTTCCTTTGGTTCTTGTGTTTGATTTGAGCAATAATGAACAATTATTTCTTTTTGAATGACCTTTGAAGGATCTCTCTATGACTTAACTTCCAACATGACCATGTTCATCAAGACTTGAATTCCTTGCTCAATCACAAGACCATTCTGTGGAGGAATGGGGCCAAAAATCAGTTTATGTCTTTCATCTTATTTTTTCTTGTGTATTAACTTATATTTTCGCAGTTATTCGTGTCTAGATCATTATGCTTTAGGATATATTTAATCATGTCATGATTGTTCTCCTCACAAGCTGAAATGTAATGACATCCTTATAGGAGAAGTAAAGTAAGTTGAAAATACAAAAAGTGCAAGTGATAACTTAACCGGTGCATTTTTTTTATTGCTATGATTTTGGTTGTTGCAAAAATTATATGTTTGGCTCGATTATGGCTCTTGAGTAAGGAGATGGATTCAATGCTCTCCATACCTTTGCAAATTTTCTTACTTTAGTTTAGTGGTGATATTGCAAGTTGTTCTATATTGCAAGTTGTGATTATTTCTATATTACATATTTCAAATTGTGATATTATTTTGTATTGAAGGTTATGGTATTGCTATGCAATTTGCAATATTAATTTTGTATTACATTGATGTACAAGAAAATAAATAATTCGTGAAGAAAGAAAAACAACTATTGTAATACATTGCATTATTATTTTTTAACCTTTACTGGTAACAAGGTTCTATTCTAGGATTTTATCTACTTTTAAGTTATGATCCAAGCTTCAATAATGTTTAATCTTTGTTACTGCTTTTTATTTACATTCTTTTTTGGTTGTATTGCATTAGACAAGATTTTAGTTTTAATCCACAAGGAATAGTTTTCTAAAATCCCTATGCAAAATAGATAAAAAATAGATTTTATTGATTAGGGTTCTTTCAATAGCTATTAAGTACATCCATCTATAATTTTCAGTTTTTCTTCTTGTCCATATTGAAATTTCATCTTGTCATTTTTAAATATATTATTATTTTGTATTTTCAATTTTTTCCCTAACTCTATTGTTGTTTTGTATTTTCATATTTATTACATTGAATGACATTTTAGTGTTAAAGCTCTCAAGACATTTTCCTAAAAGCTCTATGCAAACAAAAAAGAAAGAATAGATACCCTTAGTCAAGGTAATTTGGGTAATTGGTAAGTATAGCCATTTGTTGTTTTTTTTTTAATTCTTTTTAGTTATTGTGAACTAAATAGTAGAAATGATATCTCATTTTCTAATTTTTACCATTAATATTTACAGAATCATGAAGATGAGCTCTATTCAAGACATAGATAGTAATGAGAATCAAATAGATAGTACTCTATTGGAGGAAAATTCATCACAAGAAGAAAATGTCTTAGATTGTAATGTGAAAATTTTGAAACCATTTGCAAGAGGTAGATTTATTTTGAAACCTCCATTAAAATAGTTTGTAACACAATTAGACACTTGTAAGAGTGGAGGAGGTGGAAGAAAAAGATGGAAGTGTCATGTATGTAGCCATGAATTCACTGCAAGTGTGATGAGCAACAAGGTACCCTTATGCCCAACCATATGAATCACAAGTGTTCATGCACAATTTGATCAAATTCCATGGATAAGACTAGTTATGCATCTAAATCGTTATGCCTTTATCGCAATTTGTTGTCTTCCCACTTAGACTAATGGTAGCTTATCACGTATGATTTAGTCCAAAGTGAGGCATATGATGATTGATGTTACTTGGCCCTAAGCTACTCCTAATGATAATAAAGAGATTGAGTAATAAAGATAATTAATGGTGGAAAGTAAAAATCTAAACTAGCCTATGTGTGATGAGTATCTGTCCCTAATCGTCCACACATGCCTTGGACTTCATGTAACTACCACTAGGATTACCGAGCACACATCACTAAGCTTACCAAAAAATACACTACTGGGTTACCAAGTAATTACACTTAAGCATTGGTGATTATTCATGCTCATTTCGCTTAATGACAAGTGATAAGCCACGATATCACATTCACAATATCGGGTACATGATATCGAAGCCATCCAAGCAATATCGGACATCCAATATCAGGGCCTGTTTTGTCACCTATAAATAAGAGGCAGGCGCATTTGGTTTGGCAATAATTAGTTAATTTAGTCGTAGTTCCTTACCCAAACTCTTTCCTTTTTCCCTTCTTAGAGTTAGAATTATTTCTAAGTGCCTACAGTATGAGTCATAAAGTGAACAAATCTTTATTCAAGCATTGTGTACCTGAGCACACCTTGTGGTCGAAAATAAAGATGACCTTGTGATAAACCTTGTAGCATTTAGAATCACTTATTTAATGTTATTTATAGTTATTTAATTCTTTCCTTAGTTAATTGATGTTCTCTCTCTCTCCTTGTTAACTCCCCCAAGTAAGCACACTTAGTACGACCACTTCGAGCATGTGTGGAACACTTGGTAACCCAATAACGATTAGTGTTTGGTAATCCCAGTAGTGTTGCATTGGTTCAAAATGTATATGGCAAGTGGGAATGGATGCTAGTGTAGGACTAGTTAGAGCATAGTAGATTAGTTAATTGAATTAGTTACTTAATTAGTTCACTTCTCCCTTTCTAGCACCAGGACATAAACATAAAAAATATATAAAAATTATATACCTCAAGTTTACTTAACCATACAATCATGCCATACAAGTAAGCTTGGAAAGATAATGATTAACTAACCCATCCTTGTTATGTAAAGGTGCATAAGCACTTAGTCTTTGGAATTTGATTGGATCGTGCATGGACACTTGTATTAATATGGTTAAATGTATGGACACTTGTATTCGTATGGTTAAGTGTAGGGATACTTCACCGCTCATCATTGGCATCATTGCCAGGGACTTTATTATTTGTGCACTAGCTAGAACTTAGGAAATCTTCCCATCATTGGAATGAACCCTTAGGGTTGGTTATCTTACAATTATTAAAACAAAAAGTATTGCACACTAAATAGACAATTATGTCTCCTTCTTCTTAAGAGAGTGTTTCATTGCGTAGGTCCAATACAGGGAACAATTGGAGGTGTAGTACACATGATGATCCACCAGTCCCCCACCAGTTTCATGTGGTATACGTTCATCCTGATGAGTATATAACAAAATTTACCTTTATCCTCCACCAGGATGAACAACTACATTAGTATGATTTAGAAGGTAACATAGTGTTACCTCCCGATCGCTCAATCCTAGGCATGCTCCTTCGTGCTCTCACATGAATTAGTATGTAGCACTTACAGGTAGAGTACGTTGTGCATGATCACAACTCAAGAGAGTATAGATCCATGAAGGCACAACGTCAAAGGGATCTACAACAGGAGAGACGTTATGAATCCATGAAGGGGAAGTTGTCTCAAAATGTCCTGTATGTCATAGGTGAAAATGAGGGTGGTGAACCTACCTCAAGAAGTCTCCCACACAATGATGTTCCTCCCATTAACTTTGATCAAGGGGTGGTGTATCAGAATCTTCACTCAACTATCCATAACCTAGATTCTGGTACCAACGGACGCAAAGGGTCTGAAAAAGGAACATGAACACATGACAAAGATGGACATTCTAATCATAACCGTGATCGAGGCCACAACCACCGAAGACAAGAAAGAAAGCACCATCATGTTGACAGTCCCCCTCCTTCTTCACCTTAATCATCTCCTTCGTCTCTCCTTCAAGATCTAAACATAGTTGCAAGGAAAAAGACCCTGAGGATAATGGTAAGAAAAATGGGAATCATAAACAAAGCAATCGAGAAAGGGGACAAGGGCATTCTAGAGAAATTCATCATGAAAGGAGGGAGAGGAGGGAACAACATAGGCATCATAGATGCCATAGAAAGTACGATCACAATGAACCCCTATTCGCTACTTGAAGTATGTTAGATATAACTAAGGTTGTTAGAATCCCAACAAGGCACCAAAAAGATAGTAGGATTAAAAGATTGAACATGAGAAATATCCCACGATTTGAAGGGGGATACAACGTTGATCCTCAAAATCATTTTCAAGCATTTCATGATGCATGTGCCTTGCAAAACATAGAAAACAAGTGGCAAAAACTCAAGTTGTTTCCACAGACACTAATCAAGGAAGTGGAAAGCTGGTACCAGTCCTTAGAATCAAAGTTCATTTGCCGATGGAGTACCATGTTAGAACTATTCAATGATAAGTATTAGACGTACTCACAAGTGTCCAACCTACGAAAGCAAATCCAAGGATGGAAACAAGGAGGACATGAACCCTTGGATGCTACCATGGACTGATATTATGCACTATTACATTGTTGCCCAGGCTATGGTTACTCACAAAGGGAACAACTACGCCATCTCATAGATGGGCTTAGGCACGAAACGTGAAGAACCCTTGGGACATATGCCCAAGGAAGGCTATCTGAGCTTAGGGCCCATCAAGTACAAAGATTGTTAGAGCAAGTTGCTAAAGAGGAAGGTGAGTTAAGGAA
Organism: Gnetum montanum; assembly: GCA_015680685.1. Lineage (NCBI taxonomy): Eukaryota > Viridiplantae > Streptophyta > Gnetopsida > Gnetales > Gnetaceae > Gnetum > Gnetum montanum. The sequence continues at coordinate 122,958 of MNCI01016193.1, read as the reverse complement.
AAGAGAGAGTGTGGAAGAATATAACAGAGATCCTTCCCTTTGAAAGAAGGGAGTTAGATTTTGTGAGGATAAAGAAGAGTCGCCACTTGAAGAGATGGTGAATAGGAAAACGTTGCCCATTCAAAAAATTTCATCAGAAATATCAGCAAAGGTGGACCAAATGTGGGACTCCCTAGATAATAGATTTCAAATAGTTCTCAAAATAGTAGAGCAGTCTAGAAAGGAAGGTAGTGATCAAGAAAGGAGAAAAAAGAGAGAAGCTAAATATGCATGTAAAAAAGGTAAGGGCAAAGTTGCTATCATTGAAGAGGTTGTGGATTCAGATATAGACAATGATGGTGGATGTGAGATATGCCAATATGACCATCCTAAGGGATGTTACCCTATAATCTCACATCTGCAGAAGTCTGGGGTGTATGCACTCAACCCACAATTAAACAGAAGGCAAACACCCCGAAGGTTACCTTATCCCTAAGGTAACCCAAGGTAGTTCCACCAATCCTTGATGTATTATCTAAGTGGAACTCCACCACAACCAAATGAGAAGTATCAATAGTGACAGCACCCACAATCATGGGGAATGCCACCACCACGTTAATAGTACCCTTACCATCAACTCGACCTGTATGGATACTACGTGCAGCAGCCAATCTCTCCATGTGACTCTACTAGTCATGTTACCCCCCAACCTCACTACCAAGCCCATGAGTATTATAAAACTCCTTCTCCTAGGGGTGATGTTCCACAAACATACTATCCTTCTCATCTGGTTGCATCTCTTCCACCCATAACTCCATTACCACCTACTCTAGCCTTGCAGGGTGAGCTCCTTGTCCAATTGCAGCAACATAACACTACAAGGGCTATTAATCCTCATCCTACTATTGCTTTGAACAACTGCATAAATAAGAGACATTTCTTTAGAACCAACAATCCAACCAAGTCCTTGCAGTCACAAGCAGCTAACTCTCCAAAGGCCTTACCATCATCCGAAACTTCGGAACTCCCTTCAAACCAAAGGCCNATTCAAGTCAACAACTATAAGGGGGACTTCCCTATCATAATGGAAAGAGCATGGCTAAGCACAATTGATGCATGCCTAGTAATACATGATCTTTTCCTAGAGATAATAAAGGAAAATATGTTTGGAAAGATCAAGAAAAATAAAGTTCTGTGCATCACATACAGTGACACAGGGTGTAATTGCATGTAGAAGTCCTAGTTCGTACAACATGTAACATTACTTGCATGCAACCAGTGTGCACAAATAACTAACATATAAAGGTTCATGTATGCAGTAGCCACAAGACAGGAAGGCACCCAATGGTTGACAGCTAACCAAGAGAGCAACTCAACTCTATGCATGGAACCAATTGAGGGTTTGACTTGCACTTACATCAATAGCATAGACACATTAGAGCAAGTCCATCGCCAACTTCCAAGTCTTGACATTGAAAATATCAACTGGGGGAAGTTGGAAATCCCTGACAACTTTAAGCAAGAGCCCCTAAAGTTAAAATCTTTACCCACCGATATGGAGGACTAATTCCTCAAAAATGGAAAATCGATAATAATGCTAAGCTCGCTCCTCAACAAAAATAGAGGTTGCTAAAAATGGTGAACAAATGGTTGAAAGCCTTTTTCTTGGTCATACCCCGAATTAACTAGAATTGACCCTAGGATATGCCAACATAGAATTTATGCTGACCCTTCCATGAAGCCTCGATGACAACTGCAGAGGCAATTGAACCCAAAACTTAAGCAAGTGGGTAAGGAGGAAATTGAACAGCTTCTAAAAGCTAGGTTCATCTACCCCATTGCTAATAGCGAATGGGTTAGTCCATTAGTTATTGTGCCCAAAAAGGGATGTAAATGGAGAGTGTGTATAGACTTTAGGCTACTAAACATGGCAACATTTAAAGACCACTTTCCATTGCCATTCGTCGACCAAGTCTTAGACACCATTGCAAGGCATCCCTACTATAGTTTTCTGGATGGATATAGTGGATATAACCAAATCCAAATAGCACTAGAAGACTAAGCCAAGACCACATTCACAAGTCCTTGGGAAACACTTACATACAAACAGATGTCGTTTGGCTTGTGCAATGCTCCTACAACATTTCAACGTGTGGTTCTAAGTATCTTTCAGTAGCAAATAGGGAATGGTGTAGAAGTCTTCATGGATGATTTCTCCACCTACGAAGTGAACTTCGATCAAGCATTGGACCAATTAGAGAAATTACTAATACGATGTGTTGAAACCAATTTAACGCTCAACTAGCAAAAAAGCCATTTAATGGTCCAAGAAGGCATAGTATTAGGGCATAATATTTCACAAATAAGGATAGAGGTAGACCTTGAAAAGATTAAAATCATCCAAGGAATCATGTGCCAACCTGAAATTGTAAAAGACATCTGATCATTCCTTGGACACACTAGCTATTATAGAAGATACATAGAGAACTTTTCAAGGGTTGCAAAACCATTGCTTGAACTAACGAAAAAGGATATACCTTTCAAATGGACCAGAGAATGTGAGTTAGATATTCAAACTTTAAAACAGAAGCTTGTAGAAACACCTATTCTACAACCTCCTGACTGGTCCAAACCATTCCATATAATGACTGACACATCCAACTTTGCTTTAGGAGCCATACTTACATAGTTAGATGACAAAAACAACCCTATTACATTCATTGTGCAAGTCAAAGTATTGTGGATGCACAACTCAACTACACCACAACGAAAAAGGAATTAATGGCTGTGGTGTTTGCACTAGATAAGTTCAGGCACTATGTATTGGGCTATAAGGTATTTGTACACATAGACCATAGTGTAATTCAATACCTGCTGAATAAACCAACAGTGAGCCCTCACATCATACGATGGCTCGTAATCTTACAAGAGTTTGATCTTACAATGATAGATCATAAAGGCACTAAGAACGTTGTTGCTGATCATTTATCTTGGTTAAGATGGGACAACAAAGAGGATGAATATCTGCTTTCTGATCACTTTCCTGATGAATTCCTCTTCGCAGGTGTAGTAAATAATCAATTAACCACAGAAATAAATTGGTATAGTAGCATTCTTACCTATATCCTTACACAAGAAACACCACAAGAGTTAGACGCTAAAAAGAAACAGTAGTTTCTTCACCGAGCCAAATATTTCATGGAAATCAATAGACACCTTTATAAGGTATGTCCCAATGGCTTGGTCTGATGGTGTGTTCCCGATGTAGATCAATTACAAGTTCTCCAAGACACTCATGAGGGTCCTTGTGGGGGTCATTATGCTAGGAGACGAATAGCAATTAAAATCTTGCTTTCAAGATATTATTGGCTTACATTGTTCCAGGATGCTCATCATTTCATCCAATCTCATGAGCATTGCTAACGTGATTGGGGAATGACTATTAGGATGTGGGATCCACAACAATGGATTCAACCTTTATAACCCTTCCACATATGGGGAATTGATTTTATGGGGCCTATTACATCAATGTCTAATGGAAAAGCTTACATTGTCATTGTCATTGACTACTTTACAAACTGGATAGAAGCAACTGCTGTTATGGATTGTACATCATCTACCACTGCATGATTTGTTCAACAACAAATCATTAAGAGGTTTGGTGTGCCTCATGCACTTATTTTGGATAATGGTACACATTTCACGGGCGTGACTTTTCAAAAGTTGATGCAACACTTAGGAGTTGAACACAAACTGACTACACCATACCACCCTCAAGCGAATGGTCAAGCCGAAGTAACCAATAGGGAGATTACAAAAATATTGACAAGAACCATTAGCAAATATAGGCGAGACTGGAGCACCAAACTGAATGATGCTCTTTAGGCATACCTCTCCACATGGAAACTCCCTATAGGCTACTCTCCCTATGTGTTAGTGTACGGAAAACTCCCAATGCTTCCTATTCAAGAAGAACTTTGTACACTATCTACGGCATGTGATCTCAACCTTGACCTTAATCTAGCACAAAAAGAATGGTTAATGAACCTTAACTTGCTAGATGAGAACTGATTAGTCACCCTATCATCTAATGAATTGCACAAGGCTTTTAATAAACAACATCATGACCTAAAAATTAGAAAAGTTAAGTACCAACCAGGAGATAAGGTTCTTTATTGGAACCCCACACACATGCCACAACACACTAAATTTCAAAAGCTATGGGAAGGACCTTATATTATTTATGCAAATTTTTCTTCAAGAGCCATTATTATTTACAAACCTGATAACCTAGATAAGAAATTGTTGGTCAACATCTAACAAACCAAACCTTTCCCATGAGCCTAAAACAGCCAATACCAATACTACCTCTGTTGGTGGACAACCTTGCTTGCTATTTTGGATCTCCTCCCTCCAACTCAGTCATGGGGGAGAGGGCCACCAATGCTAATCATTCTCATCCCTCAGTTCCTCTTGTATTTTTTTTTTACACATTTTTGTTCTAGACATTTTTGGTTTTACATATTTTTTCATATTTTTTTTTTTACACCATCGTTACCATTTTCACTATTTCTTTGTTTGTTTGATTTACTTTCATTCATCATACAAGAAGTGTTCGTGATGGTGGATTGTCCTATAATGGTGTTGATTGTTAATGTTTGGTTTTTACCTTTGATTTTCAATGTTGATACTAAGATATGGTTTCTTTTGATAAAATAGGCAATGAGTCCACGTCATCCATTCATCCATTCAATTCTATGGTTCCCCTTTGTTTGAAGGTGTACTATCCATTTTTTCTAAGAAAAAATTATTAATGAATTGGTGGCTTAGTACTTTTTGAACCAAGGAAAGATTCAAATGGATTGAAAAGGGTATGACTTCAAGGGGATTTGACACATTTGTGCTAGCTATTCTCTTAGGTACTTAGATGCTTTTCATGAGTCTTCTACCATTCCGCTATTGACCAAATATCAGGAAGTTGAATAAATCTAAATAAGTCTTTGCATGGTGTGGTTCTCACGCAAAAAAAAAAACTAGTGGGAATTCAAAGCACACCCCTTAGACATAATAAGAAACATGGGCTGCAAACATTGGTTATGGCAGTGGAAAGACATGTGACCCATGCCTAAAGGTTCTCTCTAACTAAGGCCCTTCCTCGCTTCCTACTTTCCTATATTTCTTTCCTTGGAATGGTGGCAACTCAATGGACACATTCTTGTTACTTCATGAGGATGGGTTGGTCAAATGTATTGATGCGAGGTCACTGGATGTGGTTGGTGAGTCCAGACTTGGGATGAATTTTATTCAGTCCCCTTAACCACATAATACATAAGGGACTTTACACAACCTTGCTCTTGGGATTCCATTTCATTTCCTCCTCTCCTTCCATATCTCTTCCCATATTCCACCTCATTGTTGATTTTATGATTAGTCTATGCCTTGTTTGATACATTATTAGTCTTCAGTAAACTCTTATGGGTAAGTTCTTAACCATTGTTTCCATATGTCATTCCGAGAGCCTACGGACTCTTTGGTTTGCGGGTTTGTCAAGGCATACAAGGCATGGGCCTGCTTTGGGAAGGACCCACTGACATTCCTTTTTTATGCAATTTTTAAGTTCTTTTTCTTAAACATTCTTTGCCATCAACCATTTCTTGTTTCATCCCCATCCATGACATCCATTTTATTAGCTTCATCGTTGTTATTTCCCTCATCTTCATTGTTCCTTCAGTTTTTCCACCCTATCGCTACCAAAGGATTGCTCTTAGACGTGGGGGCCCTGTAACGAATTTTCCCATTTAATTACCTATCTCGTCCCTATACCTTGGTTAGTTATCAGTTAAAAACCTCTAACCCAATATCCACCATACCCACAACCTAGCCAATGTGCTTATATAGAGGCAAGGTATCAACTGCATTATGGCTTATCTATCCTTGCTAATTCGTGACTGTGTTGTGTGTGTAGATGGTGATTACATGAACAATGGACTAGGATAAGAGGAAGCACTCGGGTTGGACTGGAGCTAGAGCATTTACGCAAGGAACAAGTTTGGTCATGGGACTATGGATGAACAACAAAATGCACATTTCTGACATCGATAGCAACGCACCTCATTTTCTTTTCTCTCTCTCTTTCTTTTCAAGTTGTCGGATGAGGGTCTAAATGTCATCTATGTATAGTGTTCACCAAAATGGGCGTGAACACCAATAGTATGTTATTCCCTATCATTATTAGTTCTCATTCAATCAATAATTTCATACCTTCCCAATATTTTGTAAGGAACTCAAGGACGAGTTTTCATTCAGTCGTGGGGGTATAATGAGCCACGATATCAGGGCTGCGATATCGCATCCACGATATCGAGTATGCAATATCAGACATCTGATATAAGGGCTTGTCTTGTCACCTATAAATAAGAGGCAGGCATGCTTGGTTTGGCAATAGTTAGTTAATTTAGTCTTAGTCCCTTACCTGAACTCTTTCCTTTTCCCTTCTTTGAGTTAGAATTATTTTTAAGTGCTCGCAATAGGAGTCATAAAGCAAAAGGATCTTTATTCGAGCATTGTGTACCTGAGCACACCTTGTGGTCGGAAATAAAGATGACCTTGTGATAAACCTTGTAGCATTTAGAATCACTTATTTAATGTTATTTATGGTTATTTAATACTTTCCTTAGTCAATTGATGTTCTCTCTCTCTTCTTATCAACTCACCCAAGTAAGCGCACTCAGTACAACCAATTCGAGCATGCATGGAACACTTGGTAACCCAGTAATGATTAGCATTTCATAATCCCAGTAGTGTTGCATTAGTTTAGGATGTGTATGGCAAGTGGGAATGGATGTTGGTGTAGGACTAGTTAGAGCATAGTAGATTAGTTAAATTGAATTAGTTACTTAATTAGTTCACTTTTCCCTTTGTAGCACGAGGACATAAACATAAAAAATATATAAAAATTATATACCTCAAGTTTACTTAACCATACAATCGTGTCATACAAGTAATCTTGGGAAGACAACAATTGACTAACCTATCCTTGTTCTGTAAAGGCGCATAAGCACTTAGTCCTTGGAATTCGACCAAATTGTGTGTAGACATTCGTATTCGTATGGTTGAGCATACGGATACCTTGCCGCTCATCAACAAGAATAATAAAAAGTAATAAATGGAAACATTAACTAAGAAAATAGTAAATAATTAAATAATTAAAAGCAAGAATAAATCTAAGTGGATGCTACAATGATGAAAGTAATCTCAATCTTTATTGCCAGTCATGTAATGCGTCCAAGTATATCACACTTGAATAAGGATGTCATACAATCACTAGCATCACATTGTGAGCATGCACTAGGAAACAACAAAACTTGAAATCACAAAGCTATGAAAAAGCTATCTAAAATCTATCAATAACCTATATCCCGACCATGCACCCAAGTGTGGTATTTTTAGGCTAGCATGGAAGGGATGATATCGGAAGCCTGACATTAGAGGGTGTGCCCCGATATCAAATACCCAACATCACAGCCTCAATATCAGATATTTGATATCGCAACCTTGCAAAACATGACTCATCAAAGTCATACATCAATACATCGTCATTTCTTTCAAACATTAGAAAATAAATTAGGAATAGGTGTTATTGCATGTAAATTTCCATTCATGATATTCGAAAGGCTATGTAAGACTACTTCCCAATAAGGACTATGATAAAGAGTATTATTGGAAGTGTTCGAATAGGGGAAAGTAAGAATAGGACAAAGGATGTTGTACAACTAGCAAAAATAAAAGTAGTTAAATAAACAAAAATAAATTTTCAAGTTGAAAAAAAATAAAAGCTGATATCAATATTTCAAAAATTTTCTATGCAAATGGATTACCATTCAAACTTGCACGTACTCCTTCATTCAAAGAAGCATTTCGTTGTTCCATTAAAGCAAGTACTATTTTTAAAATTTAAATTATCATTTTTAATATATTTATTATTAGTAAAATTAATATTTTTATATGGTAGGTCCTTCTTATATCCCTCCAATTGAAAATAAGATTCAAAATGATCTTCTTGATGAAAGATATGAACTTGGCATGAAAAAGTTGGAGGAATGGAAGTAACTTTGGCAACAAAGTGGTTGTTTTGTTATAATGGATGGATGGAATAATATTCGTCAACATCCATTAATTAATATTATAATTAGTGTCAACTTGGACCATTTTTTCATAAAACTACATACTACTTCAATCATATAAAAGATGCTAATTTTCAAGCCAAATTATTAGAGACAACAATTGCAGCTATTGGTTCAAGCAACATTATTCAAATCATAACAGATTCAGCTCTTGTTTGTAGGCATGTAGGAAAAATGATAGAAATGATTCATCCAAATATATTTTGGACTCCTTATTGTGTTCATTCTCTAAATAATATACTTCGTGATATTGGTAAAATTGATTAGGTGAAAAATCTTATTATAGATGCAAGAGACATACAATTTTCATTTGCAATCATCATTATTCAAATTCCTTATTATGAGAATGTAGCAAAAATAAGACTTTCGAAAATCCTACAAAAATAAGGTAATAGAGTAAGAAAATCTATATTGTGTGTTTTTAAGAGGTTTTATTTATTAATGCTAAACTAATTATAAATTTTGTAAAATAGGTATTGATGGGACGCAATATTGCATCCCACACGATATCGCATACACGATATAGCGTCTTCCCCCGTGATATCGCGGTGCGCCATCATATCTATAAATAAGAGGCAGCTCTCCCTTGTTTTCCACTCTAGGCCTAGACTGTAGTGAAACTCTGGCAGTTTGATCCCTCCAGAGATAGAATATTTTCCATGTGCCTGCAGTAGGAGCTCCAAAGTGAACGGATCTTTATTTGAGCAAATATTGTACCTGAACACATGTTTGTGTACGACAATAAGGACAAACTTCTTGGATAAACCTTGCAGTGCATGGAATAGGCTAAATAGGACTTTATTTATTGTTATTTACTGTTTATCATTTAATCACTTTATTAGTCATTAATTCTCTCTCAACCCTTCTCTCCTAGTTAAGTGCCTCAGTACGACCACTTCGAGCATGTGCGTTACGCTTGGTTATCCCAGCAACGATTAGTGTTTGGTAACCAAGGTTGCATTGGTTCAGGGTGTGAACAGTAAGTGGGAACGGATGCTAATGCTAGGTTAATTAAGGCTTAGTTAGTTAATTAAAGTTAGTCAATTAGTCTCTTCAACCCTTCACCTCACTAGAATAGGAGATAAAACAGAAAAGCTATAAAAATCACATACCTCAAACTTACTTAACCATACACCATGACAAATACAAGTAAGTCTTGGAAGACAACGAATAATTAA
>MNCI01016193.1:61290-96526 GCA_015680685.1 Gnetum montanum | reverse complement strand
CTAAAATATTTTATAACAAATATGAGACTCAATACTTAATGTTTCATTACAATCTTCCATGCAATTTTTAAGCATTAACAATATTTTGAATTTACATTGTCCTTGTTCTATATTCTACCATGTTTTTATGATATATGATATTTAATTTTTTAAAAAAATTAATATATTTAAATTTTCTCTATCATGTCCTGACTACAAACCAGTCCCATACCCAAGCATGTTCAGAATCACCTGAGCTTCCACAAATTGGATTACTCTCGATAATAAGGTTGGAAGGATAAGACCCATTCATGGATGATATAAACAGGCGGACTAAACCATGCCAACCTATTAACGGTAGAACACGCTCCTGACCATTTCAATAATTGAAGAAGAAAAGTTTGGTCCCACAATTTTTGCGGATCCAGAGCGCTCCCGGCGTATCTTGAGACCCATGTATCTGTCACAGACAATCAGATTTGATCATAATTAATTATTCATGATGGAAATCGTAGGGAAGAAGAACAGTATCGACAATTGAATTAAAGAAATTTTTAACATAATCAACATGTGATCACACCTGCCGAGCATCATAATCGTGGCCTGTGGATTTGTGCCGGGACTGTGGCGGATCAGCGATCCATCTACAATTCTCAAATTGCTCGTCCCAGAACAACATAATTCTGGCGATCGACAACTTTTCCAGGCTCGCATCCGCCATGAAAATGCCATATGGTTGCCAATGTGCGCCTACAAAATTCCACCATTTCCGATTCATCTGCAGAGCTTGCGGGGATTGCAGTGCCACTGAATCTAAGACGGCTTTCACCCTTGAACTTAAACTTCGCAAGAGCCGCGGATTCTGCAATGCGGGCCATGACTCTGGCAGCCCTCGCACAGCTGCACAAGGTCGAAGTTTAAAATTACGAAAGCAGTTTATTCCACCATCACCTCATAATTCAACCATATTTCTTAAAACAATAAGATAAAATCTCTGCATCTGTTACTTTTTGGTAAGATATACGAACACCACGATTAAAATTTAGAAGAGATGTATTAAAATTAAAGTGGCGCTGGTTTTGAGTTGTTTTGAGTTCCAAAACTAAATGAATCGTTCCCAAAATAACCAAATTTTGAAGACAGCGGACTGCATTTTTATGGTGATCTCACCTACGAATGTCGCTGGGATGCGAATAGTAATTGTATCGCACTGAAGGATTCTGCGTGGCATCCCTGCTGCGCAGACGCAGGGTTCCGCGCGACAACGGCCGCGAAAGTTTTTGCATAATGCCGCCGACATATTTTACTCCGGAAGAAGAGCTGTTCTGGGTCTGAGTAGAGCTACTGGCTTCGATGTAGGCAAATGAGGAGTTGAGAATTCCCACAACCTGTATGTTTGATAATTCCAGCGGCAGCGGCGATTCTACTCCAAAATATGCGCTTGGATTATCCTGGATTTCTTGACCCACCCATGGCAGATGGAGTAGGCATGTGATGTTGAAACTGTTGAGATGGTTTTTGGGTCCGATTCCGCTCAGCATCAGCAGCTGCGGGCTCCCCATTGCGCCTGCTGACAGTATTACTTCTGATTCTGATTGTTCAGCCATTGATTCGTCTAAGAAAGCTCCGTGGGTCGTTCCTTGGCTATCAACCAACTCCACTCCCACTGCTTTCAAGGATTTGCCTGCGTAAACGAAGCCGAGTTTGAGATGGAATTTGGTTTTCCAACTTGGTAACATTTGTCGTTGGAACTCCACCACTGTTCCTTGGGTTGGTGCGTAACGGATGATGCATGCTATAGGTCAATAAAAGAAACCAAGAAATATGTGCATGAAACGATTAACAAACGCAATCGATGAAGACCTTGAAGATTATCCAAACTTCCATAGAATTGCATCAAACTCCTCATCTAGCTTGCGCATCTCATGGACTGTCCAATTACGTGACGCTTCTAAATTCTATAAGCTTACTCTATGCATTCAAAGCATTGAAATTTTGTATTGAAATATTGTTTCTTTACTTTGGAAAGTAACTGAGTTTGTGTGTCGGATAACCCTAGTTTCAGAATTACTTTTACAGTTTTACGGCATTTTTTTTATCGGGAACTCAACATTGTTCACTGAAATACAACGAACCTGTTACCTATTTTATTTATGAGTGACTGCCATGTAAAAGAATTATTACCCCTACTTTTTTATGAGCAATACGGTATCACAGAAACAAGCAATACGGTATTACAGAAACAAGTAAATTCGAAAGCGTGATGAATTTCAAAGGTGATTGCAGATCAGAATCCAAAATTCTTTTTTATGAGCAATACCACATCTGCCGTATTTCAGAAACAAGTAAATTCAAAACAGTGATGAATTTCAGAGGTGATTGCAGATCAGAATCCAATGTTCCAAACTAACCGTATTACAGAAACAAGTAAATTTGAAACAATGATGAATTTCAGAGGTGATTGCAGATCAGAATCCAAAGTTCCAAATTAACCACGTACCGTTGTGGGAGTAACGACGCAGAAGAATTCTGGAGACGGTGGAGTTGAGCAGAACCACAATATTGCGGGGCTCAGCGTCGGCAAGAAGATCCGCGGCGGAGTGGCGGAGGCCAGAATCATCGAAAGTGGAGGCAGAGATCTTAGTCCCTCCTCGAGAAGGATGATCCAAACTGAAACCAAGAAACGGCAGCACGCCCGACTGCAGGAGACCATCCCGGAAAACAAGGGACCAGAGCTTGAGCTTTGGCGGCACAGAAACCAGGAGGCGCTCTTCCACCCACTCGTACGATTGCTCAACCAAATCCTGATGCAGTTCCATTCGAGCCACGAAATCGTGCTCGGCACGGCTGTAAAATCCGCCGTTAATGGCGGAACCCCCGCCCAGGACGCGGGCGCGCTGGAGTACCACTCCGTCCTCCGTGACCACCGTCTGCGCCGGCGATTGTGGTCTATCGGAGCCGGACATAAGCTTCCAGAAACCTGAGAAGTGCATGATCTCCGGCACCGCGTACGGGGACCCTCCGCGCTCGATAACGAGCACGGCTCGGTCTGCTGAAAGTGTCGCCGCTAAGGCGCAACCGGCCGTCCCTCCGCCCACTATGATATAATCGTATCTGTTAAAAGAATTAAGTGTTAGGCCACTGATAAAACTCTTCTTCTCAGATGAAGTTGCAGTTACACAATAACTTGGGTTTGGTCAAGGGAAGAGGACCTTACCTTTTGGCACATGCTGCTGCTGCATCATCTGTTGTTTTTAGTGATGCACAGACGCAAAACAAGAAGGAGAGGCAAGCGCACAGATACGTTGTTGCTGTTATCCAGCCAAAGCCGTTTCGGGCCGCCATTGATGGAAGAAGGAGCATTGCCGGTGGTGGTGTTTCCGGGTGCAGAGATGTAAACGTGAATGAATTAATGGGAGTGACCCATGAGTGGTGAGCAGTACAATAAATCTGATTGTTAGGCGTTCAGTGCAATTTGTTTTATTGTGCAGACATTCCGTTGGCTATTCTCAGACCGGACGGAGTGGAAAATTGGTTTTATTGTGCAGATATTTTGTTGGCTGAACAGTGAATCCGGCTGCGTGGCTGTCACTTTTAAATTTTAATGTGAAGCTTTCCTCCTTTTCTTCTCGCTCGAGTAATTGGGTTGGTTTGAGTGTTTGGCTTGGTTTGAGTGTTAGAGTCTTTATGGTATCAATGTCTAAGAAGTCTCTTTTTATTTTATCTTTTGAATAGTTTGAATAGAAGATTCTCAGGGAGGACAGAGTGGAAGCCAGCGACGCGCTCAAAAGATATGGAATATCCTTGCTCCTTGAAAAATTAGACATTTCCTATGACATTTGATTCATTTGGGTGTTCACAAGCCAAAATGTCCTACCTCCAACATGGAAGATACATTTAACTCAACATGGAAGATTAGTTTACCATTATGTTTTTTTACCTGTCCCTTGTTCACAGCTCTTGAACTTGGTGTAGCATACATTTAACTCAACATGGAAGATAGGTTTACCCATTTTTTTAAAGCTCTTGAACTTGATGTAGTGGTTTTCAATGAGGATTGAAGGAAGTTTTATTTGGTGACACTCCTCAACTTAAAGAATTTCTACTTCATACCTGATTTTGCTTTTGTCCTCTTATCCTTTATGCTATCTAAAACTTTCAATAAAATGTGGTTTTTCACATAGGTTCTCCAGCTAATTTTATTCCATTGTCAATTCAAAGTACATTATTCAACAATTGCTGTTTTAAGTATTTCTCTGTTTTAAGTATTTCTCTCTTTTATTTTCTTTTTTTACTGGAAGCCTTGTAAGAAGTGATTAATCATTTTGATGCTTCTGAACGAGAACAATGTCTGTTTCTTTTGTTAGGTAGGAAGGAGGTATTTAGGGATAGATTGCTAAATTGAAAACCTGTAAAAACATCCCCATAGCGGGTAGGTTTGTTTTCTCTACTTGTTTTGTCGTTAGTCCTGTCTCTCCCCAAGTAATTTTCGACTTTCTAAGGTTGGAATATTGGCACCGTTACCTTCCTTCCGCATTTAAAACACAGTTTCATGGGCATGGGCAGTAACGGGCACGTATCGGTTGCTTGTTAAAGCAACGTGAGGCGTCTGTGAACATGTGCAAGCGACAGCACAGGGCAAAACGACACGTAAGAAGAGCAACTAATTTTCATCCTCCCACGTACCGCTTCCACCCTCCCACCGACCCCTTCCACGGACTGCATTGGCAATTTAAACACTTTTTTATATTATTTAAATAAATTTTTAGCGCTCACTGCTAGGCAAGGAAAGGATACATAAGCATACTTAAACACTGTCATCATGATTGTCATTTATTTAAATGTAGAAGAGAAAATGTAAATAGTACTAAAGAAAGCTCTAATTCAAAAATAAACTATTTATCTATTGCAATTTTTTATTTATTTATTTTTTAGAATTTCCCATCGTCCCACTTAGATTTGATAGTTAGAAAACTATTTTAAAAAGTAGAGGTCTTGTGATTCATTTTTGTGGATTCCCATTCTATGGTTTCTTGGAAATTTTTTACCATTCCCATTGTATGGCTTCCATTCCATTGGAATTTTGACAGTGACACCTTATCTAGTGGTAGTGTGAAAGACAAATCACCTCAAATAGTGTGAAAGACAAATCTATGCCTTACTTTCCACTATACTTTACCTTCCTTATTACATACTATACTTTACCTTCCTTATTACAAACTATACTAATCCATTAATTTCTTTTTATTTCCATTCCTTTTTCACAATTTTTTAAATTCTTGTGCTATGTTTTCCACTTCATTCTTGTACTTGTTATTTTATTATTTTTTCAAGTTTCTTATTTTCATTCTAATCCCTACTTTTCATTCCTTTTCTTCTTTAATATGTACATATGATTATTTAGATCAAATTTTTAATTTTTTCCTTTGTGTTATTGTTGAAGTAAAATTTTTGATTTTCACCTACAAGCTATTGTCAGGATATCTAAAGACCAAAAAACCATTATCAGTGAAACACCCCAAAAAAATGCAAGGTCATTCTCGCTTCACTAGGCATTGCAATTCACGCAGCACTACAGCAGTTCTTTAGAAGGAGAACGTTCTGAGTTCAAGCTGGCCACTTTGGGCATGGATAAGCTCTACATCATCCCGCCTATCCACCAAAGTAGCCTACCCGGCTGACAGCTTGTTCAGAAGCGGTGCGCGGAGTTGGTAGCAGCACTCTGGATGCGCAAAAAAAAGTTCAGCAAGTTTTCTAAGTCACAAAGTCTGCTACGCTATGTTACGCCTTGTAGCGTAGCAAGCTTCAGAAAACGATGGTGGAACGAAGTACTACGCTACGCTACGCCACGCAGCGTAGCATGGCAACGGCTTCACTACCCGCTCCCCTAGCCCAATTTTCAAGTTCTGCAACAATGTCCCTTTCCGTCAAGAAGCGGCGGACCATGTCTGCTACTATGCTACGCTGAGCTACACAGCGTAACGAGGCGTAGCAATCCTGCGGAAGAGACAAAAGGCAGCTCAAAGGGCAGAATCAGCAGGATTGCGAGTCCCGCAACACAAGAAGCAAAGTTTGCAAATTGGCAAAGTTTTCACAACTAAGGCCAGTCGCTACGCTATGTAGCGTAGCAAGTGTGCAACATGTAGCAGAACACGCGACAAGGTGTTACGCTACGCCAAGCATGCTATAGTACAAAGCATAGCTAGGCATGCGAGTGGTTGTGCGACATCAATGCACTTCACCTAATCGAACCGTTGGCACACTTCTCCAAACGCTGATGGCACAATTACGGCATGGTAGGATCACAGTTATTGCATGACAGGTTCGCATCACAACGGTCTTGTAGGTCCAACGATCATAAACGACACGAGTGGCGCCAGCAAGACAACAAAGGCCCGAGGCACGTAGCATTCAAACCGCCCCTTTCGCAGACCCTCAATCCTATAAATACCCTGGCAAATAGCATGCAAAGGGTCCGTATTTTTTCAAGATTGGCAATTCCTAAAAAGCTCGCATTTTTCTTGAAGCAGGCAGCCTTCAAGGGATGGGAACTTTTGAATTTTAAAACAGAGACTTCTCCTCTCTCTAGCATTGTAACATCAAAGTCACCTGTTTGACACTGCAAATAGTGAGTCTTTCTCAGCTAGTGTGGGATCCCGTCTCCATTCTACCACCTTGGTAGAATCCCGCATTGTTTGTACCTAAGTCCGCGTCCAAGTGCATAGCCCTTTTGCTCGACACATCCTGGTTACTCTCAGGATTTCTGCACTCCGTCACGCTATGCAACCGATTGTATCTACCTTGACAGAGCAAGTTTGTAACTTCGGAGCGGTGCATGTTTCTAGCTACACTTTACTTTATTCCTTGCTTGTTATCTCGTTTTGCATTATTTTTTCTGTTTTATCCACTTTCAAGCATTACTTCGCATTATTGTCACATTTTACATTGTTTCCCTTATGCTTTATTTACTCTCAAGCATTATCTCGCATTTCGCATTATTTACGTTGCAAAAGGCTATATAGACGCCGATGTAAGTCCCTGTCTGATCAACCAGACTGTTCAGGGCACCCCATGTCTGCACACACCCAACATGGCCCTCCCGTGGGTACGGGGTCAAAACTGTCGCACCCGCCGACCCCTCGGTGTTTTCCAATCGCCGACGTTTTCAATCGCTACAGTTTTCTAGCGCTAGAAGGAGGGCTCTTTGGTGCCTTTTCTGCATGTCACGGTAGTTCTGTGAGCCTTATGCACCTTGATACACATGAGCATAAATGCGACACCTTCTTGTGGTTGTTTGCGCTTTGTGCAGTGCAGATCGGTAGCCTCGACGGTTCCTCGAGAGCCCTACAGAACACAAGGCCTCCGATCGCCGGTTAACTAGCTCGTTTTACGATTTTCTTGCATGCGTTCTGCACCCCATCTCGCGTGGTATAAACAGGTCACTTCGACAGTCCCTCTGGGATCCTGCAAGACATAAAGCCTGCTTGGTCACTAGTTAGCTTGTCTGTCTTATGGTTGTCTTGCATGCGTTATGTACCCCATTTCGTGTGGTACAGACCGGTCGCTTCAGCAATCCTTAGGGGATCCTGCAAGACGAAGAGTCTTCTTGTTAACTTGCTCGTCTTACGGTAGTCGCGTAAGCCTTCTACACCCCGACACGCATTAGCGTAGACTTGATACCCATCTGTGGTTGTTTACACGTCGTGCAGTGTAGATTGGTCACCTTGACGGTTCCTCGGGAATCCTACGAGACATAAAGCCTCCAACAGCCAGTTAACTCACCTTCCCTTTTTTACAGTAGTTTTGCACACACTCTGCATCCTAGCTCGCACAGGCGTAAAACGTGACACCCTATTGTGGTTATTTGCGCCTTGTGTGGTGCAGGTCGGTTGCCCCGACGGTTCCTCTGGAATCCGGCAAGATGTAAACCTTCTTTTTACTACTTTTTCTGACTTTCTTGTTCGATTGCACTCTTTGGCATAGCTTTTGCATTTCCTTTTTGCATAACTACTTACTTAACAATGGCTTTTTCAACTACCTCTGCCAATGCCTTCAACGTCGAAGTCCCCTTCAACATTGAAGTTCCCGTTGCGATTAAAGGCACTACTGGTGCTGAACAACCGCTGAATCCGACACAAGAAGCACATTGGTCTCTCAGAATCCAAAATCGAGGACCTGAGGGATTGGCCCAGCAACATGAGCATTACAGTTTCTTGTGTGCAAAGGTGCAGACTAATCTGCCCTTGGATTTACACGAACTCGAAGAAAAACGTAGCTTCGAGTTCGCTTACTGCAACAGGAAGGAATTCATTCCTACCCCCGGCGTTTCTTTGCCTTTAACACAAGCATACCAAAGGCTTCTAGATCAACTAATCTAGTTAACCAGGCTTAGGGAGCAACAGGACACCACGTCCAACTAGGACGACGCCTTTCAGGACGGACAAGAGAAACTCGATTCCCAATCTGACGAAGGAGGTCAAGCTAACTCCATTTCTGTCCTGCCTACCCAGTCCTTCTAGGCCAACCTGCTACATGTCACCGCTCCCTTTGTCATCACGCCAACGCTTTAGCAACCTACAACCGCAACATGGATGGGTAGCCACGCCACATTCCCGCCATATCATCGCCCTGATTCCTCAGTTGCGTTCATAGCAACTATGCCGCTGCAAATTGTTCATCAGCATATTCCTGCAGTACGTAATATGCCTATCATAACTACCCTATCGCATGTTCATACTGTACCTACTTTGCAACTGCACATAGCTTCTATGTCAATTCCTACTCTCGCATCTATTCCACCCATAATGACAGGCCTAGGCCCATCCACGTGGTGGACCCCGTTCGCTTCTTCGTCTATTCTACAACCGTCGCAAATGTCTCACTACGCTCCTCCCTAGACCTACCTAACCCCGTAAACAATGAATCCTAGCACAGGGCCATGGTCCGTCCCATTGGCGACTCAAATAGTCTATCCGACGACCCAACCNGTTATGGATTTTTACCAGGATGACCCTGTCAACCCTACAATCCCTGCTTTGACGTTACCACCCGGGATGTCCCTCTTGCACTTCACGAAGTACGATGGGGAGGGAGATCCCAACACACATCTCGTCACTTTCTGGTCAAAGTCTTTGCTATTGCAACAATGGCCGCATATGATCATTCACATCTTCACCATGTCCCTAGCTGGAAAGCCCTAGATTGGTACCGCGCGTTGCCACGTTCATCCATTTCAACTTTGGAAGAACTCTTGACCTAGTTTGTGACACGCTTCAAGTACAACTTGAAGCCAGAAAACACGCTAGATCAGCTAATGAGCGTGAAACAAGACCCGCTAGAACCAATCCAAAAATTCATTCAATGTTGGAGCACGACCCTAAATGAAATCTGTGAGCCCATCGCGGAGACTCACTTGTTAGCCGTCTTTAAGGGTGCAGTAAACGACTTCATCAAGTCCAAATTGTATTACCTCACTCTAGGCTCTCTTAGTCAGGCTTTCGCTTAGATTAAAAGCATACAAGACGCAGCCGAGGTAAGCAGAGACCCGGCCTACATTACTTATAAGAACACCTTTGCAAAAAAGGACAAGGGTAAGGCCCCAATAACCACAGTGGTCACTGTGGCAACCGAGGCTAAGCCCAAACCTAGCAGCAACGGTAGCAAGAATAATAAGAAACCAGTCATACCTGCAGCTAACCCTACGCCCAAACCGTGCCAAGCACTGTAACCTACAGCACCTGCGCCCGAGACATCTGCATACACCAAACCCAACTTTGAGCGCAAAGATCGCTCGAAATACACCCCACTACATCTCAAACCTTCAGAACTTCTGAAGCAACTGTTGGCAGCGGGATACATCCAACATAAGCATATGTTGGAAGAAGAAAATGCAAGACATCAACACTACTACGAGCTCCTTAGGAATCCCTCTTTGGCCTTGCCCAATGAGCTTCCAGTTCCTACGGGTTTCAGGTTAAACAGGTTCTGTGACTACCACTAACTATGTGGTCACACCACGGATTATTGTTTGTCATTGCAGGATGACATCCAAAGATTTATTGATCTAGGGAAGCTAATGCTGGACGAAAGCAGCCCAGTACGCCCTAAAAATTAATCTATGTATGTCTACACAGATCCCCTCAACGCCAATAATGCCGATTATGTAATCAATGCCATCAGCATTGACAATGATCCCAAGCCAACCCGCTAGCCATTTGTGATCCATGTGCCTCGGCATAGTGCACCAACACCACCAATGGTTGGCCCAAGCTCACAGCCGTCCTTCATCCTAAAAGTCCCACCACGGGCATCTACCTTCGTACCGCCTGTTGGTGAGGCCACGTGGTCTCATCAGTTAACACCTCTAGCTCCATTCATCATCAGGGGGCCAACCTCTTCGACAGCCCATATCCTGCGCAACATCATTAAACAACCTCCTCACCCCATAATGCGAGAAGCCCACTTGATGGGCGAGACGTCAAAGGGAAGTACCGTCAAAGGTATCCCCAAGCCTACGCCTTCGCCCCTTGCATTTGCACCTTCATCACTAAGGATGAAGGTCGACGCGATTACGTAGCCCGCATTACCCTATCGACAAGAATCTGAACCTAGGTCCAAGGTCATCTCTCCTCGAGAGATTCATCTTTTAGGATGAATCGAAGAGGAGGAAAGTGTTAAACATGCTGGCGACCAAGACTTCTTGGATGCCCTCACCTAGGTCGGGCAAGCCCTAAAGTAGAAAAATGCTACATTGAGCTTGTACGACATAATCATGACATCTATACCCCACCGCGAGGCTCTAGTCCGCATGTTGACGGTGATTCCGATTGACGAAAACATGCCAGCGGAGGAGGAAGCGATCCACTCAGTAATACTTCCCTCTGTACCCACGGAGTCCACAACACCTCAATTAACTTTTAGTAACGATGCCATTAGGGAAGATCCCGAAGGGGGTCAGGTGACTACGGTGCCTCTCTTTATCACAATTCGGGTCGGCCAACATCGGATCCGAAGGGTACATGTTGATGATGGGGCTTCCACGAACATCATTTCCTTCCTTATTGTGGACAAGTTGAGATTGGTCGACCAAATCAAACCAACAACGACATCGTGTCTGAGGTCGTTCAACGAGGCACGTGTCCTAGTGAAGGGCATAATTCACGTTAACTTCGTATCAGGGGACCAGTTCCCCACAGACGCAACGTTCGTCGTGGTCAAAGAGATGCCCGATTTTAACCTGATCTTGGGAAGGTCATGGTTAGCGCAACTTAGGGTTGTTTCCTTACCTATACACCAGGAAATCCACTTACCATATGCAGGTAGGGAGGTGGTAATCCACGGTGACGAAGTGGCAATGCAAGCAATCAGCAACGTAGACATGGAACAGGGCTTAGAGGTTACAACCTCTAAGGAGGAAGTGCCTATTCATGCACGCATTAATCATCCAACGGAGAGATCGGCCCAGCGGGCCAACCCTCAAATCGAAAATGCATGGGTTGAGTTGTCCTTCCAAGCGAAGGACAATGATGTGAACGAAGGCCCTGGTGAATCACCTCAGCCTTATGTTCCGATCAACCCATGAAGAGTCAAGAAGCAACTACGCATAGCATAACAACCCTATTGCTTCCCGCCCGGTTGCCATCCCTTGTACGTTCGCTGCTTCTTCACCCTGTTAGCATGCCGTCCCTTCGGCATGCTATGCTTTGGCCCAAAATGGCCTAAAACTAGCATCGTTGCTTTCCACTTTATTAACATGCCGCTCTTCTGGCATGCTACGCTAACAGCCCGAAATGGCCCAAAACTAGCAATGGCATGAGATGGCCTAAATCTAGCATACGAAAGCATGAAAACTTTATATAGTACACAAGTTAACACAAAATCGGTTTCCTTTCTGAAGTTTTTCATTTCATTCAAAATTTTCACCTATTGGCAATGTTTGCAAAAATTTTCAAAAAAAAAATCCCATGCTGTCATGGGTTGTCTCCATTTGCATCACTTTTGCTGTTTACCTCCGCTTCATCTGCTCGTGCATCACCCGCTCCTACGTTGCCTCCTGCTGGTTCTTCATTTCCTCCCTCCATGGGTCTCGCACCCTCGTTTGGAGCCTGCATTGCAAGAATGAAGTGATCAACTAGGGCAACAAACAAATGAACGCGAGCTATAACATAGCATGAATATCTACACATTAAAGCGACTAACCTGAGAGGAGCCTGTGTCGGTCTCAAGGGGTATCTGGTCTAGACCAAGCCTGAGGTGACGCCAAATCTCCTCTATCGAAATGTCCATCCAACGCTCATCGCTGGGTTCAGCATTCGTAGCAGTAGCTTTCTCCCTTTCCGCGGTTGTCCATATTAGACGCTTCGAGGAAAGGGAGGCTGTTGGAGTCTCTCATATAGGAAGGTTCACCCTCAAGTCAGGAGATTCCGTGACCTTCACCTACTCTTTAAACTTAGCGTAGGCCCCAGAAGTGCCGATGGCATTCATGAATGCTTCATACGTGAATGCCTCCACAACAGCATCTTTATACAGTTTTCAATGGGTCTCATTCTCCAACTTGTACATATGTTTATGGTCTCTTTGGGTTTTCCCCCATTCGAAGACCTTAGCACTAATGTCTTTCATGTCTTGGCACTTCTGGGCTAGCAAATCCATCTACATTTGCTGCTCGACTATCTCGCGGGTGGATTTGACGTTCTAATGGAAGACAGTTCAAACCTAGCGTAGTCATCTACAATCTTTTTCCAACCGACAACGTCAAGGTTACAGTTTATAAGAAAAGCATTCCTCAACCTAAGATTCTCCACCTCGACGGCCAGGTTGGCCTCTCTCTCCTCAGCCCTTTGGACCCATTTCCACAGGTCCTCATTGGCGTGCCTACACTTCCACAGAGAGCGTGCTGAGTGCAAGACACACTTATAAGCCTCATCAAACGTGCGACGAGATACCTTAGTCACGTCAGATGAGAGTGTAGGCACGGTGCCAACCTTCATAGGTCGTGTTGGGTCCCACTTAAGCTGAGAGGCTATTCGACGTACAAAGCGTAGTAATCACGTTAGCATAGCATAATCAACAAACTCGAAATTTTTGACGTAGCGACATAAGGACAGTTAATACTGCTACTTACCCGCATGAGGGTTCGCCTGTTGAAGGCTTTTAATCATGTCATCGACAAGTCCCTGCATGAACGTAAACTTGTAAGGGACCTCGGCCCATGACTCCGCATGAGTCGGAGGGGGTCCCACAGGATCAGTAGTAACACCTGTTACATGATTAAGCATGTCAGCAATGGCCAAAGTGGACTATGATAAGGCACACGTAGAGCCCAACTCACCAGCATCCGGCAGCGGTCTTTCTTCTTGCTGATGCAAGACGATCGTGGTAGCCTCAGTGGAAGGCCCAGCCAAGTCCATGTGAGCCCCTTCCTCATGCGCTGGTGCCTTTCCTTTCAGGAGACCAGCGTCTTTTTTATTTAAGCGAGGTACCTCTTCGTTGGTAGGAAGAGGCTTCCTAATGACAAGAGCTCTTGCCCTAGAGACAGGAGCTCCTTTATTCCCAACCGAGGCCCTTTCCTCCAAAGCTAGGGCCTCCGCATCTTTACTTGTTGCCCCCATCCTAAGGGTCGACACTTCCTCATTGCCTTCTTCTTCGTCTTCTTCTTCCTCTGCTAGCAAAAAAAGGACATATTTGCGTCAATCCGAAACAAGCTAGCTCAAAACAGATGCTACGCTACGATGTATTGCCTAACACAACATAGTGTAGCAAACTATAGCTAAGTAAGCATTCCACAAAAAATGCTTACCAATGGGGGGTTGCGTCCGCCGTAGCTTGAGCCGCAATCTTTGTCCCTCCTCTTCATGAGGGTTTTCCCTGACTGGGGGAGGTCTCTTCCTTCACAACTCCTTAGGGATAGTCTCAACTATGAGACGTTCACCCTGTGTTACGCTACCAGCTAGAACAAGGGGGATCTCTCCTATGTTGTCCTGGCCATGAACGCTACAAACTACTAGACCTTTAGTCGTTACAGACAACGACTCCCCAACCATTTCTGGGGGATCCTGGGCTTGCATAGTTCAGAGGACCTATCGAATCCATGGCTTGGAAATCTGGTCGCGATCTAGCTCAGACCAGACTCCATCCTCTTGGACCACTAGGAACTCCACGAAGCACTTCAAATAGCCTCTGTAGAAGGCATGGTGTATGTTAGAGTGGGACTCTGTTTGTTCACGGAGTCCCAAAATCTCAGCTTGCAAACCACTACATAGGAAATCGGCCCAGTTATAACGGGCCCCTTCCTCCATGACCTCCTGCATTACCTAGGCCTGCTCAAGCCCCAGGACCTTCCCTTCAGTGAGCAATTGAGGGAATGCGCGGGCATGAAAGACCAGGTAGATCCCCATTGCAAGGCCTTCCTTAAACTTTTCCATGGGGAACCCTTTTCGCTCCTTGGCAAGCCTCAGCCACTCCTCGATATGCTACTTCTAAAGAGTCAACTCCTGCTTGCCCTTCGACACTACAAGGGCGCCATCAGCAGGAACGCCAAACAAATCCACAAACAGCTGGTCATTGATGTCAATGACCACCTGCACACCCCACACATACGTACGAAAAAGGCCTGCCTTCCCAGAGAAGGAGTTGACCAAGGAAAGCATCTCAATAGTAGAAATGCCCAGATTCGGAGCCATGAACAAATCCATAAGTCCTACCCTTCGAACTTTCTTGAGCAAGGAGTCCGGAGCCCCTTGTTCTAACCAGCTCTGGTTCACTGCTACTTCACCATATTTGAAGTATATGTTCACCCCCTGCCTCTTGGCGATGACCACCATCACCTCATGAGGCTTCTTCACCCCTGCAACAATTTTCACAAAACACACTTAGCATAACACTACATAGAATGCAAAGATTACGAAAACACTTGAGCATGTGGCGCCTGCCTTTTGACCCACTAAGTCTATACGATAATGGGAATAATGGGAGTTCAACCATCAGAATTGCTTCAAGTGTGACTTGCTTGAAGGGTTCTCTCCACTCCTTATCCAGCCAACCCTTCACCCTACACTAATTGTAGAGAGTGGTGAACGTGCATAGGTAGGTATGTTATTCTCCCCCGCATTGACCAATCATGCCCGCCCACAGGTTCTTGGCAGAAGCAAACTCCCGTAGGACTAGCTGCATCGTAGCCAGCAGACCCGGTTGGTTGTGAACCCCATCATCATCAATGTAGAACCTAATGATAAACACACACTATTAGCATTTGGCTAGGTATGGCCAACGTCACACAACGAAGTAGAGCAAAGATGCAAAACTTACCTGCCAGCACAATAGACAATCCCCTGTGAGTTCTGAAAGCACGTCACCATGTGACGTGCGAGAAACAATGTGTTGTACTGGTGATAGCATTGGTATTTTGGCATGTCCTAGATCCAGGCTAAACGCCTCAACCTTGTTGAGTGTTGGCTGGATCCCCCTCCCTACCGACTCACGATTGCCTAGTCGAAAAGGTACCTCAGGATGCCCCGATTTGCCCCTGGGAGCATGGCTTCTATTATGTTGGATGCCTCCTCCTCCTCTAAGGAGGACCAAACAATCATACAAAAGTGGTTGAGAAGGAATTACAAGAAGTCTTGTGCCCCTTCTCTGAACCAAACTGCTCGATCTCCCACACGTATCGGGGGAGGAGGAGCGTTGGCCACAGGTCTGCTCACATGGCACAAGGCCCCTCCAAGGTCCAAAACGATCAGCCTAGACCTTGGTCCCGCCCTGCACAACACAATCAACAAATATTAGCATCATGCTTGAACACAATACACACGCAACATGGCAGCATCTGGCAGTCCATAAAAATAGCATAGCATAACCCCCTGCCCATACATAGCGTAGCAAGGGTGTGGAAGCCCAGCATAGCAAGAACATGCAAATAGCCTAGCGTAGCAGCAAAGCAATTGACGACATGACCTAATNCACTGCACGCCACACTCCACATTAATTGGGGAGAGAGAGGGATAAGTTTCCCCATTTTGCCATTGTAGCCATAAATAGGGATTGAACCCTAGTAATTTCGCCATTGTCACCGTAAGAGCGCAGAGCCCTCATCGAAGCACAAGGTGATTTCGGAGCACGAAGTGACTGTGTTGATTGATTAGCAAGGTGAATTTCTACAGCGAAAGGCATAAATATGCAAGTAAGACTATGGCTCCTAAGACTCATTTGGTGCTTGTGAAGGTTGAGGAGGTGAAGAAGACCCTGAGGCGTGCACCACAAGCACACGTTCCGGCCCAGGAGAGTACATCGTTGACCCAGTAAGTTTTTATGTCTCCTTTGCTCTTTTGTTTTGCACCTTCTGCTATTTTCTACTTTGTTTTTGGTTCCTATTTGTTTTGCTATCTGTGTTTGCTGTCGCCCCGTTGTTTTAGCCTTTGTATCACCGCGGCCTCCTTTTCGGTCATGCCTAATTTGCAAACATTTCATTGTGGTTGCATACAAGGCTATTGGGACCGCCACCATTGCGGTTGTTNTAGAAACAAAAAAAAAAAGAAAATAATAATATTTGTTTTTGATTAAGGGTCCAAAAAAACCTTAAACTAACAAGCCTAGCATAGCTGCACCCCTCAGGGTCCGAAAAGATCCTAAGATAGTAGTTTCGACCCGTTACGTTCGTAGTCCGCAATAACATCAAACTAACCGCATCCTTACACCAGCAGTTGCCTCATCCTCTTCCACATAGGCAGTATCACATTTCCTAGTGGTTTCATGATTTCATTTTCGCACTAGCATTTCGATAATCCTCATACTCGCAATTTCCTTTTATATATATATTGATATTTTGCATATTAAGATTTTGCACGTTGCAGTATGGCAGTCCGAGATGACACTAAACTAGCAGTTTGACATTCGCATATCAACAGTTACATAGTTTCGAACTTCACATTAGCAATTTTATATCTTTAGCAATTCTACACTCTTGTGCCTTGGTGGTCCTCCATGACCTTAAACTAGCAAACTTTCAATCTTTACATTGCCACACTTAGCAAGTTGCATCTCGGCGTTGCTTTGTAGATTTGTGTTTCACACAATCTTTGATGACCCTTACCCAGGCTTTCATCTTATGATGGCAGGTCAAGCAAAATATGGGAATCCATCGTACCCTTGCCATGCCTTTAATGTTAGCAGGGCCACAGGGCAAGCTCGCAAGACAGTTGAACCTCGACATGGTCAACTGGGGGTCAACTACAACTAGCATTATAGCAGCCTTAGAGGCATCCTCGGATTGGCCCAAGCATCTGGTCCAAGCACTAAACTTAGAGGCTGGGGATGTAACCGAGGACCCTCTTGTCGAGACACCTGTGATCACATCAAAGGGGGAGGTAAAGACGTTAAGACTCAGCTCCCTCCTAGACACACAAACACATGAAAGCATAGCTAAAATCCTGCAAGACAACATTGATGTCTTCGCATGGTCGTACAGCGACATGCCAGGTCTAGATCCATGGCTGATTCAGCACAACATCATCCTAGACCCACACGTAAAGGCAGTCAAGCAAAAGGCGTGCAAAGTTAAGCCGAAAATTGCACTAGCTATGAGGGATGAGATCACTAAGTTATACCAAACAGGTTTCATCCGCACGGTTGACTATTCAGAGTGGGTGTCCAACGTCGTTGTAGTTTCGAAGAATACGGGAGGGATACAAATCTGTATAGACTTCCGGGACTTGAACAAGGCAACAATCAAAGACAACTTTCTACTTCCAAGCATAGATCAGCTCATCGACACCACGACTGGCCATGCTCTGCTATCCTTCATGGATGGTTTCTCCGGATACAACCAAATCCACATTAACCCAGAGCACCAGTTGTCAACAACCTTCATGACCCCATGGGGAACCTTCTGCTATACCATGATGCCTTTTGGCCTCAAGAATGCTGGAGAAACCTACCAGCGGACCATGACCTACATTTTCAGTGACTACATCCTAGAAACGCTAAACGACTACATGGATGATATAGCAGTCAAGTCCAAAGAGGCAACTGATCATCCACACGATCTAGGAGTAGTCCTTGAATGCTGCCAAATGCATGATCTACACCTCAATCCTAAGAAGTGCGTCTTCGGGGTGAAGACTGGACGTATGTTAGGGTTTGTAGTATCGAAGGCCAGAATATGGGTGGACCCCGACAAAGTCAAGGCCATCGTCAACCTAGCACCTCCCACAAACCTTAAGGAATTACATGGCTTACAAGGTAGAGTGCAATTCATTTGAAGGTTTATAGCCAGGTTGACCGACAAGTTACACCCCATGCAACATCTTCTAAGGAAGGGGGTGGACTTTGAGTGGATAACCTAGTGTCAACAAGCCTTCGACGACTTGAAGAAGGAGCTCTCACACCTCCCAACGGTGCACCTGCCACAAAGGGACAAGCCTTTCTTCATATACATTGCCACCTCTGACACATCCATAGCTGCACTGCTATGTCAAAAGCGGGACGACGGTTCCGAGATACCAGTGTATTACTTGAGCCATGCATTAATAGCATACGAGAAAAAATACAACGAAGTGGAGAGGAACTGCCTAGCCCTAGTGTTCGCACTAAAGAAGTGGGGCATTACCTATTCCGTAGCACAACCAACATCGTTTGCAAAAGCAATATACTCCAGGCTATCATCAGCAACCTATACGAAAGTAGTAGGATAACTCGATGGAAAGCAATAACCGCAGAGTTCGACCTATGCTACATGAGTCAATCATCGACAAAGGGTTAAGCCATAGCAACCCAACTTACGACCTCGCCAGTCGACGACCAGGCTACCATAGACCCAAAATTCCCGGATGAGTACGTTAGCAATGTCAATATCGTCCTGTCACATTTCAAAGCCACCTTGCATTTCAATGGTGCTTCAACTGCGCGAGGAGGTAGCGCCGCTGCCATGATCACATTCCCCTATGGGGAAATGTACCCATCCGCTTATCGTTTTGCATTTCCTTGCACCAACAACGTGGTAGAATACGAGGGGCTACTCAGAGGCCTCTTAACTGCCCAAGCGCTACGCATACAACACCTGGTGATTCGGGGAGATTCACAACTAGTCGTGAATCAAATCACCAAAGTCTATGCCTGCAAGGCCATGCACCTGCAACCCTACTGCGACCTAGCAAAGATCTTACTTAAGCAATTCGTAACCACTAATGTGCAACACGTGCTACGCAATGAGAACACCGTAGCAGACGCCTTAGCTACCCTCGCATTAAACATCCCATCACATTCCTTGGAAAACCTGCCAACCATGATCACAGAATGCGTAAAGCCTATCACTCAAGAAGAACACGTGGCCTCTGTCGATGCTGCGGATACCCCAGAGTGATACGATAACGTTAAATCTTATCAGCAGCATGGTGAACCCCCAAGTGAATTGACATCGGCCCAAAGAGATGTAATCCGTAAGCGTGCTCGGCAATACGTGCTCATGGGAAATGATGCCCTGTGCCGACAATCCTATGACGGGATATTGCTTGCATGCATGGGTGGCGAGCAGGCGTAGAAGGTAGTTGATGAAGTCCATGAAGGGTTGTGCGGTGGGCACATAGCACCTAGGGCTATGGCTGTGAAAATCAGACGCCTAGGGTACTATTGGCCCTACATGGAACATGACTGCCTGTCGAAAGTCAAGACGTGTGACACATGCCAGAGATACGCAAATCTCATACACATAGCACCTACAGATCTGCACCTAACGCAAATTACGTGGCCCTTCCAACGATGGGGACTAAACCTCATAGGGCCTATCACACCTAAGTCCTCTGCAGGGCATAGCTTCATTATCACTAACACAAAGTATTTTCCCAAGTGGGTGGAGGCTATTCCTCTGAGGAAAACGACGTCTCAACAAATCTGCCATTTCATCCTCGATAACATCGTAACTAGGTTTGGGCTTCCAATGACTATTGTGACCGAAAATGGGCCACAGTTCAGCAGTACAGAAACCCGAACCTTCTGTAGCAATCTAGGCATTAAACAATCATTTTCTTCCCCTTATTATCCGCAGGCAAACAGGCAAGCGGAGGCTACAAATAAGTCCATTATCAACTTGCTGAAGCGGATGCTTAACAATAGCAAGAGGCGGTGGCACGAGCAAATCCTCTACGTCCTCTAGGCCTACCGAACGACGTGCCGAACTGCAACAAGTAAGACCCCTTACAATCTCGTTTATGGATCTGAAGCAGTATTGCCCCTTGAGTTGCAAGTACCCTCACTTCGGATGATCCTATTCGATGTCGTGAGCGAAGCCCAGAACAACGAATTGCGAACCATCGACCTCAACTCGATGGAGGAGGAACACGTGCAAACGCTAAGACGCATCGAGCACTATTAGAACAAATAGCAGCAAAAGCACCATGCAGACCTGCATCAACGCCCAGTGCAGAAGGGGGACCTCGTCCTCAAGGCCATCCGTGAGCACGTGAGCAAATTCTCAGCCAGCTGGGAAGGTCCTTACGTGGTCACCAAAGCCTTTGAAAATGGAGCCTTTAAGCTGGCAGACATGGACGACAACGAGTTCACCAACCTGGTGAATCACTCATATCTCAAGCCATACTACATCTGAAGCGCAACAACAATAAAAGGCACCGTTCGCTACGACGATAAACTGGCAACAGCACCAAGTAGTGTCCGCAATGACGATAAACTAGCGGCATCAAGCAACGCCTGTTACGGCGTTAAACTGGCAACAGTCGTCCGCTACGACGTAAAACTGGCACTGATAGTCCACTATGACTATAAACTGGCGTTGCACATCCGCTACGACATAAAACTGGCATGTACGGTCTACTGGGACCTTAAACCAGCATAGCAGTCTACTGGGACCTTAAACCAGCACGCGGTCTACCAAGACCTTAAACTGGGTCCGCGTCGCATCCTCAGCAGGCACCATCACCAAATACACGTCGAACGAATAGGCATGATGCCGACGCGTGGGTGGGACGTCGCGGCTCCAGGATGTAGTTCAGGAAGCAATGAGGATGCGGTCTGGAGCATACGTGGTGTCGCCACCCTTGGCATCATGCTGATCCTTCGAAGATGCCGTATGGCGTCAAACTGACCCTTCGAACCTACCGTCGCCATGGCCCACCGCCCTAACAGTAGTTCCTAGGCTAGTTCCTGCATCTGGAGTGCCAGCAGTATTGTGGCCCATCCACAATATTGTTACTCTCCAGTCCCCCACCAATGTTTCGGCTTGTGCAACGTTTAGCAATGTGGTAGCTAATCCCATAGCTGAATTGAGCATGCATGCCTTTGGCGGGGATTCTAGTGCATCCGTGCCCACAACAACTCCTAGCGCTTCGGAGGCCAGCTCCTCCACATCGATGTTGCCAAGGCCGCTGCTGGCCTTCCTGCTTTGGGAATCTCACACCAGAAATGGTGCCCAAGAGTAACAACAACACCAATAGCCAGCAAGACCTTTGCCCCTACAGGCACGTCTCGCCACGGCAGCAAATGCTACCGCATCGCAAAGTGAGTGCCTCAACTAGCTCAGCTACTTTAGAGTGCAAATTCTAGTATAAGCATAACACAACTCGCCGTATGGAAGGTATCTATAAGCAGGTCAAAACCCTTCACAGATGTAACGCACCTCATCTTGTGAAGGAAACACCTGTCCTACAAGAGGTTGAAGAACAGCGCCAGCTAAAGATGAAAACGCAAACGAGCCCCTCAGAGCACTCCGACGAGGGACTCTGCTAAACATCATCTTTACTCTCTACCTTAACCTCTACAAAACCAACGCAACACTCTCAAGTGCGGCTAAGCGACGTCTTGACACTCACCAAGCAACAACTCTAGCATTTCGCATGCTGCGGTGTTTCGTATTCTTTGCCAATGTCTATCGAACCTGTTCTCCAAACGTCGACAAAGAGGGGCCAATAAAACACCCCAAAAAATGCGAGGTCATTCTCGCTTCACCAGGAATTGCAATTCGCGCAGCACTACGACAGTTCTTTAGGAGGAGAATGTTCTGAGTTCAAGTCAACCAGTTCGGCAAATTTTCTACTTTGGGCATGGATAAGCTCTACATCATCCTGTCTATCCACCAAAGTAGCCTGCCCGGTCGACAGCCTGTTCAGAAGCGGTGCGTGGAGTTGGCAGCAGCACTCTAGATGCGCAAAAAATAGTTCGACAAGTTTTCTAAGTCACGAAGTCTGCTACGCTACACTACGCCTCATAGCATAGCAAGCTTCAGAAAACGATGGTGGAATGAAGTGCTACGCTCCGTTACACCACGCAACATAGCATGGCAACGACTTCACTACCCGCTCCCCTTGCCCAATTTTCAAGTTCTACAACGATGTCCCTTTCCTTCAAGAAGCAGTGGACCATGTCTACTGCTACGTTACGCTGAGCTACACGGTGCAGTGAGGCGTAGCAATCCTGCTGAAGAGACAAAAGGCAGCTCAAAGGGCAGAATCAGCAGGATTGCGAGTCTCGCAACACAGGAAGCAAAGTTTGCAAATCGACAAAGCGTAGCATAGTGTAGCAAGCGTGCAACATGTAGCAGAATGCGCGATAAGGTGTACGCTATGCCAAGCATGCTACAGTACAAAGCACAGCTAGGCATGCGAGTGGTTGTGCGACATCAATGCACTTCACCTAATCAGACCGTTGGCACACTTGTCCAAATGCTGACAGCGCAATTACAGCATGGTAGGATCACAGTTATTGCATGATAGGTTCGCATCGCAACGGTCTTGTAGGTCCAATGGTCATAAACGACACAAGTGGCACTAGCAAGACAACAAAGGCCCGAGGCACGTAGCATTCAAACCGCCCCTTTCGCAGACCCTCAGTCCTATAAATACCCCGGTAAACAGCATGCAAAGGGTCCGCATTTTTTAAAGATTGGCAATTCCTAAAAAGTTCGCATTTTTCTTGAAGCAGACAGCCTTCAAGGGATGGGAACTTTTGAATTTTAAAACAGAGACTTCTCCTCTCTCCGGCATTGTAACATCAAAGTCACCTGTTTGACATTACAAATAGTGAGTCTTTCTCAGTTGGTGTGGGATCCCGTCTCCATTCTACCACCTTGGTAGAATCCCGCATTGTTTATACCCAAGTTTGTGTCCAAGCGCATAGCCCTTTTGCTCGACACGTCCTGGTTACTCTCGGGATTTCTGCACTCCGTCACGCTATGCAACCGATTGTATCTACCTTGACAGAGCAAGTTTGTAGCTTCGGAACGGTGCATGTTTCTAGCTACACTTTACTTTATTCCTTGCTTGTTATCTCGTTTTGCATTATTTTTTCTGTTTTATCCACTTTCAAGCATTACTTCGCAGTATTGTCACATTTTACACTGTTTCCCTTCTGCTTTATTTACTCTCAAGCATTATCTCGCATTTCGCATTATTTACATTGCAAAAGGCTATATAGACACCGATGTAAGTCCTTGTTTGATCGACTAGACCATTCAGGGTGCCCCATGTCTGCACACACCCAACATGGCCCTCCCATGGGTACAGGGTCGAAACTATCGCACCCGTCGACCCCTCGGTGTTTTCCAGCCGCCAACGTTTTCGGTCGCTACAATCAATTTTATCAATCCCATCACTAACACAAAACATAACTAAGTACAAGACATAAGTTATTGTTATTTTTTTCTCAAGCAAAATGGACAACTTTGAAAGATAAGTGCCATAGAAAGCTCCACACTATACATGTGAAAATTGCAATTTTAAGTTTTGAACAATGGTTAGAGTTAAGTCCATCATTCATATTTACAGTTAAATGAGTAATATGTGTGTTTTGATTGGATATTATATATACCTACATTTTCAAAGTGCTAAAAAGCCACAAATTAAGAGTAAAAAGATAAACAAGATTGTTGTGGGTTTAAGTTTCCAATTATTGTGTAAATTTATGGGAAAAGCTATTAAACGGCTTTCTAATTTTTTGAAGGGCAATTCATGTATCACTATCTTACTCAAGAAACTTATTTTTACTTATGCTTTCTTGTGGTTATTCAATCACAAAACCATCTAATTGAAGGCAAAACTATGTCTTTCACCTATGTTTTAATGCTCATCTTAGTTAGGTAGAATATCATCCTAATCAATACACTTTTATTAGTCTAGTACATTGTCAAATCGCAACCTTACCTTACCAATTTATGAAATAAATGCCTTACTATCACTGCAAATTATAACCTTTAATTAAAAGCAAAAATATTTGCATAAAAAACCTTTATTCTTTAATAAATTAAATATTACAATTTTAATTTACCTTTCCCTCTAAAATAGGGGGAACTGATATGCATAGGAGAGATTAGTAGTATCTCAACTAGCTCAACCAATAGGAATTTCTGTATTGTCACATGTTCAAACTTCATTTGTAACAATCACTTCAAAACACAGAGATTTACTACATAGTTTCAAAAAACGAGAAACAAAGCAACATGACTAGCAATGAAAACGTGACGAAAAACGTGATGAAAAACGATCATGGAAAAGGTTGTGAAAAAGAAATGGGATAAAGAATCCAAGTAATAATCTATAAGAATTTGAATATGTCCAAGTGATACATGGAAAAGAAATAGCAATATAACTCATATATTATGAAAGAAATTACAGTTTATAGGAAAATCTTCATAATTTAAATGTATTTCATTTAATAATTATTGGAAAACCTTTCAATTTTCTTAGAAAAATATATTAATATGCCTGATACAGTAAACCCTCAAAGCAATGGCATTTTGATATGGGTTTCCATGGCGGAAACAAAAAATACAAAACATTAGCAATCCCTTGCAACTAGGATTTAATATAAAAAATGTATAAATATACTTTAAGCTAATTTAACTGTAATGAAGCAATTTGTAGCCACTTTGGTAATGGTGTGCTATGCATCTTAATAAAATAGATGGCGATATAAGGAGATGTACTGCTTCAAACCCCTTTTGCGCAGATATTGACGGGCAATACAAGGAAACGTCATGGAGAAAAATGATAAAAAGTAATTGCATGTGTGGAAGCTTGTTAAAGCAGACAACGAACCACTGAAACAAATACAATGAACGAATGTTCAGTAATAATACGTGAGATAAACCAGGACAGCAAACAGTAAGTCTATGGAAACACACAAAAGAAGAAAAGCTCTATACTGAAATCCTATGAAGCAATCGATACCTGATCTACAAATCCAAAACTGGTAATAAAAAGGTGGCCAAGGCTTGAAGATCTGTTTTGGTCCTGGATCAATGGTTAACGAAAGATCCAGTTTTGCTGTCAGGAAAGAAGGCATTCCCTTTACTGAAACTTAGGGTATCATCCTAATATTGAGAAATAAGCAACAGAAAAGTCACAACTAAACTGGCCGGTTCAAAAGCCATATGTTATTTAGAATTACTTTACAAGCAAAGAAAACCGCATTTTGTAGGCACCTTTGGCACTTTCCATGAATCATTCCCATCTAAATAAAAATATAAATACCCAAAAATATACGGCTGAGGCAAGAAGCGTTCAATCATGGCAATTCAAAAGAAATGTTCACAAAGAACACTCTTTTTGCACATTAAACTAATTTATTTGCAACATCTAAATTTATCTTGCTTTGGCTAACAAGTTTGCTATCTTCCAGCATATTATTATTCACAAGCTAAGCTGCCAGCAATTTTGCCTGAATCAGAAATTGTAACTTCATAATTTCGAAGCTATTGTTTTTCTGGCAGCAGGTACTTTAAAACTTGCAACTCCAGTTACTTCTCGCCCAGTAACCAAAGAATTAACCTCATAACTTCCTTCATATGTGTAGATGGGTTCCAAGTCACAAAATGCCTGCAAAAACAAGTTGCAGTAAAAGAATAAGCCATGTCAACTCAAATTTGACGCCTCAATAGCTGTCTCATTAGTCAGAACAGAAAATTCACAGAAAAACAAAGAAAAATGGTATCAGAGTACCCAGTAATTTAAATGACATCAAACAGCAATGGCAGTTCTGCAATCAGGAACTTCTTTCATATAATAATCCTTTTAATCAATATAGCAATTATATGCATTGTCAACAGTTTGTTTCTACCTTATTTGAAACAAGATTAAGGTCTATAATGTCATTATGTTAGTG
The DNA here is from genome assembly GCA_015680685.1 of Gnetum montanum. Taxonomy (NCBI): domain Eukaryota; kingdom Viridiplantae; phylum Streptophyta; class Gnetopsida; order Gnetales; family Gnetaceae; genus Gnetum; species Gnetum montanum. The sequence continues at coordinate 70,450 of MNCI01016193.1, read as the reverse complement.
CCTTTGGTCCCGACAACATGGGCCAACCTGCACATTAAGTTCTATAGCATGTTTAGAAAAAACAATTAAAACGACGCACACCTTAGCCACCAGGAAATCAGACAATACCGTTGCCTCGCAGTAACTCTCTTCCCAATGCAACCGTCTCTCTTGCCCTCAAAGTATTCCATGCCTAACAAAATTCCATAAAAAACTTTTTTAAAAATTCCTTGCATCAAAAGGTCAATTTAGTCTATATATGGAATGACAACATTCTTGTACCTTCGTTAAACTCGCGTGTCCTGGAGTCATTTTTCCAGCATCATATAGCTTACAAAGACGCCATCCCATCAAATTCATTGCTTGGATGTTACCCAACATTTGGACAAGCTTTTCTTGGCTTATCTGAAAGGAATTCAAAGAAATCCCAAATTGCTTTCTCTGTTGTAAATATCTATTCTAGAAAACCAGAAAAACACCCATGACTCATGGAATCAAAACACAGATGCAAAGACAACATAAGAAAATGTGAATTGTGCCTATGGCACATATCATACACACCCATTGCAATACCAATAGGCTGCCAAGCTACCATCACACGAGATACAGCAAGAACCTGTTAGATAACAAAGGCATTTGTTCAATATTCTTTCAAAATAGAGGCTGATCAAGGAATACAGGTTTGTTGAACATCAGAAAGGATGCTGCAAAGGATAATGGAAAAACTTTTGGGCACGAAAACACTACATAGCAACTAGTGGCATGGGATAATGATAAATAAACAGTTTTGAAGTCCATAAAAATTTTCACACTTTCCATGTATCTTGAAAAGAGTTCATGCCAAGTAGCCTGTCTTCATCGAGAACAAAAACCCCTTGCATGATAATGTCACCATTTTGAACACATCGTAACCCAATCTTACTCTTGATTTTTGAGACCTTAAGTCCAGAAGCACCCTTTTTAACAATGAACCTATGAAAAAGAAAGAAAGAAACTTAATCACAGCATGAAACTAGGAATAATTAGAAAAATGGATTTTGATATCAAGCTCCCAGCCCACAATAAAATCTTGTCAAATCCACCTTTAATGTTTAATTTGGGATATTCTTGTTAATGCTACAGTATATATTTAACTTACCTTCCTTTTTTTCTTTTTTTCTTTCTTCTTTTTTTTTTTGGAGAAAGAGAGAGAGAGAAAAAAACCTAGTTCCTTTTTTTCTTTTTTTCTTTTTTCTTTTTTTTTTTTTGGAGAAAGAGAGAGAGAGAAAAAAAACCTAGTTCTATTGATGGCTGGGCCACCAAACCAGTAAAAGATAACAATCCAAGAGAAACAAATTGGACAAGGAACTGAAGTAGCTTTATGAAAACTGAAAAACAATAAATATGCAACATAAATTTAACCTTAGCTCTGTAATGATATTAGGCTCCCACCCTACTATAAAATCTTGCCAAATTCACCTATAATGTTTAATTTTGGATATTATTGTTAATGCTAGAGCATATATTTAACCCTAGCTCTCTGATTTTTTTTAAGAGAAAAAGTAAACCCAGTTCCATTGATGGCCAACAATCCAAGTGAAACAAATTGGACAAGGAACTGACGTAGCTCTATGAAAATTGAAAAACAATAAACATGCAACATAAATTTAACCTTAGCTCCGTAATGATATTAGGCTCCCAACTCACTATAAAATCTTCCCAAATTCACCTATAATGTTTAATTTTGGAGATTCTTGTTAATGTTACAGCATATTTTTAACCCTAGTTATGTAATGATGATGATGACAATAAACAAGCAACATGGGTTTTACCAAAATGCTCCAAGCACGATTACTCAAGGCACAAGCAATCAAACCTATAGAAAGACCATTTAAACAAATTTCTACCATGATAGCATTAACTTGCCATTGGTAATAAATACCTTACCCGTTAATTTGATTAGTCATGCTGTTTCTAGCAAAAACAACAAGAATATCTACAAAAGTGCTATTTCCAATCCAGCGTTTTTGACCATCCAACAGCCAGCCACCTTCCACCTGTTTCAGTATGAGTTAACATTTTAAATTATATAGTCCATCATAAGTAGTCAATATACAAAACAACATTGCAAACCTTAGTTGCAACTGTATTGAAAGAGCTTGCATCACTACCATAGCTCAGCTCAGTCAAAGCCTAATAAAGCATCGATAAAATTAGTAAATGTGAGTAACATTTAAAGAGTTAGATGTAAAAACAAAATATAGAATGTGATTAAATACATCAGCATACCCAACATGCTATATCTTGAAGCCCAGCAAGACGAGGTAAATATTTTCTCTTTTGATCTTCATTGCCACAGCTTGCTATACACACAATTTATAAGGAAAATTTTTGACATCACACTGCATCCAAAGAAGAAAACTTCACAAAATAATTTCTGACGCTTTACCAATTGTAAGCATTGCCAAAGAAGAATGCACAAGTATAAAGGTTGAGCAGCTTGCATCTACCCTTGCAACCTTGGCCATGCCAATAGCACTTCCAAGCAAAGAGAGACCAGGGCAGCCATAACCCTAAAAGGAATTATTTTTATTAAGATATATGACAGGAAAATTCTTTCCGTCACAATACAAATATTATTTACTACTGTATACCTTAATTGTACCTCCAACCAAATTAATATCTGCAAGCTTTGGAATGAGCTCAAAGGGAAATTCCACTTGCTCCCAATACTGAAAGATAGTTAATTTAGTACTATGAATTCAGCATATCAGATATAAAATAAGAATACTAGGAAACAATACAAGTGGTTCTTGACTCTAGAATATGTTCTAATTGTATTCATGTATTATTAGAGTTTGAATGTCCGATGTTCCATATAATATTGCCAAATTTTCTTGCTTTTTAATTTCTTGTCTTAACTATGATGAATGATTTTAAGCTTTTAAAGTATGACGGCTCAAACACAAGCTTTTAAACTAAGAAGAAATAACTAACATCTAAGAGCGGAAAATGTGCATTTCTACAGTTGAAAGTAATAGAAGACAACATGCTTCCTTAACGATTATAATGCGTACTCTTTCTCAGAAATAAAGAAATAGAAACTGTACCCTTACAATCACTGACGCAATTTCTTTCTCGGAAATTTCCCTGGCCCTCAAACGTACAGCTTGCTCTTCAGAGGTCAGTAATGCATCCGACTGATAAAAGTCGGAAACTATTGTCAGTAGTAAGCGCTCTCCAACGGAGGTTCTTTTCTGGGCTCACGTTCTTGACTTCAAAGGAAATTAATAGAATTGTTAGGACTCTATTGCTGCAGAATAAAAAAACGTTTTTATGATTGTTGTAAGTGTAAATAACGTGGCCGCAGGCCTGTATTTGGATAAGTCTAGTCTAATCCCTATTTACCCGTTGGTTATTAAGCAACTCCTTGGTTCCAGCAACGCAACGCGTGAAAATAAAAAGCACAAGCCATCTTCAATCCTACAAGATGATCTTAAGTACAATCAACCCTCTTATGCGTGATATCTTTGTATGTGATACCATGTGCAATGGTGAAGGATAAAAATCTAATACACTTTTACCATTACATGTATTTTAAGTTATAATTGAAAAAAATGATAATGATAAATGCTATAAACAAAAATATAAAGGTGTAGGTTTCGAAAAGGTAACACGATATGTTTGGAACAATGCTTTCAATTTGAGGTAGGTAACCCAGATTGTCACCCGTGTCATGAGGATTATTCTAGGCATTACGATTTCGTGAGGATTATTCTAAGCATTACTATTACAAGATAGTTATAATTAAATTAAAACTTTATAATTCAATATTGCTAACAAAAATTGAACTTATAACTTGGAGTTACCAAATCAAAAGCCTATTACTAGTTTCTCTAGTTGGGTGAATTTGTGAATGTTAATTCCCTAGATATGTTAAGTCCAAAGATTCATAAGTTTGAACAGATTACACCTTTTCTAGCAGAATCTAAAATACAATAACAATGGTGAGTCCAACATGAATTAGAGGATTCATCCTAGTAAAACTCCCCAAAATCAACTAAAACCAAACAATTTTATAAATATGATACATGGAATTTGTAGAAGCAACACCTAAAGAATTATGCAACTAAGCACACCTTAAAGAAATGACTATAAGTAACAGAGGAATATAACAATGCCTCAAGTGTGACTCAAACAAGCAACCTCTTGTCTAATAAGACAATGAGCTTACTACTTGAACCTCCTGCAAACTATATTGGCTATGATAGGGTACAATATGGTAGAGTTTTTGTTTTATTAGTGGTAAGAGCATTAGAATTAAAGTCTAGGTCACATATTCAATTCTACTAGTGATAAGTCATCAATTGGCTGGGATATTTGACAAACAAGTCAATTTCTGTTTAGCTTTGATATCTTGGCCCCAATATCTTGGCCCCAGTATCTTGGCTCTGATATCTTGGCCCCAACATCTTGGCTCTAATATCTTAGCTCTAATATCAAGTATACAATATCACGTATTTGATATCAGGTTAGATGCTATGTTATCAAATATCCAATATCAAGGGATGTATGTCGACCTATATAGTGCTTAGACACACGGTTTGAGCATAGGTTTTTTTTAGTAGAGTAGCCAAACTCCTACAATTTTATTTTGTAATCTTAGGGAACTATTAATGAGAGTTCGCAAAGTGGATCTAAGTCAGTTGTATGGAGTCTTATTCGAATGGCAATGTACCTAGACACATTCCATGAATGGAAATACGATTAAGTTTGATTCTTATTCATTTCAACACTTTGACTTAGATTAGATTTACTTTCCATGCAATCTACTTTTCATGTACTTAGTTAATATTTACATTTCCATGCATATTAATTAAGCACATAAGTATGACCACTTCGAGCATGTGTATGACTCTTGGTAATCCCAGCAGCACTTAATGTTCGATAACCCAGTAGCATTATACATGTTCAAGATGTGCGTAGAAAGTGGGATTGGATACTTATGTTAGGGTAGTTGATTATTAATTAGCGATTAGATTAGTTGAATTGATTATTGATGAGTTGCTTTCCATTGGTTGCATCGATGAGGCCTAGTCAATGCATCTTATCATGCATTGACTAGGCCCTATTGACATAGTCTCATTGTTTGGCTATAAATATGCACCTACCAGCCGCATTTATGGCATTAGAGATTGTAGTTATAGCAAAGATCTTGCAGTTTTTCCATTCGAAAGTTAGAATTTTTCTCCTGAGTGCCCGTAACATGAGTCATTGAGTGTACGGATCTTTATTCAAGCATTTTGTACCTAAGCATGATAGTGTGTGCAGTAATAAAGACAAGCTTTCTAATAAACCTTGCAGCATCCTGGATAGATTAAATATTTTATTTATGCATTAAATGTTTTCAATTATTTATTAAACATTTTTCAGTAATTTAGTTAATGAAGCAATTACGTAAGATAGATTACACATATAAGTATGACCACTTTGAGCGTAACACGAATTTGCTTGGTAATCCCAATAGCATTATTTCTTAGTACACCTAGTAGTGTAGTGCTTGGTCACCTAGTATTCAATACGTGGGTTCATGACATGTATGAAAAGTGGGGCCAGATGCTTATGTTAGGACTAGTTAGACATTAGTTAATTAGTTAAATCAAATTAGTTAATTCACTTACTTTTATCTCCCTTTTTACACACCAACATATAAAATACAAAATGATAAAAATTAGATGCTGCAATTACACTTAACCATATCAATATATGTCACAAGTGTAATTGAGAAGACAACGATTGACCTTAAGGCAAGATTCACTTTCTAGAAGACTAGTGTACTAGAAATGATAAAGTCTACAAAATTCGATTGGATCATGCGTAAACGCTTTGTGATTCATATGGTTGGGTGTAGGGGTACTTCATTGCTCATCATTGGCACCATTGTTGAGGACTTTATTTGTCAAAATGTGCACCATTTAGGATTAAGTAAATACAATTAATATTGTTGTACGAACCTCAAGGTCAATATCATTCCCATTATACACAGAATTATAAAAGCACATTGATAATTTTATTCATTTTTCAGAATGTCTTCTTCTCACAAGCATGAAGATGTCAAACCACCAGTTCCATAGGAGTGCAAAGTGATATATACTCATCTAGATGAGTTTGTGCCAAACTTCACATTCTCCCTACATTAGGATGAATAGCTACAATGGCATGATATGGAGGGCAACATTGTCTTGGCCCCTAATAAATTTGCACTCGAGATGCTATTACAAACCCTTAAGAAGTTGAGCATAGCAAATATTCACAAAGAATACATTGTGGATGGTTATGACACTTGAAACTACTATCCCACTGAAACACAATGCAAATAAGATCAACGTCAGGAGAAGCTCCATGAGGCCACCAAGGGAAAACATTTCACTAATCCCTTGTTCCTACTAGATCAAAATGACAATGAGGATCCTCCCTTTGAAGGTTCTCAACATGAAGATTCTCTAACCTCTGATACTAGTGATGAGGGTGTGAACCTAAACCTATGATCCACTATTCATAAACTAGGTTCAAGAAAAAGTGATAGTCAAGGTAGGGACTCGGGAAAACATCATAATAGCAAGGGATCTAAGGATTGTGATCGTAATAAGCAAAAGAGTTATGACAAACACCACGATGGCAGTGGCAGTCCACCTTCCTCTTCATCCAATTTCGAACATTCCTCTTCTTCTGAAAATTCTCATAGAAGTCGTCATCGAAATAATCATGATGAAGGTGATCAATGAGATAACAATGACCATGAAGGCCACCAAGACAAAAGGGATGGCCGAAACCATCATTGACACAGTGATGATGATGAACCTCTATTAGCAGCCCGAAGTATGCTCAACATTGCAAAGGCAATTAAAATTCCAACTAGGCATATGAAAGATAGTCAAATCAAGCGCTTAGACATGAACAATATTCCAAGATTTGAGGGGGGATACAGCTCTAATCCACATACATATCTACAAGCTTTCCATGATGCATGTGCCTTACAGAATATAGAGAATGAGTGCCAGAAACTCAAGCTTTTCCCCAAGACACTCATCAAGGAAGATGAAAGCTGGTACCAGTCCTTAGAACCAAAATCCATTCACCAATGGAGTACCATGTTAGAGTTATTTAATAACAAATACCAAACGTACTCCAAAGTGTCTACTCTTAAAGGAAAATCCAAGGCTAGAAATAAGGAACACATGAACCCTTGGATGCTACCATGGATGAATACTATTCACTCTTACACTGATGCCCTACCCATGGTTATTCTTAGAGAGAACAACTTCACCACATCATAGATGGGCTCAGAGTAGAAACTAGAAGAACTCTTGGGGTGTATGCCCAAGGAAGATTGTCTAAATTGAGAGCTCATTAGATCCAAAGGCTGATTGAGTAGGTAGCAAAAGAAGAAGGTGAGCTACAAAAAAGAGAAAGTGCAAAAGAGTATAATAGGGACCCTTCCATCAAAAAACGAGAGGTCCAATTTTGTGAGGAGGAGGAGTCACCACTTGATGAAGTGATGAATAGAAAAACCTTACCCATCCAAAAATCTGTCTCTAATATTTCTACCAAGGTTAACAAGTTATGGGACTTTTTGAATGAAAAATTTGAAACCGCTATGAAGATTATTAAAGAATCCAAAGAGCCAAATAGTGATTGTAATCGTAGGAGGCAAAAAGAAGTTAAACATGCTTATCAAAGAGGTAAGGGCAACGCTACTGCCATAGAGGAAGTTGTGAAAATCGACTTTGATGACAAAGCTGATTATGACATTTGTCAATACGAACATCCAAAGGGTTGTTGTCCAGTGATGTCACACTTACAAGAGTCTAGGTTGTACGCATTGAATCCTTGACTAGCACATAGGCAAAGCACCTAGATGATTGTCTTATCCTTAAGGCAGTCTAAGACAGTTCCACCAATAATAATAAGCTTACTACCCAAGTGAAACTCCTTCACAACCTTATGAACAATACCAACAGTGGTACCAACCACAATCATGGGGAGTGCCACCACCAAGGTAGCAATACCCTTATAGGCAACCAAATCCATATAGGTACTATGTTTAGCACCCTATCTCCCCTAGAAGTTCTACAAGTCATACATCATTTCAACATCACTATTACCCGCTAAAGTACCATCAAACACATTCACCATCTACTCGAGGGGAAAACCCATATTCATATCCATACCATCCTCCGCATCAATCTGCACACATACCTCCACCTTCAACCTAATTACCTTCTACTCCATCCATGCAAGGTGAGATTCCTACACAATTGTAACAACAAAATGTTACAAGGGTTGTACATTCACAACCAGCTTTTTAGCCAAGTGGCTTAGACAATCGATCAAGGAAAAGATCCTTCTTTTGACCCAGTAGTCCTCTTCAACCCTTACAATCTAGTCCAACTGATTGTCTTGCATCTCCAACACCCTCATCCTCTACGTCAAACACCTTTGAGTGCCCTTTAAACCAAGTGCCACCTTGGATTCACACTATAATGCTAACTCATGCTGTTTCCAACTGGATTAAGGCTGGAAATCTTCCTACAAAAGGATCTAACCAAGGAAGTCCACTCATTTACCTACAAATCACTAGACATGAGCCATGTAAGGCTCTTCTTGACTATGGTTTTAGAGTTAATCTCATCTCCCATGAATGTACAAGGCCTAGAACCTACCACCTCTCAAGAAGAGTAACATCTATCTAGAATTGGTATCAATCAATTACTGTCCCTCTAGGATTAGTAGAGGACATTGTGACCATAGTTTATGGGTGGTCCTATTGTGCTAATTTTCTCATGATCAAGGTTGAAAACTGCAAAAGTAACTTCCCCATCATTATGGGAAGAGCTTGGTTAAGCACAATCAATGCACGTATGGGTATAAGGGACCTATCTTTAGAAATATCCAAGGAAAATGAACTAGGTGATGAGAGCAGTTACTCTAATTATTAGAGTGGTTACTCTAGCAGTTACTCTAGTGGTTACTCTAGCAGTTACTCTAATTATTAGAGTGGTTACTCTAGCGGTTACTCTAGTGGTTACTTTAGTAGTTATTCTAATTATTAGAGTGGTTACTCTAGTGGTTGCTTTAGCAGTTATTCTAATTATTAGAGAGGTTACTTTAATTATTAGAGTAGTTACTCCCAAGCCTATAA
>MNCI01016193.1:17545-39874 GCA_015680685.1 Gnetum montanum | reverse complement strand
GGCACATGGGAAATTAATCTAACTCTGGAGTGATCAAACTGCCAGAGCTTTGCTACTTCTAACTAGGATGGGAAATGAGGGGAGTGCTGCCTCTTATTCATAGATTTGGTGGCGGACCGCGATATTGCGTACACAATATCGCAGGGGACAACACGATATCGCGTACGTGATATCGCATGGGATGCGATATCGCGGCTTGTGCATATCGCCTCTCATCACATATAGTATTAGAATTTTTTAACTCAGCATTACCCACTAAAGTTAAACCGATAATGAGGTGGTGATGGTGTTAGACCCCAAAATAAATCATAATATTTATAAAAAATTAGAGTACATCAAATCAACAAAAAAAGTCTAAACCCAACAATTTTGGGGATGCCTATTCCATTTTTTATCCTTACCAAGTAGAATCTTGAGAGGGTCAATGAATAAACAAAAGCCTAAGCTCTTCAAGTAGCTATGCTCAAGCTCAAACCTATGTATTCTAACTTGAGAGGTGGTGGTGGGGATGGGGGGGTGTATTGAAACCGAAAATAATTGACTATATGTATTAGCCTACTGGTAAGACTCTTGATTTGGAAGCTCCAAGTTACGAGTTTGATTCTGGCAAGAAATGTTAAGTTATACAACTAATTTGGCTATATGTTTAACCACTAGGCTTTCTTGGGAGCATATAAACTTCACTAGGAGCTCATTAATGCCACAACACAAATGCATGCATATCCAATAACTATTATCAACCATGCTAATATGTCCCTAGGTCTAGCCCTCCTAGCAAGTATTAGTAGAAGCCAAAAACACATGTTTTACTTATTTGGAAGCTCCAAGTCATGGGTTTGATTTTGGTGGGTAGTGGTGTATATATAGTTATAATTAGACTATGTATCCTGGTATGTACCTATGTGTCACTTATTTTAAGTTCTAACAACCTCCCAAGAATACATGTTTGAATAATGAGATGTTAGCCTAGTGGTAAGATACTTATTTGGAAGCTCCAATTCATGGGTTTGATTTTAGTGGGCAATGCTAAGTTATATAAAGTTTTAATTGGACTATATATCTTGGGGTGTACCTATTTTTTGCTTATTTTCGGTTCCAACACCCCACCCACCCTTCAAGAACACATCTTTAAGTAATTGAAAAAAATCTTCATGGAGGTAAGTAGAATATTGGTTTACACTTAGAATCATAAAAGAGAGATTATACATCACTATTGCTATTAAAAAACACTTAAGACTATTTCACCAAAACTTCATNCCTTTTTTTTTCATAATAAGGTAGCTCCTCTAACAAACTCATCTAGGAGTTAAACTCAACATGACTAAGTTAAAATCATTACTAACCTCGAACACTAGAAAATAATTTATTTAAAAAAAACATTACATGATAAAAAAAATTTAATAATAAAAAAAAGTTTCTAACCCAAACAACTTTTTTTAAAAAACATTATTCAAAGTAGTAGAAAACAATTTATACATGGCATAATAATTGAAATTTGCAACATAAAAGACTCATTCATCCATCACTTTTTTTATTTATCTACTTACTCAAAATACTTGATCTTAGTGCAACTTGTATTTACATGGTTTTAAGATAGTGTTGGAGGAAGTTTTATTTGGTAATACTCTTCAACTTCAAAGATTTTTATTTCACACTTAAAGTTGCTTTCATCCCTTTATTCTTTATGTCATTTAGAAATTTCTTTTTGTTTTGGAGGCTTAAGGATAGAAAGCTTTTAGCTTTAGTTGCTATTTGTTCTTTATTTCTAATTGATGTATTCTTTCATCTTTAGAGAGAGTTTTCTTCTTCTCTTTACAAGAAATCCTTTAGTAAGAAGTGAAAACTCATAGGGTGCTTTTGAATGAGGGTAAAGCTTGATCTTTTTCCTACCTTAGAGGGAAGGCTTTTTAGAATTGATTGTAAGGATGAAAACCTAAAAAGGTATCCCCAAAATCATTGGGGTTTTTTAGAATTGATCTGTTGTACTTTGAAATTTTTTAATATTATTATTCATATTTTGGGGTCTAATACATCCTTTCTTTCCCCCACCCCTTTCCAAAAAATAAAGAAAAAAATAAAAAAAATCCAATTTGATATCCAATTGAGTTTTAGAGATGCTCATGCAACCTAGGTCAAGGAAGAAAATGCTTGCCATTTTTCATTCAAATGATACCAATCTTTCAACCTAGAGCAAGACTTGCCCAAAATGTGAATCATCTCACTATACACTATAGTAATACACTATGCATTAGAGCTTTCAAATTAAGAGTCTTATCACTAGGCTAATATCTCATTATTATAATACAAGTGTGAAGAAATTGGAAGGTACTCATTCCTCTATCCCCAAAATTGTGCTTTCTACTTTAAGTTACAATAGAAATTTGTGCTTCCCATTCGAAGACATAATCAAGAACATGTGTACCTCTATTCTCAACCATACGAAACACAAGCGTTCATGCATGATCTAGCTGAATTTCATAGATGGGACTAGTTGTGGCATCTAGATTGTTATGCTTTGATTGCAATTTGCTATCTTCCCACCTGGACTAGTGGTAGCTTTGTCACATATGGTGTATTCCAAAGTGAGATGTATGATGTTTTCTAATTCTATGCTACTCCTAATGACGAAAAGAAATAAATTGATTCATTAATGAATAATAAAAAATCAAGTCTAAGTTAGCCTATGGCAATGATGTCCACTCTTAATTGTTTGTACATGACTTGCACTTCATGGAGCTACTTCTGGGATTACCAAGTATACGTCATTGGTTGTGCCAAAAGATACACCTTTGGGCAACCAAGTATTTACACTTAAACACTTGTGATTAAGGCATACACATTCTGCTTAACAACAAGAAGAGTAAATAGCAATAAATGGAAATGTTTAACTAATGAAAGCATTAAATAATTAAAATAACAAATTTATCTAAGTGGATGCTGCAATGATGAAAGTAATCTCAATCTTTATTGCCAATCATGTAACATGTCCAAGTACGTCACACTCAAACAAAGGTATCATACAATTACAAACATCACACTGCAAGCATGCACTGGGAATAATAGACTTTAAGGAAAAGAAGTTGAAAACTAACTTGAAAACTAAAAACTAACTATTTCTAAGATGTCTCACTCAAAACCCCAAGTGTAGTATTTATAGGTAAGGTCCAAATAAGGAGATGTTGGGTATCCGATGTTACTTATTAGCCCCAATGTTGGATACATGACGTCGAAGTCCTGACATCACGTATTCGATATCAAAGCCTATCAAATCACAACTCATCATACCCCCTTGAATGAATGAAAACTTGTCCTTGAGTTAAACAAAAATGAGGAACAAGTTCTTTATGAAATATTGGGTAGGTATGGGATTATTGACTGGCTCAAATAAGGGACAAAATAATTGACTCTTCACATGCCGCAGTGGTGTAGTACAAAAATGGGACACATTATTACAAAATAAAATCAAAAACAAAACTAGGAAGCTCATGTGGTGCTCGGAGGTGGTGGCTCTTCCATTGGTCACTTAGGTCAGGCTACAAATGGTGGCTCGAAGGTGCTTGCAAATTTTCCTCCTCCGTCCTTAGGTTGTGCACCATCCAAGCTATTGTTCCGATGTGTGTTGGCACTAGTACATCCCAAGGACATGGTAGTTGTGGAAACATTTGATTTGCCTTGATGTACCATGCCTTGAACTACCATCATTCCTCCTTGAAGGCCCTAGCTTTATCCCTTAGCTAATGAGAGTTTGTCAATCTTTGAGCTAGGTTCAAGGCTACATCTTTCTGTCCTTGGTAGCTAGCTTTGACCACCTCTAATTTTGAGTTTACCACTTGTAACTTTTACAAAGCATACTTCCAATCCATAAAATCCTTCTCACATAATGTGTAGGTGGTTGCCACTTACTTTTCCAACTTGCTTTTGGGATGACTTGTTGTTAACATGGCAAGGTTGGCATATCTGAGGTTAGCCAACACCATGTATTCCTTCAAATCTTCTATCTGTAGGTCCTTATTTTTAACTTCTTCTTGGTGGACATTGGCATAACTATCCAAAATGGCTTGCCATTCAGAATTTTCTACTACCAAGGAGCTAATGTGGGCCTTGGCCATCTTGATTTTCTTCTCATTAATTTCCTTATACATGCCAACATGGTTACAGAAGTGTTCTATTAGCTTTTCATGTTTCTTGGCCTCGTTCTACCATGCACTGATCTCAATTGCTATCTTTTGGTGAATAGCATGTACCTTCTCCATAGAGAGGATTCTATTTTCTTAGGCCAATTTACTCATATCTTAGTTGACCCTCACTAGTTATTCTCTTAACTAGTGGACACTCTCTTCTAAGATGTTCTTTTGCTTCTCCGCTATGGTCAATTGGTCATTCTCATTAGCAGGTTGCTTGTTTTCTTCTTGAATAGTGATCAATGCCTTTCTATGCACATGAGTTTGCACATTAGTAGTGGAGGCATTCCAGACTATCATCTCCTTTTCTTTCTCTGCAACTGCTCTCTCCTTTTCCAGCTAAGTAAGCTCCTCTATCGGAAACTACTCTAGTTGGTCTAGTGTAATGAAACAGGCAAGATCCCATCATTGAGTGTGCACAGTAGGCAACTTTTCTTGCAATCTTTGCACCTTAGCTTTTGCATGTTTCTCCTTGACCTCAGCCATGACCAACTTCCCTTTGTAGTGATGAGGTTTGATTGTGCCATAGTGACATCGTTGGGAATGTCGAATAGAGTGGTCATTACTTGACCTATCTGCAGCAAACGATCAAGTACATCCTCATGCACTGTAGGAGTCATTGAGGTCCTAGTCAGCATTTATGCATCTTTTGTCCCTGTCAGATTGGTCGAAGACACAATAGGAACATTGAATGATTCCTTGATGTGATCAATGATCACCTTTGTTGCATCCACTACATCCTTGTGTTGTAGCACCATGATTATGATGCCTTCTACAGTTTCCAAAGTGACTTAAAAGGATGCAACATTCCTAGAGATCTGGCATGACCATTGAGATCCCCCTCCTCTTGATTGAATAGAGATCTCTCCCCTTTTTGGATCAGCTGATACGGTGGGCCATTTAGCATCATCCATAACCCAGAAGAGATTGGTCTCATCCTTGCTCCTCCAACTGATGGTCTCAATGATTCTTTGTAGGTGACTCATTGATGATCTATAATCTTAAGGTAGTGGTAGCCGAGCTTATACTTACGGGCACTACTCAGGCTCTTGTTGTGTTTTAGTTCTTAGTTCTATCTCCTTTTTAGTTTCTTTCTCCTCACTAGAATCTTTTCTTGATGTTACAACTTTGAAGAGCTTTGCAAAGGAGGCGTGCTGAGCCTTCTGAAGGATATCATTGGTATATCTTAAGATTCTTGTGTGTTTGCACAACTTTTTGATCAGATAAGGGAATGAAAGTGTTGATCTCCCTGATTTTGTTTCTTCGAACCACCACTGAATCTCTATGAAATAGTATTGGAGAAGGTTAACTGAAAATTTTCCCATTAAAATGGTGCTTCCCCTAGCTTCATAAGTGGAAATTCGATTGAGCCCTTTGATGGAAAACAAGTGGTATGTCCCAATCTTGAAGTAAGTTCTCTCTTCCAAGGTCATCTCATGGTATGATTTATCTTCTTTGCTATATGCCTACTTCAGCCATAGTCTCTTCATTTTGGGGTTGGATTTGGTGCACAGGTGAGCAACCTTGATCCCTTCATTGGGTAGGTTGAGAGCTACTGCTATGTCTTTAATTGCGTAAGAGACAATCACCCCATAGATATTTACAATGATACCTTTTGGTGAATAGCATGTACCTTCTCCATAGAGAGGATTCTATTTTCTTAGGCCAATTTACACATATCAATTGGGCATTCTCATTAGCAGGTTGCTTGTTTTCTTCTTGAACAGTGATCAATGCCTTTCTATGCACATGAGTTTGCACATTAGCAGTGGAGGCATTCCAGACTATCATCTCCTTTTCTTTCTCTGCAACTGCTCTCTCCTTTTCCAGCTAAGTAAGCTCCTCTATTGGAAACTACTCTAGTTGGTCTAGTGTAATGAAACAGGCAAGATCCCATCATTGAGTGTGCACAGTAGGCAACTTTTCTTGCAATCTTTGCACCTTAGCTTTTGCATGTTCCGCCTTGACCTCAGCCATGACCAACTTTCCTTTTGTAGTGATGAGGTTTGATTGTGCCACAGTGACATCGCTGGGAATGTCGAATAGAGTGGTCATTACTTGACCTATCTGCAGCAAACGATCAAGTACATCCTCATGCACTGTAGGAGTCATTAAGGTCCTAGTCAGCATTTATGCATCTTTTGTCCTTGCCAGATTGGTCGAAGACACAACAGGAACATTGAATGATTCCTTGATATGATCAATGATCACCTTTTTGTGTCCATTGCATCCTTGTGTTGTAGCACCATGATTATGGTGCCTTCTACAGTTTCCAAAGTGACTTAAAAGGATGCAACATTCCTAGAGATCTAGCATGACCATTGAGATCCCCCTCCTCCTGATTGAATCGAGATCTCTCCCCTTTTTGGATCGGCTGATATGGTGGGCCATTTAGCATCATCCATAACCCAGAAGAGATTGGTCTCATCCTTGCTCCTCCAACTAATGGTCTTAGTGATTTTTTGTAGGTGACTCATTGATGATCTATAATCTTAAGGTAGTGGTAGCCGAGCTTATGCTTACGGGCACTACTTAGGCTCTTGTTGTGTTTTAGTTCTTAGTTCTGTCTCCTTTTTAGTTAAGGAGCAATGTGAGATGTTGTCCCTGTTCAGGAGCTAGTACTTCTACCACCTCATCTTGGGCAAATTGCCCAGTAGCAGGGGCCTCTTGATGGATGTTGAAACATTGGGCCTCCTGTTTAGCATGTTTCACTTATTCTCCTTGCTGACCATGGCCACCACATGGATGGTTAGCGGCTCTTTGTTAGGATTCCCTGAGCACCTTTTTTTGGAGCCATCTGCAATCAAGTGAAAACTAAGTGTTACCAAGGTTATGTTTATTATCCTTAATTAATTTTTACCTTACTCACAACCTTAGTTCATTAAGCTCATTATGCATCTAATTGCAAGGTTAGGAAAATGTTCAAGAAAAAATCCCCCAAAAAGTATCTCTATCTCTTTCTACGACCCATCGCAACTAGTTCCTTTTTCATTGTATGTAGCTTAAAATAATGGTTATAGGCTTGAGGGTTAGAGAAATTGGACATCTAGCACTATCATTAATGATTTTTCATTATAAGTCCTACAGTTCTTAACATCCTTACCCTTAGAATACCTTCCGTGTGATAATGAATTTTAACAAATTGGCACAAGGATTGCATGCAAGCACAGTCCACAACTAAGCTGAACACTCTGGGTTTAGATACATTTAAACGGGATGGAAATTGGAGCATTAAAGAGCTAGATATCGCAAATGAAAGATGGAGGTGAAGAGCTCTAAGTCACAAGAAAAAAATGTAACAACTCCCCTAGTAACAAATGAGAGAAATGAAGTTCATATTATGTAGGGATCAACTATATATACTTTTTTCAGACCCAACGTTGGGTACACAATGTCGAAGTCCAAAAATTCCAATTTTTATGGGGTCAAAGGATATGCAAACTAAAGCTCTAGGTTTTATTGGAAGGTTGAAAGTTAATTTTGTAGTTTAGGTAAGTGGAAAATTAAGTGGAGGTACCAAAAGTAGGATAAGATGATGTCGTCAATGGTAAAAGTATGAGAATGAGCAAGAAAAAGGGCGTTGAAAGCTTGATTGTAGGATAGAGTATGTTCATGATAAGGGAAACAATAAAATATAATAATTGGAGCGCATGGAAGGTGAAAAATGATGTGGTCCTATTAAATAAGTACAAATCACAAAAGTTACACAAGTGGATCCTCCCCAAAGAAGGTTCTAGCCTACGATGCCCTTGTGGAACCACACCTCTAATGTCCATAGGCACTAGAGAGGTTGAATGCAACACATACCTATGAAACAAAACACATATGTTAAAATTACCAAATTGAGATAATTACTCCATGTTACACAAAACCACAAGTTATGAACATTCGGACAACGAGATGAGATGGACCAAAGAAGGGATCACAAAAATCAGGACATGAGGTGTTGTACCCTGGTCATAATGAAGCCTTGTGTGTTATTAATGGTTAAATAACCATGTGTTCTTCTTTCCATGATTCAAACCAAGGCCAAACCATATTTTAGTGACACTGCATTGTTTCATCCCATCAACAGATAACCATAAGACTATCAAAGTTGCAAGGAGTAACATCACTTGGCGTTTTGTCCAAGGGGAAAGCATTATTATGGCAAAATTATTGGTTTTTTTTTTTTGGTTCTACAAAGCTGCCAACCTTTAGGCATGGGTACATGTCTTTCCAGTGGGACCCATAGAAGTTTATTCAGTGCTAGTGAAAGCTTCTCTTACTCTCATTTTTTGTTAGATCTATGATGAATGGCGAGGTACCCCTACACTCAGCCATACGAATACGAGCGTTACACGTGCGATTCAATCGAACTTCGCAGACGGACTAGTTGTGGAACCTAGACAGTTAGCCTTAGGTCATAGTTCACTGTCTTCCCACCTGGACTAGTATTATCTTTGTCACGTATGGTTTAGTCTAGAGTGAGGTGTATGATGTGGTTCCTAATCTAATGCTACTCTTGAAGGCAATGGAAAATAAGATTAACTAAGCTAGGAGGAAAGGGTAAGAGAGCATCTAAACTAGCCTAAGTGCGATGAGCATCCATTCCTTGATTATTTGTATACATCTTGGACTTCGTGCACGACTACCACTGGGATTACCAAGCGCAGATCCTAGGTACGCTACTGGGTTATCAAGTAGTTACACTTAAATGCTCGTAATCAAGTCGTACTCATTCTGCATTGAACTTGAGTTTAAGGGTGAGAGAGATTAACTAAGAAAGTAGTAAATAACAATTAATTAAATGATTAATCAAAGTGAATGCTGCAATGATGAAGTAATCTTGATCTTTATTTCCGGTCATGTGTGTGTCCAAGTATGTCACACGTGAATAAAGGTTCCGTACAATTACAATCACCACACTGTGGGCATACACAGAGAGGAACGGGAGAGAAAGAAATGAAACACAATAACTGAAAACTAACTTACTTACTAATTCCTAATGTGTGAACTCATTTGTCTACCTCTTATTTATAGATGAGGAGACAGGCTGCAATATCGCGTACACGATATCGCGGTCGCCCCAGATGACGACTCATCATACCCCCACGACTAAATGAAAACTCGTCCTCAAGTTACAATGATTACACAGTGGATAGGTATGGGATTATTAGATGGGAAAAATGGGATTATGCCGCAGTGTGGAATGAAAACAAAATGGAGACACAACACAATGAATGTTCTACATCTATAAAAATGGGTGGAACTCATGCAGTTCCTGGTGGCGGTGGCTCCTCCCTTGGCGCTTTCCCCTTGTCTTATGCTCCAGGTTTTGAGGCTCGATGGCATCAAAGTATGGCATGGAGCTTCTCCTCTTCAGTCTGAGGGTCTTGTGTCGTCCATGCTAATGTTCCAATGTTTGACGGAGTCGGCAAATTCCACGGACAAGGTAGTTGTGAAAACATTTGATTGGCTTTGACATACCAAGCTGCGAACACTTGTCGTTCCTTCTCATAGGCTTTGGCTTTATCCTTGTACTCTTGAAAATCTGCTAGTCATCGAGCCAAATCTGCTGCGACACCCTTTTGGCCTTGGTAGCTTGCTTTTACCACCTAAAGTTCAGAATTTGTGTTCTACAAATTCTACTTCATATTTGATGTGGGTGGCTACTACCTGTTGCTTGAGCTCTATCCTCGGGTGCCCTACTATTAACATGGCAAGGTTGGCATACCGTAGGTTTGCCAACTCCATGTATTCGATGATATCTTGGATCTGCAGGTTCCAGCTTTTAAAGTCTGCCTTGTGGGCAAAGGCATATGTGTCCAATATGGCCCGCCAGTCAGTGTGTTGAGCACTGATAGCATTGATTTGGGCCTTAGCCATATGGATCTCCTTCTCTAGAATTTTCTTATACATTCCCACCTGGTCACGAAAGTGCTTCTTTAGCTTTTCATGCCGTTTAGCCTCATTTTGCCATGCGCTTATCTCAATAGCTAACTTTTGATGAATGGCATGCACCTCCTCCATTGAGAGGGTTCGATTCTCCCTGGCTAAATGACTTATGTATTGGTTGACCCGGATGAATTATTCTCGCAACTGATGAAAATGTTCCTTGAGAACGTTCTTTTGTTTCTCCACAGTGATCAACTGAAGATTGTTGGCAGCAAGCTATTTATTTTCCTCCTATAGGGCCTTGAGTGCCTTAAGATGCATGTGAGTTTGCACCTGTGCTATAGAGGCATCCCAAACGGCCTTCTCTTTTTCATCAGCCACCTTTTTATTCTCCATGATTAGCTTGGTTAGTTGCTCAGTTCTAAAATTTTCTAGCTAGTCTATGGGAAAAAATTGAAAAGGGTCTCGCTGTGCTGCTTGTAGGGTCACGAGCTGCTCTTGTAATTTCTGCACCTTTGCTTCAGCATGCTCAGCCCTTACTTCTATTAAGACCAACTTCCCCTTCATGGAAATGAGGTCTGACTAAATTGCCATAACCTCCTGAGGGATGTCAAACAAGGATGTCATAACTTGCCCTATTTGTAGTAATCGATCGAGCACATCCTCATGTTCCGTAGGAGTCATTGAGGTTCCGGCTAAGGTTTGAGCATCCCGTGCTCTTGTGAGATCTGCTGGTGGCACAACAGGTACATTGAACAATCCTTTGATGTGGTCTACAATCACTTCTGCAGCTCCCGTGCCATCCTGGTGTTGCATGACCACCACAGAGGACCCTTCACCAGTTTCTAACTGCACTTGGAAAGATGTTGTGTTCCCTGAGATCTGTTCTGACCAAATAGTTTCCTCTCATCCCATGTGAATAGACACTTTTCCCCTTGTGCAATCCACAGAAACTGTGGGCTGAATGGCATCATCAATGACGAGGAAGAGATATGCGTCATCACGACTTCCCCAACTAACCATCTCAGTGATGGCCCTGAGATGGCTCATCGACGGTCTGTAGTCTTGCGGTGGCAATGGTTGGTCTTGGCCTGTGCTAGGCCCTGCTTCCTATTGTTGGCTAGGACCTATACTTGGAGGTTGGCTGGATCCTTCAAGTTGAGTTGTAGTTGGTCCAGCCATTTGTTCTTCTTCTTGTTCTGGTCCCAGCTCTTCGCCAGTACTTTTCCTTAGAGCTGGCGCCTTTAGCAATTCAGCATATAAAGCACTCTAGGCCTTTCAAAGGACATCATTAGTGTATCCTCTAATCCCAGCACATTGGCACAGCTTCCTGATAAGACAAGGGAAAGGTGACACCATCTTTCTTGACTTTCATTCTTCAAACCACCTCAGGATCTCCGTTAAATATAGATAGGGCAAGTTAGCGTTAACCTTTCCCATTAGCACTGCACATCCTCTAGCCACATACGTTGATATTCTTTTTAAGCCCTTTGTGGGGAAGAGGTGATATGTTCCAATCTTGAAGTAAATCCTCTCTTCCGTCATTAACTCACCAAATGTTTTATCTCTACCATAAGCCCTTTCTGACCAAACCTGTCGCACATCAGGATCTGAACGGGTGGATAACTGAGCAACTTTTGGCCCTGTATTCAAAAGGTTTAACACTTCTGAAATGGCCTATGTAGAGAAATCAACTATTACACCACAAATATTAACAGTGGTGCCTTGCTCTTTATTGTGCCAGAATTGGTATGTCTCTCCTAGGTACTAGGCACTACTTTTAGAGAGGATAGGCCAAAAGGGAGACCCTTTGAGGTGATCCCTAATAGCCTTAGGAGCGAACTCTGCAAAAGATTCAAAGTTTAACTCTACAATCAATGCAACGAATGTGGACTTTTCATGGATGGCCTAACCACAATCTTGGGGCAACGTGAGATGTTGTCCCTATTTAGGCGCTGCTGCAGCTCCTCCTTCTGCCTACCCGGACTGTACGGTAGGAGGGTTTTCTTGATGAATTCTGAATGATTGTTCCTCTTATTCCATATGTTGTCTGGCAGGATCTTGTCTTCCACCTTTCTGAGATCGTTTGCTTCCACCTTGGGCAGGACCTTCCAGTTGTCCATGTTTCGAGGCCATCTACAATCACACGGGGCCAAGTGTTAGTAAGGTTGTTTTTAAAGTTAAGTTATACCTTACTGCTTGTCTTAATTGATTAATTTATTTTATCTTCGTGTGATATTTCCCAAAAGATTGTAATAATGAGTCCTTTTTACTTAGGTGGTTTTTTCAATTTTAATTTCTCGGTGTACCTAAAGGGATTAAATGATTTATTGGCACAATTATTCTAAGTGTTATAGCTAATTACCCTAGATAATGTCCTTTGGGTGATGATAAATTCCAAAAAAGTTAGGCACTTTTCGGCAAGTGTCCCTCCCCCACAACTAAGCTGAACACTCTGGGTTCAAGCAGGTTCAGACAAAATTAAAATCGGAGTACCAGCGAGTGAGATAGAGGTTGAAAAGCAAAGGTTTCACACTCACAAGTTGTAGAGAAAAATTTGAAAAACTCCCCCGCGCGAATGGCAAGAAATGATGCTAAGTGTTGTGGGGGGTCACCTATTTATAGGTATGAAGGGATGCGATATCACGTACGATGCATTGCGTACGCGATAGTGTGGCCCTGGTGAGATGGTCTCAACACTAGAAATGCCAAAGTTTTGAAGATTTTCTTGGAATCAATGGTGTAACTTAGGACATTAGGCTATTATGAAGGGGTTCTCAGGTAATTAGATGGTTTGAAGGCACGAATAATGATCTGTGGGTTTTATCAATGAGGACCTTAGATGGGAGAAAAAGGTCATGTAATGGTACATAGGAACGTTGGATCAGAGGGATAATAATAGGGAAAGGAAAGTATGAAAAATAGGCTGAGGGTGAGAAATGGTGTGTGTGAGCTATGTCATAAGTAAGAATTACAAGAGATTACACAAGTGGGTCCTCCCCAAAGCAGGTTCCAACCTATAATGCTCTTACGTAACCACACTTAAAGTGTCCGTGGGCACCAAAAGGGTTAAATGTAATCCACACTAATTCCACAAGACACACACATGTAAATATCACCAGAATGAGGTAGGAATTCTAAGCTACACGAGACACAAGCACCAATTACCTAACCAACGAGTTGAGGCAAGGTATAGAAGGGATCGTAGAGATTGGGACATGAGGTAACCGGCCTAGGGCACAGTGAATCCTGTGTGAAAAGCATGATTAACGTGTCATTCACCCGTCATTCCAAGATCAGGACCAAGTCCATTCCTCTAATCAGTGACATCGCATTGTTTCATCCCATGATGAGTGACTATGAGAGTACCAAAACAACAAGGTGTATGATCACTTGGCATTTTGTTCAAGGGAGGAGTGACTTTTGTTTTGTGGCACTTTTTTTTTGAATACTAAATCTAGAGAAGCTGCCAACCTTTAGGCATGGGTGCATGTCATTCCAGTGGGACCCCCTAGAACAGCATTGGATTTTGGAGTGCCCTTTTGATTACTCTTACTCCCATTTTTTGTGAGATCTACAAGGATCTTAGTACAACCACATTGCATGATAACTCCCACAGACGTCAGCAAAGAGAATCGACAAGTCCCCTTGATGTCACGCCCTAATCATTCCCTCTAGATCCATCCTTCTTCATTCCGAGTACAATGAACACAAAATTAATTTTAAGTTTCAAGGATGTCAATAATATCACTGCACCCTCGAACAGAACCTCTTATTTGTAGCATGGATGAGTGGGTGTAATGGGCTCACTGTCCACATAATTGATCACTCGAGACTTGATAACATAGAACACACCTCAACCAACGAGCCACATGAGTGTTTTATTCGTAGATGAGATTACTTACAAAAAACGTAAAAATACAAAAAGACAAAAATCATAAAAAGATAAAACAAGAAATTGAAAAATGAAAAACTGGAAAACAAAAATTGTAAAATTAAAGAAAATGAAAAATGGTTATTAATCCTACTTATTATTGGAATGGGGGGTATCCCCCATAACTAAATGGTTGAGCATGGCAAGGATTAATAAAGGGATGATGAGGATCCTTGCGTATTGGAAGTATTGGAACTTGGTCATACTTACCCCAGTGGGGTCCACACACTTGGTTATAATAAGCATAGTGGGGCAATTTATACGATATAGTTCTCGGATAACGAGTTGACCCACTATGATATTTGGGCCCGTGAGATGGTATGCAAGGATCGGGATGTTGCCTTCCATGATTACGTTCATTGGGCCATGTGGTTATTGGAGCATTAGTTGGTGGCCCTGATGAAGTAACATGAGGCATTTGATTCAAAGATAAGGATGCACCATAGTGTTGGGCTTGTGCTATGTTGGAGGATGTAGTGGCCTTGGAATTGTGTTGTCCCTTCCTACGGTCATGTTTAAAGAAGGGACGCTTTTGATGTTGAGAAGGCTTCTCACTGCTGTTGGTAGTAGTAGCACAAGGAATGTTGGTGGGTTGCTGCTGTGGTGCAGGCACCTTAGGAATAGTTGGTGGCAATATAGAAGGAGGGAAAGGATGAGAATGTTGAAAATCAGGAGAAGTGTAAGGTGCACAAGGTGGTGGTTGTGTTGAAGGCATGGGTTGATAGTATTGTGGAGAATGGTAGGGCGGTGAGATAGAGTATGTTGGCCTACTTAGGAAAACAGGATGTTGGACTTGATAAGCAATTGGATTTGAGTGGTATGAAGGGTGTCTCCAATTTAAGGGTGGCTTCCCCCATGACTGGGATTGTTGCCATTGTGATCGAACACAGTATCTATGTACAAACTTTGGATGTAGTGTGTTTTCCCAATGCTCATATAAATGTGATAAGATTGGGCATTGGTCCTTGGGGTGATCGTACAGGCATATGTTGCATTCATATGTATGATTAGCAGTTGAGCATTTATTCCCTTCATTCCTTCTTTCCGAATGTCTAATTTTTTTTCCTGCTTCTTGGGTTGTTAAAACTCTATCTCCAATAATATTGACACATTCTCCACACTTTTGATACGTCCATTCCAACATCTTATTGATCTTTGCCTTAACTTCCTCTAACGATTGTTGTATTGGCAAAGATAGTTCTTTCTCCTTGTGATTGGTTGACTTCTCCTTTTTATGATCATGGACCTTTGTTAAGTTGAGATTTTGGTCCCGTTGATGTTTTTCAACACTCTCCCATCTAGCCATTTCTCCTTCTTCTTTTGCTACCCGCTTAATAAGCTCTTGGAGTTGATGGATTCATAGTTCGTATAGTTGACCTTGGGCATACATCCCTAGGATCTCTCTTGTTGCATCACAAAGCCCATCAATGATATGGTACATTAGCCTTTCCTCGGAGAACTCATGGCTTGGACAATTGTTTAATAGTGTATAGTATCTTTCTAAGGCCATGTCCAAGGGTTCATGTTGTGCTTGTTTTCACCCTTGGATTTGTTTCCTCAAGGCTAACACTCTTGCATAGGTTTGATATCTTTCGTTAAATAACTCTACCATTGTTGACCAATGTCATATTGAATTTGATTTTAACGATCTATACCATACTTTCGCTTGGCCAACGAGTGTCATAGGAAAGAGCTTGAGTTTTTTCCAACCATTGTCAATGTTGTTCCATGTGTAGGCATCATAGAAGGCTTGTAAATGTTGATACGGATCAAAGTCATAGCCTCCTGAAAAAGTAGGGAAGTTGTTTAAATCGAGCCTGGGTAGACGGCTCTCTTTATGATGCCTACAAAATATTCGAACAACCTCTTGTATTTGCATTAAGCTTGTACTGGCCAGTAGGAGTTCATCGTCATCCTGTAAGTTATGCTTTCGAGCATTGGGATGACATTGCTTTCATTCATGTTTATAAGAAACCCCCACCTCAGGTTGCATACTCCAATCTTCATTGTCATATAGTTCGTTGGTTCTCCAATGAACTTCCTCACTAAGTGTGGCATTATCGTACTCTTGTAGGAGAGGCATTGTTGTGTGTGAATTTATGTGTGACTTTTTATAATTATTTCTTCTTCCTAAGAGATATATCGTTAAGTCCTATACAACTACCTTGTATGATATAACTAATCTAGATAACTAGCACCATCCCCGGCAACGATGCCAATGATGAGTGGCGAGGTACCCCTACACTCAACCATACGAATACGAGCATTACGCTCACGATTCAGTTGAAATCCGTAGACGGACTAGTTGTGGCACCTAGATAGTTAGCCTTAGGTCGCAGTTCGCTGTCTTCCCACCTGGACTAGTATTATCTTTGTCATGTATGGTTTAGTCTAGAGTGAGGTGTATGATGTGGTTCCTAATCTAATGCTACTCCTGAAGGCAATGGAAAATAAGATTAACTAAGCTAGGAGGAAAGCGTAAGAGAGCATCTAAACTAGCCTAAGTGCTATGAGCATCCATTCCTTGATTATCCGTACACATCTTGGACTTCGTGCACGACTACCACTGGGATTACCAAGCGCAGATCCTAGGTACGCTACTGGGTTACCAAGTAGTTACACTTAAATGCTCGTAATCAAGTCGTACTCATTCCGCGTTTAACATGAGTTTAAGGGTGAGAGAGATTAACTAAGAANACTACCACTGGGATTACCAAGCACAGATCCTAGGTATTACCAAGTAGTTACACTTAAATGCTCGTAATCAAGTCGTACTCATTCCGCGTTTAACATGAGTTTAAGGGTGAGAGAGATTAACTAAGAAAGCAGTAAATAACAATTAATTAAATGATTAATCAAAGTGAATGTTGCAATGATGAAGTAATCTCGATCTTTATTTCCGATCATGTGCGTGTCCAAGTACGTTACACTCGAATAAAGGTTCCATACAATTACAATCACCACACTGCAGGCATACACGGAGAGGAAAGGGAGAGAAAGAAATGAAACACAAAAATTGAAAACTAACTTACTTACTAATTCCTAATGTGTGAACTCATCTGTCTACCTCTTATTTATAGATGAGGAGATAGGTCGCGATATTGCGGTCACCCCAGATGACGACTCATCAATCTACAAGGATATGGTTACAATCTCATCAACATGATAGAAGATACAAAAGCAGTCATAAAGAATCCACAAATCCTTTGGATGTCACACCCTTAACATTTTATCTTGGTTTTGCACTCTTCCATCTAGACATAATGATTATGAAGTTATTTAGAGTTTGGATGATAAAAAAGATTACCATTATGACCAGAGCAAGAACCTCTTATTAATGGAATGGGTGAATGGATGTCACAGTCTCAATGTCTGAATAATCAGTCCCTTATGACTCAACAACANATGAAACATTGGAAACACTTCATGCCCCAGCCATTGGGTGGCTATTGGTGATGTGGTGGCTGGGTAGAAAAATTGTTGGTCACACACCTAATTGTTGTATGTATGGTGGGTCAGGATATGAGGCGTGTTAAAATTATGGATGACTGACCCACTATTGCACCCTTGAGTATGAGATGCTATGCATGGATTCATTTATCTTCCCATGGTTGGATGTGGGATTGGAGTACGGACAAATGGTGGCCCTTGTGTCTGGTCGGAGGATGTTGGTTTAGACAAGGAAGGTGATACATTAGATTGGCCTTGTGTTGGCTAAAATGATGTAATGGGTCCATGCGTAGTTTGCCTTAGCTTACTGCCTTTCCTCTAGAAGGGATGTTTTTGGCATTGTGGTTGGGACCCACTGGTGTCAACATGTCTTTGCACATTTGTAGCACAGGTAGCATTCGTTTGTTGATATTGTGGTGCAAAACCTTCCTAAGTTGCTAGTGATGGCATATAAGGAGGTGGATGATGAGAATATTGAGGGTAAGTTGAATGGTAAGAAGCGCGAGGTGGTGATCCTTTATGGGATGTCATGTGTTGATGGTACTCAAGAGAGTGGTAGTGGTGATTTGAAGTGGAGGATGCTGAACTGGTTGGAGAAATAGGATGTTGAACATAATATCCGTGAGGTTTCTATAGATATGGCTGATTTGGTGGTGGCCTCCCCCATGACTGTGGTTGTTGCCACTATGGTTGAGAATGTTGAGGTTGGTAATAAGTTACACTAGGATGGTATGGTCGGTTGTGGGACTGTCTAAAATTACCTTGCGAGAGAGAAAGTCTCCCGAGAATGTGCTTTTGCACAAATTTTGGATTTAAGGCACCTGCCCAATACTCCTATAGATGCAACAATATGGGGCATTGGCCCTTTGGACGCTCATATATGCATAGGTCACATCCATCATCTTCGTCTATGGTGGAGTCTTTAGCCTCACTTTCGTTAGCCCCTTTTCTTGTCTACTGAAAGTTGTTCCTAACTATTTCTTAGTTCTATGCCCTCTATTTATTATGTTCATCAAGCATGTGTTGCATAATCTTCTCTACGATCGTCTCAATAAGGGTTATGATGTTTTAATTTATCCATTTAGACATCCTATTGAATTTTGCTTCTAGATCATCAATAGACTCCTTTATTGGCAAAGTCTATTGTGGGATCACCTTATCAAATGTAGTTTCATTTCCATTACCATAAATTTGGACCTTCTTTGATTGAAGAGTTGGGTCCCATTGATGTTTTTCGACATTTGCCCATTTACACATTTCTACTTCTTTTTTTGTCATACACTCTATTAGCTCTTTGATCTAATGGGCTTGGCACTCGTGTAATTTCCTTGGGGCATACATCCCAAGGATTGCCCTTGTTTCATTACAAAGCCCATCTATGATGTGGTAAAGTTGCTCTTCCTTGGAGAAACCATGGCCTAGGCATTGATTCAGTAAGGCATAATATCTATCTAAGGCCATGTCCAAGGGTTCATGTTGTTCTTGTTTCCACTCTTGGATTTGTCTCCTTAGATTGGACACTCTTTTATAGGTTTGGTATCTCTCATTGAAAATTTTTATCATTGTAGACCATCATTGGATTGAATGTGGTTTCAACAATTGATACCACACTTTGGCTCTATCAATTAGTGTCCTAGCAAAGAGCTTAAGCTTTTGTCATCCACTTTTAATGTTATAGTCAGCATAGGCATCATGGAAGGCTTGTAAATGATGTTGCGGATTTGAATCATAGCCTCCTGCAAATTTCAGAATATTATTCATGTCAAGCTTAGGTAGTCAAATCTTTTTGCGATGCCTACGAGATATCTTAACGGCCTCTGGGATATGCATTAGGCTCTTAGTGGACAATAGGGGTTCATCGTCATCAAACAGATTGTGAGGGAAGTTCCTATATTCATGGTGTCCTCTTTAACTCTTCCTGTGGGTTTGATTTCGATTTTTAGTCTGACCCTTCAATGGAGCTCTATCTCCATACCTACATTCATCTTCATCAGAACTAGACATTAAAGGGAAAGAGGAAGATAAGGAACTAGAAGAGTTGCCATGGCTTCTATGGTGTTCCCTGGGATCCCTTAATTTATCGTTTCAAGGTTTTAAGGAGGTCTTAGGCCTTGAGGCCTCCCCTAGTTTAGGACTTACATCATCTCCTCCAAGATTATCTGCCTTAGGTGAATATAGTCTTTGAGTGTCGTTAGGGTGGTCATGATCATAAGAAACCTCTCCATAAGGTTGATCACTCCAATCTTCTTCATCGTATATTTCGTTAGTTCTCCAATGAATGTGTTCGCTATATAGTGCATAATCATCGTATATTTCATTAGTTATCCAATGAATGTGTTCGTTATATAGTGCATTATCATTACCATGTGGGAGAGACATTGTTCTTAGTTTATGGTGTGTGTGTGAGTCAATAGCTTCTGAAAGATATATCGTTAATTCCTTTACAGTGATCTTGGATAATATAACTAATCTAGATAATTAGCACCATCCATGGCAATGGTGCCAATGATGAGTGGTGAGGTACCCCTGTGCTCAACTATACAAATCACAAGCGTTCATGCACAATCTGGTCGAATTTTGTGGATGGAACCAGTTGTGGCGTTTAGATTGTTATGCTTTGATCGCAGTTTGCTGTCTTCCCACCTGGACTAGTGGTAGCTTTGTCATGTATGGTTTATTCCAAAGTGAGGCGTATGATGTTTCCTAATTCTATGCTACTCTTAGTGACGCAAAGAGATAAATTAATTAACTAATGAATAATGAAAAATAAAGTCTAAGTTAACCTATGGCGATGATATTTACTCTTAATCATCCGTACACGTCTTGGACTTCATGGAGCTACTTCTAAGATTACCAAGTGTACGTCACTAGTTGTGCCAAACGATACACCATTGGGTGACCAAGTATTTACACTTAGACACTTGTGATTAAGGCGTACACATTCTGCCTGACAATAGGAAGAGTAGATAACAATAAATGAAAATGTTTAACTAAAGAAAGCATTAAATAATTAAAACAAAAATATTAATTTAAGTGGATGCTGCAATGATGGAAGTAATCTCAATCTTTATTACTAGTCATGTAACGTGTCCAAGTACATCACACTCAAACAAAGGTGTCATATGATTACAAACATCACATTACGAGCATGCACTGGGAACAACAAGCTTGAACGAAGAGAAACTAAAAATTAACTTGAAAACTGAAAACTATCTATTTCTAAGATGTCTCACATGGAACCCCAAGTGCAGTATTTACAGGTAAGGTCCAGATTAGGCGATGTTGGGTATCCAATGCTGCTTATTAGGCTTGATGTCAGGGATGTGACATTGGGACTCTGACATCGTGTATTCGATGTTCGAGCCCATCAAATCACAACTCATTAGGGATATAGTGAGTATGCCTTCAATAATCATATAAGTATATGATGTTGGCTTGATCTCCACTATTGTTGAAGATATGCAAAATATGTTGAACATTATTATGATGATATGGGGTACAAGAAATACCTATTATAACTTCTAATTTGAAGGTACTAATGTGCAAATAGTAGATTCTCGTAAATATTTGGGTCTCATTTATATGGACAATTACATGTAGGGGAAGTGCATTAATAAATAGTAAGAGGTTTCAAGGCTTTGTGCCCTTTCAAAAACAAATGCAAGGATTTAGGACTATTAGGTTGGAAGGTCAAAAAACAAAATTTTAAACTATCCTCTATCCTATTGTATTGTATGGATGTGTTGTTTGGGACCTGGACTTAGTGCTAAACTTTGGAAAGATATTGAAAAAGTGCAAAAAACATTTCTTTTGAGTTAAAAGCAAAGATGCAAACACCTTACTCAATGTTATTATCTGAATGTGATTTATTACCTTTTGAAGTAGAAGCCTTGTGCCAATTCATTACTCATACTTGTAGCTTGCATAAAGTAATTCTTAAGGATTTACTAAATTGTGGTTGGTATTATTAGGGGATGCAATGGTTAAGAAAATGAAATATAACAACATCGTAAGCATATTTGCCAACTAGTCGGGCAAGAGAATTTTATTTACATTCTATGAAATCTAATAAACTAAAGGCAAGAGGTTGCAATAGTCGACAGAATTAGGGTCTATGCTGGTACCAAAATTCTCCACTCGTTTTTCTTTTTGTTTTTATTTTGGTCATGCCATTTCTTTTCTGGCTCGTTTTTCCGCCGTGTGTAAGAATTTTGTTCTGATTTCGGTTTAATGCAGAAACCGCACTGCAATTGGAAGCTTTGGTTGGCGATCTGGAAGACGCCGTCTCAGACATGCCAGAAAGGGCTCGAGTTCCAGTGATTCAGCGGTCAGCCAGTATCATTGTTTATCTGCTTTAGCTTTTCCTTGGAAAAGTCTGCGCAGGAGCATTCTTGTTAGACAAGTTCATTTTCTTTACTCTTTACATGATGTTAGACAAGTTGAAAAATTGTTTCATAGAAGAAAAGTTCATTTCTCTATTTGTTTCTTATTTTTGATATTTTGGAAGTTTGGTGGGTTTGATGTTTAATTCTGATTTTATTGTCTAAAATTTTCACACTATGGTTGGTATGACCATTTCGTAAGATTTGCTTCTATTTACAGCTTTTTTAAAAATGATTGCTTTCCTAGAATGTGGAAAAATGTGTTACAGAACTCACTTCATGGAGCCTTCAATCAAATGTTTATTTCAGCATTGATTTATACATTACCATAGCTTTGCTGATGTACTAAATTGAGTTTCAGTTTTGAGTTGGATAATCTCTGTATTTTCTTTTAACGAGTGAATAACAGACCAGTTCCCAGATAACTTTTTTTCAACAAACCACACCTAGAAAAATGCTAATTAGTCAATGCAATGCTCCATTGACATTATGATGTCAGAGGTTT
>MNCI01016193.1:7373-17467 GCA_015680685.1 Gnetum montanum | reverse complement strand
CTAAATGCTGGACCCTTATACATAAGCCTAGTGACATCATGATTTTTTTTTTATTATTTCTGGAAATTGTAAAAAAGATATTATTAATACTAAAACTTATAGTATAGCTAGATTATAACACCAATCTTAGATTGTTAGTGAATATTGCAATAATATTGGCTTTGACCACTAATGGAATTTGAAATATGAATTACAAATTTCTGTGATATGAGTACTAATCCAATGCCACAGCTATATATTTTTTAACAAGTAAAAAATAATATATTAATAAAATAAGATTTGAAGTACAATAAGATTAATCTTGGGATCCTGATGATCAACCAAGATGTTAGAATCAAATTTTTAATAAAATAATCATCTCTGGTTACGAGTCTAATCTTATCTTTAGAAAAACCTTTCATATAACAAACCTGCTTAATAACCATCTGAGTACAAGGACTTTGCGTAGTGTCGAAGTATACCTTCCTAGATATATTAAAAACAGGCTAGAAATGCAGTAAACTATAAGATTAAAAAAGCAATCAGAAAGTTACTAGATTATATATCTCTGTGTTGGGTTATCTAATATCTAAAATACTTTAATGTTTATTAATAAATGAAGGTTGCGGCATCTCGAAGTGTGATTGTAGGCATTACAATTCTAGAGACAATGTTGACTAGCATTTCATTGCATATTGAATGATATAAACTTATGTGCTACATTTACCATTATTTGTGTAGGTCAAAGGGGAAAATAGAAATGCAGTCTAGTTTATGAAAAAGCATCTATCCTGAAATTCTTATTTATATTATTTGTTATTTACTAATCATAAACATCAAAGGCCAACTTTTGCAAGCAGTAACTTAAGTGCTTGACACTTTTATGCATGAGTGTATTGTTACATATGAGTAATACTGAATTCGTAGTGTCAAGACTTTTTTAGCTCAAAAACAGTGGAGTTACATAAACACTTGTCATGTTTGGCAGATCAGTCAAGAGATTACTGAGCTAGTTTATGTGGTGAATGTTTGTTATTGTCTTGAGGTCAGTTATGATGACACTCTGTATGTAGGAGAGGGTTGATGACGGATATAATTCCTCTCTTCGGTCTTTGCTTTTGGGAGTTATCAATTGATATCTAACATGTAAACTTCAATTTGATTGTTGGTCATTTGATGATGTGATTGGGATTGGTCTTATTTGAACCTAAGCTTTAGGGATTTAGGTTGTCTGGGTTTCTATACATATCTGAATTCCAAGAGAGTTTATGTTGATATTGTTTATGCTGTTCACTGTATATTCTGATTTTTTTTTCTCTTTCAGCAGTAGAGCTTTGACCTGATTCTCCAATGTATTCAGATTTGGTCCTACATGACATGGACGTTCCTATTTTAGTGTTTGCCCACCTGCTAACAAGTTAACCCCGCAGTTTTAGTTTGTTATATATCAATTGAATATTTTTTTATTTTTTTGAGTTATTGTTCTATCTCAGCAATGTACCCTGATAATCCTTATCCTAGTATTGCAATATTATTTAAACCGCATAATAGGTGGTTTGGCTGCAAAAACCAGTTACTTACATGATCCAATTTCTTTGCATGTTAGGGATAGAATTTGTAGAGCTTGAATGGGTTCTCACCATGTTAGAGTGGGGACAGGGAGCTAGCACATGACATGAGGAGTGCATATGTGGTCTTTATCTATAAAATAGCATAAAAGATGAAGGAACATATTTTCCTGAAATGCTTTAAAACAAATGCCATTCCAGATAATTGGAATATAAGCATCCATAATTTAGTTCAATTATTTAAACTACCATCATGTACTTTGGGTCATTTTATTGATGAAACATTCCAATGCCTTAGAAGACAAATTTCTCAGGTACAACAGATGTATTAAAATCTTATATGGACATGATAAAAATTTGGTTTAAGGTTTTGTAATTGTTTTAGGTAATCTTCTGATTTTGTCTTTGAAAAAATTACGTTGTATAGCTTGCTTTGACTTCTGTATAGCTTATATGCAATGCCACAAACCTGATACGTTTTTACTAGATGATGTTTACGAATTGATTATGGATTCAAATATTGATAAAGCATCTCTCATTGAACATTATTATAACTTAAACTGATGCAGTTGATTTGCCTGCAATGGTTTGGCCATTTTACCTTTAGTGCAGTAGTTGTTGCTCTAAAATTTGTTAAATTTATATGGTTAAACTGGTCTAAAGTTGCATGATCCTCTTTGATTATTCCCTTTGAAGATGATTGATGGATAATGAAAAAGTCTAAAGCACTGGAACACAGTTTACGTACACTTTTGTTGATTGAGAGAAACTTAAGCAGTTAATTCATGATATAAATAGTTACATATGGTTCTAATTGATTTGTTTTTTTAGAGAATTATTGTTTGATATATAAAAAATAAATCACTGCCACTTGCAGATGATATATGATTTTCATCCTGTATGATCGGAACAATATTTGGAAAGAATAGCAACATTCATGATGTCATAGATTTTATGCAATCTGAAATTTTTTTAATATTGCACTATTTCTACTCTTTGGAATTTAACATTAATACTGTGTATCAAGTATCAAAGGAAATTGTTATATTTATTAGTAACTGATGAGTTTGTTTGGTTTTCAGTGTTCCACGGAATCTCAGGAGAAATTAATGATTGCAATAAACACACTGAAAAAGGATGTTATATCTGGAGTTGTGAAAGCCAAGTCGCCAAGTCGCAATGGGCTCGACTTGTTATGGCTGTTGATTTAAGGGTGGACTGAGCAATAGCAACTGTTAGGCCATTGGCTGTCACACTACCACACACTATTGAACTCTTTGGGATGGCCACCATCTTTGGTAACCATGGATCATTCAAATGAAGACAAAACAGACAGGACAAAAGCTTCTAAACATCTATTTGGACATCATTCTAGGAGCACAGAAAAATTTATTTCTAGCTTTTTAGGTCTGTGTATCTTGCAATCAGTTCACCTGCACCGCAAAGCACGCCAATTTGGGACCTTAAGAGTAGTAAAGATTACTTAACATCTAAAATTAGGGTAAACAAGTATAAGCTGGGTGTCTGGGAAATGCTTTGGAGCATAGAAGAGTTAGTTTCACAAGTGTAGTTAGGAAGACAAGCATATTTATTGGCAGATGCAATGATTAAGAAAATGAAATATCTATTGGAAGGAAGGACATGTAACAACATCCTCAAGCATATTTGCCAACTAGTCAAGCAAAAGGTTTTAACACAAATGTGATCTAACATGAACGGCAAGAGACAATTTTATTTACAGCACATGAAATCTAATAAACTAAAAACGGTCTCTGAGGAGTTATTTCATTCAAGTATTGGAATGCTTCACTTAAGTTCTTATAATCCACATTTCTATGCCTGTAAGATCGCATTATCAATTCTATGATGCGAAATCGCCAACAACGCCATAATTACGCCATAATTTGCCCTTGGACGAGCTGCCGCAACTCGCCAAAGAGGTTGCAATCGTCGACAGAATTAGGGTCTATGCTGGTACCAAAATTCTCCGCTCGTTTTTCTTTTTGTTTTTATTTTGGTGATGCCATTTCTTTTCTGGCTCGTTTTTCCGCCGTGTGTAAGAATTTTGTTCTGATTTCGGATTTCGGTTTAATGCAGAAACCGCACTGCAATGGAAGCTTTGGTTGGCGATCTGGAGGACGCCGTCGCGCTGCCGTCGTCAGACATGCTAGAAAGGGCTCGAGTTCTAGTGATTCAGAGGTCAGTCAGTATCATTGTTTTATCTGCTTTGGCTTTTCCTTGGAACAGTCTGCGCAGGAGCATTCTTGTTTTTAATTCATTTGTTGCGGTATCCACTTTGCAGCATGGATTTATGTTCCTTGGCCACTGGGAAAGTAGGTGATGGTCTTTTACTTGTTTGGCACTCTTTCAGAACATTAGAATTGCCACATCGCTATTGGCTTAGTTTGCAAATTGCGCTCCTATATCTTGGCCTCTGGCTTCTTGCATTTCCAGGCTTCTGTTTTGTGAATTTTTACTTTGAAGTTTGGAATTTTTGTTAATGGCTACATCGTTGTGATGTTTCGATTTTTATTACGAGTTTGGTACTGGATAGTTATTGTAAGTGTGTGGCCTTTGTAAGCATTTCTTGCGCAAGAATGTCTCTATGCTAAGCTTAGATATGCCATTTAGGGGTGGGCGTTTGCTGCTGGCTGTTGTCTGTTAAGGATAAAGTGTTGCTATGCTAAAATTTGAGATGCTCCTACGTACAAGTGTTTGTTGCTGGCTATTTTCTATGGACACATCGCGTCGCAGTGTTGGAAACATAGCAAAAAGATTGGAAAATCGCGTCGCAGTGTTGGAAACATAGCAAAAAGATTGTTAAATAACGTTGGAGACACAGCAAAACTATTGTACACAGGAAAAAGTTTGGAAAGTAATGTTGGAGACATTCCAAAAGACCTCCAACTGGTTGGAAAGTAAAGTCTTGATATTCCCTTTGATATCAATTTTTCTCAATATTACAGGCATTTTTATTTTTATTCTGTTCTTTCTGGTTTTTATGTTACGAATACTGCAGCAAACTCGTTCAAATTTCAGTTTCAAGTTAAAGAAGATGGGCATTAGATAGCTTCGTAGTTGATGATTTTATGGTAAACCAGTGGATAGGAATAGCATATTAGCATAGCAATGAATAAATAATAGGACCAAGGACACGGCATATCCTTTAAAGAATTCATTAATCATTACTCACTGTACCAGTAGTCAGGGGCATAGGATTTATTGCAAAAATCTTGTCAGCAATGGCAACATAGCATTTAATTATTAAGTCATAAATTGATATTATGAATTTTTTACAGGAGACTTGATTTGAGTTAGTACTCTACCCATATCTAGTTATTAGATGATAGTGTACTTTTAGTGGTTTAAGGTTCAGAACCTTATTTTGAGTGTTCATACAAACTATCACAAGATTTTCTTGTACTCTTTACATGATGTTAGACAAGCTAAAAAATTGTTTCATAGAAGAAAAGTTCATTTCTCTATTTGTTTCTTATTTTTGATATTTTGGAAGTTTGGTGGGTTCGATGTTTAATTCTGATTTTATTGTCTAAAATTTTCACACTATGGTCAGCATGACCATTTCATAAGATTTGCTTCTCTTTACAGCTTTTTTAAAAATGATTGCTTTCCTAGAATATGGAAAAATGTGTTACAAAACTCACTTCATGGAGCCTTCAATCAAATGTGTATTTCAGCATTGATTTATACATTACCATTTTTCTAAGTCCAGTTGTAGCTTTGCTGATGTACTAAATTGAGTTTCAGTTTTAAGTTGGATAATCTCTGTATTTTCTTTTAATGAGTGAATAACAGACCGTTTCCCAGATAACTGTTTTTCAGCAAACCACACGTAAAAAAATGCTAATTAGTCAATGCAATGCTCCATTGACATTATGATGTCAGAGGTTTCACATAAAGAAAACATATGCTAAAATGCGGGTTTCTCAATCAATTTAGAACCAAGGTAAAAGGAATTCTGAAACTGGTGTGGTCCAGTAGGTTTCAGAAACCATACACACATGCATGCATATTTGTCCTACTGGCCAATGAAATGATGTCCATGGCTTCATATTAACGATCAATATCAAACCCAATGACATTAGTGTGGCTTCAGCTTTTTGAGAATTCAAACACATAAATCACATGAAAGTTACCACCCACCTATACTCTAAATCAAGCTAAATGCTGGATCTTTATACATAAGCCCAGTGACATCATGGTTTTTTGTTTATTTTTGGAAATTGTAAAAAAGATATTATTAATACTAAAACTTATAGTATAGCTAGAATATAACAGCAATCTTAGATTGATAGTTGATGGGACGCGATATTGCATGGGCCGTGATATCGCGGTGCGCCGCAAAATCTATAAATAAGAGGCGGCTCTCCCTTGTTTCATCATCCTAGGCTAAATTGTAGGGAAACTCTGGTAGATTGATCAATCCAGAGATAGAATATTTTCCATGTGCCCGCAGTAGGAGTCCTAAAGTGAACGAATCTTTATTCGAGCAAACATTGTACTTGAACACAAGTTTGTGTACGGCAATAAAGATGAACTTCCTGGATAAACCTTGTAGTGCATGGAATAGGCTAATTAGGACTTTTATTTATTGTTATTTTCTGCTTTCCATTTACATGATTTATTAAGAATTAAATCTCTCTAAACCCTTCTCTCCTAGTTAAGTGCCTCAGTACGACCGCTTCGAGCATGTGCGTTACGCGTGGTGATCCCAGCAACGATTAATTGTTTGGTAGCCATAGTTGCATCGGTTCAGGGTGTGTACGGTAAGTGGGAACGAATGTTGACGCTAGGTAATTTAAGACTTAGTTAGTTAGTTAGTTAAAGTTAGGAATTAGTCTCTTCAACCCTTCACCTCAATAGCATAGGAGATAAAACCGAAAAAGATATAAAAATCATATACCTCAAACTTAACCATACACCGTGACAACTACAAGTAAGTCTGGGAAAACAACGAATGATTAACCTTAAGTGTTCCATGAGGCGTGTAGGCATTTAGTCTGCGGAGTTTGACCGGATTGTGCGTGTTATGCTCGTATTCATATGGTTGAGTGTAGGGGTACCTTGCCACTCATCATTGGTGCCACTGCCGAGGGCTAAGTGTTTGTGCGCTAAGTAGAACATAAGAGATCATTTACATCGTTGGGAGCTTAAACGGACCTTAGGGTTAATCATACAAAAAATTAAATAACGGTTAATTAGCACACCGAATAAGACATCATGTCTTCTTCTTCTTCTCACAAGAGCAACACACCACCTAGGGATCAGACTAGGAACAGTCGGCAATCAAGACCACATAACCTTAATCAGCCAGTTCCTCAACAATACAAAGTGGTATATACTCATCCCGATGAGTATGTACCTGATTATACTTTTATCCTCCATCAGAATGAACATATGCGTTGGAGAGATTTGTATGGTAACATAGTGTTACCTCTAGATTGATCAGTTCCAAACATGCTCCTCCGTGCTTTGGCACAGATTGGCATAACACAGCTCTATGCTGAATACGTTATGGGTGACTTTGACACAAGGGATTATCATCCCACAACTTTACAACGTATGAGGGACTCAAGGCAGGAGAGCTAACATACACAGTTGAAGGGCAAAGAGGCCCCGCACGTCCTAAGTGAAATGAGAGATGGTGAACCACTTATAACAGGTTCTCTATCAAGAGATGTTCCCCCTTCTAACGATGGTGATGAGGTTGGGTATCAGAACCTACGCTCAACGATACACAACCTTGGTTCTGATGCTCGTGAACACTAGCTGTTCACTGAGGGGACAACAACATATAACAAGGATGGGCACTCTGATCGTCACCACGATCGGGGCAGGGATAATAGAAGAGAAGGCAAGAAACATCGTCACGGCGATGGTTCTCCTTCTTCTTCCCCTTCATCTCATCACACCCTCTCCTTCCACATTAGGGCGCAATCATAGAGAACATAACAGAGAGGATAAAAGTAAGCAAAATGAGAGACCTCGACGAGAAAGTTGAGAGAGAGGACAAGGGCATGAACGAAGGGAAAGTAGGGAACAACGGAGACATCATAGACGTCATGAAAGAGACGATCATGATGAACCCCTACTTGCCACTTGAAGTATGCTGAATATCACGGAGGCAGTGAGAATCCCAACAAGGCATTTAAAAGATAGTCGGATCAAGCGCTTAGACATGAACAACATCTCACGCTTTAAAGGGGGATACAATGCTGATCCACAAAATCATTTACAGGCATTCCATGATGCCTGCGCCTTGCAAAACATTGAAAACGAGTGGCAGAAATTGAAGTTGTTTCCCAGGACATTCATTAAAGAAGCAGAGAGTTGGTACCGGTCCTTAGAATCGGAAACCATCAGGAGGTGGAGTACGATGTTAGAACTCTTTAACGATAAGTATCAAATGTACTCCAGAGTGTCTAACTTGCATAAGCAGGTCCAAGGATGGAAGTAAGGAATTCATGAACCTTTGGATGTTGCCATGGCCCGATACTATGCATTGTTACATCGTTGCCCAGGCCATGGTTACGCGCAGCGGGATCAACTCCACCACATCGTAGATGGGCTAAGGTATGAAACTAGGAGAACCCTTGGGACTTATGGCCAAGGGAGACTATCAGAACTTAGATCCCATGAAGTATATCGCTTGTTGGAACAAGTAGCAAAAGAAGAAGGGGAGCTACGAAAAAGGGAAAGTGCGGAAGAATACAACCGTGATCCCTCTCTTCGAAAGAAGGGAGTGAAATTGTGCGATGAAGAGGATGAGTCACCACTTGAAGAGTTGGTGAATAGAAAGACCTTGCCGCTTCAGAAACTAACAACGGAAATAGCAGCTAAGGTAGATGACGTATGGAGCTCCTTAGACAGTAAAATTGAAACTGTCCTAAAGATTGTAGAGGAGTCTAAGGAGGAACAAAGTAGTGACAAGAACAAGACAAAGCGGAGAGATTTAGGCCCTGCACATAACAAGGATAAGGGAAAAATTACTAACTCTGATGTGGTTGTGGATTCGGACATAGACGATGACGGTGGATGTGAGATCTGCCAATATGACCATCCTAAGGGATGTTGTCCAATCATCTCACATCTGCAAGAGTCTGGGGTGTATGCACTCAACCCGAGACTTAACCAACGGTAAACACCCCGAAAGTTACCTTATCCCCAAGGTAACCCAAGACAGTTCCACCAAGCGTTAACGTACTATCCAAGTGGAACTCCACCACAACCCATCAGGCAACATCAGTAGTGGCAATACCCACAGTTATGGGGGATGCCACCGCCGAAACATCAGTACCCTTACCGGCAACCAGACCCATATGGATATTATGTGCAGCAGCTGATTTCTCCAAGTGACTCCATGGGTCACACAACTCCCCAACGTCACTACCAAGTTCGGGAGTACTGTAGAAGGACTCCTTCTCCTCCACATCCATACCATCCTCCTCATCCATTTGCACCTCTTCCACCGATAGTTCCCATAACACCTCCTGCTCCAACAATGCAAGGGGAACTCCCTACTCAACCGCAGCAATGAAATGCTACGAGAGCAGTAAACATTCAACCCGCTGCTGGTTCTGACAACCGCAAAAAGAGAAGACCTTTCTTCAGAACCAAAAGTCCAGACAAGCTCTCACAACAACAAGCGGTTGAGTCTGCAACCACTCCTTCAACATATAAGGCTTCAGAGCTCCCTTCAAACCAAAATCAGAGCTCAACACAGACGGTTATGTTGACCCATACCATAACTGACTGGATCAAGGTAGGCCACTTTCCTAGGAAACTATCTGACCTTGGGAGTCCCTTAATCTACCTCCAAGTCACCGGAAATAAACCACATAAGGCTCTTCTTGACTCAGGTTCCGGAGTCAACTTAATTTCACGAGAGATGTATCAAGCCTGGAACCTGCCCCAACTTAAGAAGAGCAACATCCAACTAGAGCTGGTAGACCAGTCCATCACCATTCCTTTGGGATTGGTGGAGGACATCATTACCACTGTGTGTGGTTGGTCCTACCCAGTTGATTTCCTGGTGATTGAAGTCAACAACAATGAAGGGGACTTCCCAATTATAATGGGAAGGGCATGGCTAAGCACAATAGATGCATGCCTTAGGATCCGTGATCTTTCCGTAGAAATATCTAAGATAAATATTTATGGAAAGATCGAGAAGAGGAAAGTTCCGTGCATCACATACAGTGACTCAGAGGGTGATGACATGGAAGAATGTTCAACAACTCTTCCATGTAATCGGTGTGCCCAAAAAACACAAATTCAAAGGTGCATGTATGTAGCAACCACACCAGTAGTGGACACCCCGTGGTTGATAGTTACTAGAAAGAGCAACCCAATATGCACGGAACGAATTAAGGAAATAACCCATGCCAACAACGAAGACATAGATACATTGGAGTATGAGCGTCGTCGACTTCCACCCCTTAATTTGAGAACATCAATGGGGAGGAGTTGGGCAGTTCTACGAAATTCAAATAGGCGCTCATTATTTCGGATCTCTTCCTTTTCATT
>MNCI01016190.1:0-27190 GCA_015680685.1 Gnetum montanum | reverse complement strand
AAATGGATAAGTAGTTCATTAGTAAATTTTGAAAATTCCAAAAGTCATGAAATGCTTGAAGAGGATTAAAGAATTCACAACAATAAAAAAGATACATATGTCACTAACAAACATTGTAAAGATGCCCATAAGTTGATGTCATTGATGACGCACACAAAAGGATTAGATTGTGAAAATGTCTAAGAATAAAGAACTTAACTAACCCAACCAAAAGGTATGCAAGAGGGTCCATCCCAAAGCAGGCATAGTCCCTTTATTGTCCTTGCATAACTTCAAACTGAGGAGTCTGTGGGCCCCGTGGATGATTAATGGTTATGGAACGTTAAAGTACAAAACCTAAAAGAAATTACCTAACAATTTTGACATGTCAAATCAAGACATCAAACAAGAACATGAAACCAGCACTAAGATGAGGCATGGAAAGCATAAATGGATGACAGAAAGGATGAAATTGAGTTTTCAATTAAGGTTACATGAAGTCCCTCATGAGTTTTGTGGTTAAATGACCTAATGAAATACATCCTTGTCTAAACTAGCCTTGTTTAATGACTTTGCATTATCATTCTAAGACTAGTCCACTCCCTTGAGATACAAGGGTGCTCACACAGAATAACCACCATTTCCTATTGAAGACGAAAAGAGAAGTCGAAATTGAGAAAGGACCTTAGTTAGAGGGAACCTTCAAGCATGGGTAACATAACATTCTAGTTCCATTACTAGTGCTTGTAGCCAGTTTATTTTGTTTAAGGGATGTGCTTTGAATTTTCATCATTTTTTTTTGAAATGGGAACCACACCATGCAAATACTTATTTAACTTCCTATTATTGGTTGACACGAAATGATAAGAAATCCTTGAAAATACACATGCACCCAAGTAAGCAGAAAAGCACAAAGAGTACCAATTTTCCTTGAAATCACATCATGTTGAAACCTTTGAATCCTTTCCAAGTCCAAAAACTACCAAGGTCATAAGTTCGTTAAAGTTTCATTATTGGAAAAGGGACATTATACTTCCAAAATAAGAAAAATCATAGAGTTTGTGGATGGGTGGATATTTTGGACTCACTACCTATTCATCAAAAAGAAACCATGTCTAAGTTATCAGTAACAAAATTCAAAGCTAGAATCTAGACACCAATAATCAAATAACCAAATAGCACATGCCCACATCAAACAACTACACTATATCCATTTGTTAATAAGACATATTATTATTAAAACACAATAAGAAAATCACACCAAAATAAAGAAAAATATACAAGAAATTGTAAAATAATTAAGAAAATAAAATGTACTAATGATGTTGTAAAAGAAAAGTTTTAAAAATTAATAACATAAAAACAAAAAAGGTGTAAGATAAAGAAGGTGTAAAATAAAAAGTTGTAAAAATAATAAGATGTAAAACAAAAAGATGAAAAACTAAGTCACTTATATAGTTAGCATGGATGGCTATCTCCTCCACAACTAAGTTGAAAGGAGGAGATCCAAAAGATTGAGTGTGGTTGTCCATCCAATGAGGCATTGGTTGCAGTGGCTTGCTTAGGCTCATGGAAAGGTTTAACTTGTTCTATGTTGAACAAATACTTCTTGTCTAGGATCTCAAGTTTGTAAATCATCATGACCCCAAAAGAAAAGATTTCGTAAATGATATAAGGTCCTTCCCACAATGTCTGGAACTTAGTTCATTGAGGTACATGTGTGGGGTTCTAGTAGAGGACCTTATCTTCTTGTTGAAATTTGACTTTCCTAATTTTAAGGTTATGACACTTTTTGTTGAATGCCTTGTGCAACTCATTAGATGACAAGGCCACCAATTGATTTTTTTCTAGCAAGTTGAGATTCATTAATCTTTCTTTTTGTACTAGACTTAAGTCAAGGTCAAGGTCATAAGCTATTGAAAGTGTACAAAGCTCAAATTGAATAGGAAGTGTTGGTAATTTTCCATACACCATTTCATAGGAAGAATATCCTATAAGAAGTTTCCATGTTGACTAGTAGGCCCAGAGAGCATCATTGAGTTTGGTACTCCAATCCTCCTATATTTGCTAATTGTTCTTGTTAAGATCTTTGTGATTTCCCTATTTGTAACCTTAGCTTGGCCATTGGCTTGGAGGTGGTAGGGTGTTGTTAGTTTATGTTTAACCCCCAAGTGTTGCATAAGCTTCCAAAAGGTAGTGCCTATAAAGTGGACTCCATTGTCAATGATTAATGCACATGGCATACCAAACATATTTACAACATTTTGTTGTACAAACCAAGTAGCAGTAGAAGATGCATAGTCAATGATGGTGTTGCTTCCCCCCATTTCATACAATAGTTAATATTGATTATGATGTACAACTTTCCATTTGACATGGGCATGATAGAACCCATGAAATCAATGCCCTAGATGTCGAAGGATTCCAGTGGTTATATCCACTGTTGAGGTCCCTCCATTCAAGTAATCATTCCATCATATTGTTAGTAGCATTCACAAGAGTGGACAAATTACTGAGCATCCCTAAAATTATTGGCAAATAATACCCTACTGATGAAGTGTAAATTGGTTGCCACGTTTACTAGGCCACATATACGGGACCCCCGTATATGCGGCCCTGTCAACACGGCCCCATCGATGCATCCTCCCATGCGTCGACGTGGCCCCGTTTACGCGGCACCTATTCTAGCCTATAAATAAGAGGGCCTTCCGCCTGATTGAGGCACCTTTCTA
The DNA here is from genome assembly GCA_015680685.1 of Gnetum montanum. Classification (NCBI taxonomy): domain Eukaryota; kingdom Viridiplantae; phylum Streptophyta; class Gnetopsida; order Gnetales; family Gnetaceae; genus Gnetum; species Gnetum montanum. Next base: position 24,479 of record MNCI01016190.1, on the reverse strand, counting down.
GTAGTTGTAGCGAAGCCCTTGCATTTTTTTCCATAGGAGTTAGAATATTTTCCCAGTGCATGCCCGCAGTGTGATGCTTGTAATTGTATGGCACCTTTATTCGAGTGTGACATACTTGGACGCACACATGACCAGAAATAAAGATCGATATTACTTCATCATTATAGCATTCACTTAGTTTTAATTATTTAATTGTTATTGTTCTTTATTATTTTCTTAGTTAATATTTCGTTATCATCATTTACTATTCCTATTGTTAACCTAGTAGCGTACCTAGGATCTACGCTTGGTAATCCCAATAGTCATCATGCACGAGGTCCAAGATGTGTACAGATGATTAAGAAACAGATGCTCATCGCACTTAGGTTAGCTTAGACTTCATTTCCTATTACTCATTAGTTTAATCAAGATTATCTTCCATTGTCTTTAGGAGTAGCACTAGTTTAGGATCACATCATACACATACCACAACTAGCCTATCCACAGAGTTCGATCGGATCGCATGTGAATGCTTATATTTGTATGGTTGAGTGTAGGGGTACCTCACCACTCATCACCTGCCATTAGAATCTTAATGGTCATGCATCTCCCAGAATAGTGATCCCTACAAGGACCCTCATGAGCATCTTGGAGAATGTGTAGTTGATCAGCATCAAGGACATACCAATGAACTAGGCCGTTGATGCACACCTTATAGAGGTGTCTATTGATCTCCATGAAGCATTTCACCTAGTGAAGGAACTATTTTTTCTTTCGGTGATCCAACCCTTTTGGCATCTCTTGAGTAAGAAAATAGATGAGAATGTCATCATACCATTTAGGTTCTAAGGGTAATTGTTTAGTTATAGCCCTAGCAAAGAGGAGTTCATCAGGAAATAGATTACACAATGCACTTTTCTCCTCTTCATTGCCACATCACAACAAAGACAAGTAATCAATAACTACATTCTCAGTTCCCTTTTGATCTACCATTGTAAGATTGAATTCCTATAAGAACTCTAGCCACCATATGGCACACGAACTTACCTTTGGCTTGTTCATGAGGAAGTAAATGGTACTATGGTTCATGTGCACAAACACTTTGTATCCAATCACATAATGCCTAAACTATTCTAGAGCAAACACCACTACCATCAATTTCTTTTCTATGGTGGTGTAATTCAATTGTGCATCCACAATGCTTCAACTTGTGTAGTGGATGTAATATGAATGTTTCTTATTATCCAACTATGTAAGCATAGCTCCTAAGACATAATTTGATGCATTTGTCATAACATGAAATGGGTTGAACTAGTTGGGTACCTATAGAATTGGAGTTTCTACAAGTTTCTCCTTCAACTATTGGAATGCTTTTTCAAATTCCTTGTTCTAGATAAATGAAGAATCTTTCTTTGCTAGCTTAACCAATGATTTTGAAATCTTAGGGAAATTCTCTATGAATCGCCAGTAGTAGCCAATGTGTCCAACAAATGACTAGACATATTTTACAATTTCTAGTTGGCAAGTAATTCCTTGGATGATCCTTATTTTTCTAGGATCGACCTCAATTTCTACATATGAGATTATATGCCCTAATATAATGCCTTCTTAAACCATGAGATGGCTCTTTTTCCAATTGATCCATAGTATTGTGTCCACATATCTTTTTAGTACTTACTCAAGGTGGTCCAAGGCTTGCTCGAATGTAGCACCATAAGTGGAAAAATCATTCATAAAGACCTCCACTCCACTACTGATCCGTTGCTAAAAGATGCTTAAGAGCAGGCATTGGAATGTAGTAGGAGCATTGCATAGACCAAAAGGCATCTTGCAATATGCAAAGATCCCCTAGAGACTCATCAATGTTTTTTTGGCCTAATCCTCTAGCAAGATCTAGATTTGGTTATAGCCACTATAACCATCTAACAATTGATCAATGAATGACAATGGAAAATGATCCTTGAATGATGTCATGTTTAATAGCCAAAAATCAATGTTGACCTATGACTTGCCACCTTTTTTGGTATAATTATGAGTGGACTAACCTACTTACTATCCACAATGGAATAGATAAATTCTTTCTTGAGGAGCTATTTGATTTTCTCTTTGATAATTTGCTTCAATTTTGGGTTTAATCACCTCTATGGTTGTCTCTTTAGCTTCATGGCTTGGTTGGTGTAGATACAATGTTGGCATATCCTAGGATCAATTCCTATGAATTCAAGATATGACCAAGCAAAGGGTGCTAATCATTTTTTAACCACATTCAATAGCATCTATTTCTGTTCTAGAGTAAGATATGTATTGATTATTACTGGCTTCCCATTTTTTAAGAATGCATATTTTATGCCAGTAGGTAGAGTTTTTAACTCAAGGGGCTCTTACTTAAATTTTTGGGAATTTTCAGCTCTTTTCAATAGGTAGCATCATTTACATTATTAAAGAGTTGGTGATGAACTTACTCTAATTCATCCATGCCTATGGCATAAGTGCATGTTAGGATCTCAGTAGGTTCCATGTAAAGTGTGCTGCTTTTAGAATCAATAGTCAACAACTAGGTGCCCTCTAATTTTGTGCCTATTGTGTATAGACACCTTTGAATATCTTCTTCTAGTGCACATTTCTTGCATGTGAAAATAGATTCTCATTTAATGGACTAGAGTTTCTGCATGCAATTGCACCCTATATTATTGTATGCAATGCATGGAACTTGCTTCTTCTCAATCTTCCCAAATGTATTTTACTTAGATATTTCTAGGAAAAGATCTTGGATGCCCATTCCTACATCAACGATGCTTAGCCATGCCCTTCCCATGATGATTAGAAAGTCCCTTTTACAGTTCTCCACTTTGATTACTAGAAAATTAGTAGGATAATATCACTCACAAATAATGGTCATAATTTCTTCTACCAATCCCAATGGAATAGTGATGGACTAGTCTACCAATTTCAATTTGATATGGCTCTTCTTGAGAGGCAATAGGTTTCATTTAATATACATTTCATGAGAAATCAATTTTATCAAAACCTAAATCAAGAAGAGATTTACATGGTTTGTTCCTAGAAATTTGTAAATAAATAAGATGACGTCCAAGATCAGCTAATTTCCTAGAAAAGTTGCTAGCCTAGATCCAATCAAATATAGCATGAGTGAGCATAACAGTATAGATCCTAGGTGGTATTTAGTTTGAAGGGGACTCGAAGGAATTAGGTGCAAAGAGAGATGGAGAAGCATGGTTACTAACCATATGTGTATGTGAGGGCTTAAGTTGACTATTGGATCAAAAAAAAGATATTTTTTATGATCTAGTGTCTAAGCCACTCAATTGAGGAATTGGTTGTAGATTAATGGCCCTAGTGATGTTGCATTGCTATGGTTGGGCTAGAAGTTCACCTTACATAAATGGAGAAGGTGGTAATTGTGTTGAAGGTAGCGAAACAAATACATGAATAGAAGGATAAGGATAAAAGATCGTACTCCTCCTTAAATGTGGAGAATGGATTTGATAATATTCAAGAGTAAAGTAGTAATGTTGGAAGGTAGAAACATGACTGGAAGAGTCAAATGGAAATAGGGGCTACTAAACATAATACCGATATGGATTGGGTTATCTGTAAGGGTATTTCTTCCTTGATGATGGTAGCACCCATGACTGTGGTTACTACCACTATTGATACTACTTGTACAGTTGTAGTGTAGTTCCACTTGGATAATACTATTGTTGCTAATGGAACTACCTAGGATTGCCTTGGGGATAAGGCAACCTTCTAGGTGTTTTCCTTCTTGCTAGTCATGGATTCAAAGCATACATCCCAAACTTCTATAAATGTGATACGATGGAGTAACATCCCTTAGGATGTTCATATTGGTAGATGTCACACCTACCATCATAATTTGATTCCATTTCTGCAAATTCCTCTACTACAGTAATCTTGTCCTTACCTTTTTGATTGGCACATTTAGCTTCCTCTCGCCTCCTACAATCATAATCACTACCTTGTTCTTTAAACTCTTCAGCAATTTCTAGCACAACTTGAAATCTATTATCCATAGAGTTCTATAACTAATTTATCTTAGCTATGATTTTAGAGGTATGTTTTTGAATTGACAAGCTTTTTTGGTTCACCACCTCATCAAGTGATGATTCCTCCTCACTATCACAAAATCAAACCTCCCTCTATCTAATGGAAGGATTGTGGTTGTATTCTTCTACAATTTCATGTTTCCTCAATTGTCCTTCTTCTTTTACCGCCTACTTAATCAACTGTTGAATCTGATGAGTTCTTAATTCTAATAATCGCCCTTGGGCATAAACACCAAGAGTTCTCCTCATTTCTGATCAAAGCCCATCTATGATATGATGAAGTTGTTCCTATTGAAAGTAACCATTGAAACACCATTAATTTAGGCCTAGAACTTTGAAACAAGAACAACCTAGAGCCCTTTTAGCTTTTGGGAAGCAACACTTGACTAAGGCATGATACTCACGCTGGCTTGTCCTGGGCACTCATGATGTGGTCACGCTAAGGTCATGTTAGTAATGTGAGCAACTCTAGGAACCTCAAAACTGAGTCAAAATTATTTGATTTCAAAGGTGCAAGCCATCCTCAAGGGCCACTAATGTCAACTCTAAGCTTCAGCATTTAGGGATTTAAATTTCAGTGTCAAAAGGTGCAAATTTTCTCACTCATGCTATCACTCATGCTAAGGTCACGCTAACAATGTGAGTGCAACATGAGCAACTTGCAAAAGCCAAAAATTGAATCAAAATGATCTGATTCCCAACGTGCAAGTCATCTTTAGGGTTCATCATCGACAAGATTCAAGTTCCAGCCTCTATCAGTTTCAAAATTGTAGATTTCTGCAGATCATGTTGTGGTCACGCTACACTCACGCTAGCAGTGTGAGTCTAGCATGAGCTGCCAAAAGTGGTACAAAATAGGGTACATCAAGCTCAATTTTTGGTTTTTAGATCATTCCTAAAGTCAACCACACAGTCAGACAGCAGTTGCACTCAAGAACTAGGCTTCAAAAATCAAAATTTGATGAAAAATGTGTCATTCTAGCTCACTCACGCTGAGGTCACGCTGGCAGTGTGAGTGCAGCGTGAGCACGTTGAGAACACACCAAAGAAAAATCAACTCATGTTGAAGGTCCTGGATGCCTCAAACAGCCACAAAGCCACCCAGATCGACATCCTACAGCAATCAAATCAGAGATTAAGAAGTTTCAAGTGAGCCTGAAGTCAATTCTTCTTGTTGTACATTATCATTTCATTGTAAATTTTGATCATTTGTGATCTTATCAAGCTCTTACGCTCAAAATTGTATCTGCCTCCATGAGCATAAGCTAGCTTGAGTAAGCCGATGCATGTTGTAAGATACATTACACCTAGTCAAAAATGTAGCTTTCCCACACACAACTATCCATCGGACACATGTCACTTGATCCGTTTTCCTCTCAATTCTCAGCTATTGATCCCATCCATGAATTCCATGCCCGAATCTAGGCAAACCCTATAAATACCCTGTCAATTCACATAAACGAGGTTGGCAATTTTGAAGGTTGATAGCTTAGGAAACTCATACTAGAAATCCTTGGGCGCTCGGGAACACTTGACTCCTTCAATCCAAGCACTTCTGAAACACATCACATCACCCCGGGGCTTGGCGCTTGACTTGCCATCTACACATGCAACTATTCTTTGACTGATGCACATCTTTTCTAAGCAATACAATACAGTTAATTTTGCCATCCATTATATTGTTTGCTCTATTTTATGTTCAATCTACATTTTGTTTACAATACCAGTTCTACATACATTTCTATTTACATTTTGTACGCACTGTTTACGTTTCAAACATCAATTACGATAACCCCAGCCCAGGCCATAGTTTGCGCTTAGAGAAGTTCTTGGTTGATTTGCATGCAAACCATCCAAGGCACACTACCTTCGTTTTCTTTTCCAACTTGCCCTCGGGTGAAGGCAGGATCAGCTATGTTTGCCCAATGATCTTTCAATGTTTATTTTCCCTTCCAGCTTTACACAAACAATTTAGGTCAATACAGTAAATTGGTGCTAGAAGGAGGGCCACCTGCAAAACTTCGTACATCCATCAGAACCCAAAACTGCGTACACATGCTAGTTAAACAAGCTTTTTTATTGATAGTCTACCAAGTAACGCTCCACCACCACTACCAACCATTCACATTAAGCTTCCCTCACCACTCACCTAGCGCGTCAAGCTAGCTTACGCAGCTTGACTTACTCACTCTATCCCCCACTAGATACCTCACGCTATCCATCAGCATCATGCTGTCAGCTCATGCTATCCGTTAGGGTCACGTTGTTTGTCGGCTCACGTTGTCTGTCACCTGACACTATCTTTTGATCATGCTACAATTAACTCATGCTGCAGTTGCTCACGCTCAACTCATCTAGCCCAGCTTACTTACACTCACTATGGAATCCTCCCAGATTAACCTGGTGACACTACTAATCTCTGACTTTGGGGTTGAAACCTCGAACCCTGTAACTACTAGGAAACCCATAACTATTATTGAATAGATAAACCCCCAAGGCCCTATGCACCAGTCACTCAGGCTACAGGGCAAAGATCCTACTTATGCAACTCTTACACCTAAACAGTATAACTTCATCTGTGTCAAAATCCAAGCCAACCTGCCTATCGATCGTGTAGAGAAGGAAGCAAAGTTAGACTATGAACTAATTTATAAAGGAGGTCATGATTTTATCCCCTCAATATTTGATATAATCCCTCTTTTCAAACACCATCATAGACTCATATCCCAGCTTCTCATGGCAATAAGTCAAGCCTTATAGCCACCTCCAATAGAGCCTCAGAGTGGAGATGTCGAAGATGACTTCGCAACCCAATCTAAACATGGGGATTTGTACCATACTTTCAGCCACCATGCCCATACAAACTCATTATTCCACCCTCTTCTGGAAGAACTTGTGCTTCCTCCTTCATCCGTGAACACTCGAGCACCAATTTCCCGATAAGAAGTACCTACTTCCATTCCAATCTTCTCTATGTTTAACATTCAATCTGATACATCCACTTCCATCATACCTTTTCAAGTGCAATCTCAACAACTACCTCCCTAAACTAATGCAAGATTGACCTTTCAACCTCAAGTAATTGGGATGCCATCGGTTATACCATCTTCCACGTCCATCCATTACATACCTCAAGTGCAAATCCATTGAGCACCATTGATTACTTCAACCCAACACGTTCAAGGTGTCACTTCACAACCTGGGGCTGGGCAGTGGATTCCACCAATTGTATAGCAAAACCTTTCTACACACTATAGCACATCACACCCTGTAGTCTTAGCCCCAAATGTCATCCCATGGCAACAAATGACAGTCCAACAATCTCTCTTTACACAAATGATGCAACAATTGAATTATTATCAACCACAATCTGCTCGACCCATCGGTCTACCTACCGCCCAAGAGTGGGTAGACACAAAGAAAATGATGCACTCGCTAGCAGAAGAATTAAAATGCCTTGAGACTATAAACACCAAGGAAGTCAAAGTACTGGACTTCTATCAAGATGATCCAATCGACTCCTCAGTTCCACCATTAACCTTGCCAAAGGGAGTCTTGTTACCGCAGCTAACCAAGTACAATGGAGAGGGAGACCCAAACGCCCACCTAGTGACATTCCTAATAGAATGCCTATTGCTTCAAGCATGGCCTCATGTAATTTTGTGAGTGTTTGCTATGTCCTTAACTAGAAAAGCCTTAGACTGTTACCGAACTCTACCCCGTAACTCCATATCCTCTCTGGAGAATTTGTTACATCAGTTCGTTACTCGCTTCAAATACAATCTAAATCCTGAAGCTACACTAGATAGCTTGATTCAGATTAAACAAGCACCATTAGAGCCTACATAGAAATTTATCCAAAGGTGGAGTTTAGCCTTGAATGAACTTCACGAGCCTATCCCTAAAACATATCTACTTACCATTCTTAAGGTAGCTGTGAATGAATTTATTAAATCAAAACTTTATTATTTGAAATCTTGTACCTTGAGTTAAGCATTTATGCAAATTAAGGACATAGAGGAGGTGGCACAAACAAGCAATGACCTAGCTTGCTCGACCTTTAGGAGCCAACATATGAGGAAAGATAAATCCAAAATGACGGTAGCAGTAGTAGCAAAGAAAGCCCGACCTAACCATCCCGAACAAAAGGAAAAACAAACCACCACCCCAAATGGCCATGAAAGAAACACACCCATGCCTACACTTGAATCTTCATCAAATAGAAACACCAACATGAGTCATGCTCTTACATTTGAAACAAAAGACCCCACTCACTATACACCCTTGCCTATGAAGCCTTCATAATTGCTTGATCAACTTCTAAAGGCTAGGTTAATCCAACATAAACAAATGTCTCCTTTAGCCTCTCAAAAACATGATCGATTTTGTGAACTGGCCAAGAACCCAGCTCTATCAATAGCTAATGAGTCCCCCCCATTCCAAGAGGCTTTAGGTTGGATAGGTTTTTGTGAATATCACCAACAGTGTGGTCATGGGACTGATTACTGCTTCACCTTGAAACAAGATATACAACGCATGATTGATAGGGTTGAAGTAGTATTTGATGAGGCAAACCCAGTAAGACCCCAAAACCAACCCATGGGAGTCTACAAGGACCCTCTCAATACCAATGATGCACCATATGTGATTAACACTATCCATGTGGAGAACAGATAGGACGTCCCACAAAAACCTTTTGTGATTTGCAAGCCATCGAAAAACACACCTACCCCAACATCTCCTCAAACCCCTTTCATCATACGCACATCCCCTACACCACAAAAACCATTTGTCATCCACGTACCTCATTCTGTTGTAGCAACAACCACACCATTTGAAAACTGACCCACTCCCTTCATGATCCAGGTGCCAAAACACCCTGACACACAAACCACCTTCGTTCCTCCATGACCTCTGCGAGAATGTCTTGTAGATAGGCTAACAAGAGAGCACCTAGAAAGAGAAAACCATCAGCACAAATTAGGACCACTAAAGCCCACATCACTAAATTTTGTTCCTATGTGTCCATCCATTAATGAGCCTAGTACGAGTCATCAAAATGAGGATAATGTCATGAGTTGTGTCCCAAATCCAACATCCTCAATTACCAATGCAAAAATCCCTCCATGGGAGATACAAATGCTAGGTCAAATGGACCAAGTCTCCGCAGATAAGGGTGCCCCAAATAGTAAAGATTTAGCAAGTGAATTAACTCAAGTCACACAAGCCTTGAAACAAAAGAATACTTCTTTAAGCTTGTATGATCTAGTAATGACTTCAACTGTACATCAAGAAGCAATCATGTGTATGTTAACTCCAATTCCTATTAGTAAGGACCTTCTTGTAGATGAACCGTCCATTTATGCAGTATTATCCCTGCAACCTTAGGAATCAAAGACCACATCCCTAGGGTTTCATGCTAATGACATTAAGCTAAATGAGAAAACAGGAGAAGTCACCACAACCCCTATGTTCATAATGATACAGGTCAATCATTTCAAGATACGTAGGATGCATGTCGATGACGATGTAGAAAAAAACATAATACCTTTTCCCATCATCAAAAAACTGGGACTTACTAAACAAATACAACCCATGACAACTTCTTTCCTAAAATCCTTCAGTGATTCCCATGTTGGGGTGAAAGGTATGGTTACCTTGGATTTCATAGCTGGGGACTAATTCCCCACATCAGCTAAATTTTTAGTGGTTGAAAAAATTCTAGGGTTTAATATGATTTTAGGATGTCCTTGGCTAGCTCAACTTAGAGCCGTATCCTCACCGATCCATCAGGAGATCCACTTACCTTATGAGTGTGGTGAAATCATCATACATGGGGATACAGAAGTATCGCTTACTTCCTCACACCCTAGAGTGGATCAAGAGTCAGAAATGGAGTTAGTTGAGCCTAAGCAAGGAACTATGAGCATACTTCAAGACATGAACCCAACATTAATTAACAACCCTACTGAAACTGAGGAAACACCAGACAACACAAACATAGGAGTCATTCCCACTGACATCTCTTGGTCGGAATTACCATTTGACATCACTAGTGAAGGGGAAGGTGAGTACAAAATCATGCCTGCATGCCCTACCCCTCATGTTAAACTACAAAAGATTAAGAGGAAACTCAATAACTAGAATGAATCACTAAATGTACGGAATGACGTTAAACTACCAATTGTCCGGAATGACATTAAACTACCAATCGTCCAGTATGACGTTAAACTGCCAGCAAACATCCGCAATGATGTTAAACTAGCCATGGTTAGAAATGGTTGGTTCCTTTTAAAAGCTTCCTAAAACTATTGTTTCTTTTGGCCCACTATGGCATAAAACTGGTAATCCTTCTTTCTTTGACAATAGATGCAATAGTCCACCATGACTTTAAACTGATGTGCATAGCCTGAAATGGCTTTAAACTAGGGATCAATACGTTGCAAGTTTACAAACATTCACTACGTTATGACAAATATTCATTTAAATGATATAAGTTGTAGTCTTGATCTATTCCTTCTCATTACTTTCTTCTTTTACAAGTGATTTACATTTTGTTCCCCCATTTTACATTTAGCTACATGCATATGTTCACGATAATACTTGAAAAAATAAATAAAAAGAGAAAACACATAAAACAAAAAAAATGATATGTCAACATGGTAGTAAAATTCCAACACATTATGCCATAAATAGATCCATATTATTACACTTGTCAACCATACATTTCCATCAAACATCCAAAAATCCAAAACATTTAAATGGCTAAAGTTTGGTTAACAATAAGCTCATGAAGGAGGCTGGTCCCCAAGATCCTCTTCATCATCTGCTCTCACTCCACTAGTGCCAACTCCATCATTAATATGTCCCTATAACAAGGTAGAAAACAAAAAAAATAGGTAAGAGTAGTAAAGCAAATCATAAATGCAAAACTAAGAAAGACAGTAACACTAATAATGAGAATAGTAAACCATGCAAAAATAAATAATAAAACACTCACAAGTGAGGAAGGCCCTAAGTTGGCCTCCAAACACTATAGAATCTCCTCCTAGGGCACATTTGCCCAATCCTCCTCCAGGCCAAGATCAATACCAGCCAAGGCTTTCCCCTTGTCCATCGAGGTCCATGTAGGGTGCTCAAGAGAGAACATGCCTATTGAAGCCTCCTCAGAGGTGGTAGTAATGGTTCTCTCAGGAGATCCCTCCACCTCGGTGCACTCGATGAACCAATCATAAGCAAACTACAAGCCCAACCCATCGATGAACATCTCCATCCGATGATGTTCAATTGACTCCTTCTTTAACCATTTCTTATACTAATTCTTGTAGTCCTTTTGGTCTTGGCCCCATTTTTGTACTTTGGCAGCAAAGGATTTCCAATCGTGACACTTCCTGTTCAGCAAATCCATCTATGCTCTTTGTTTTGCTAAATCCCATGTCACCTACACTTTTTTATTCAAGACTGTCTAGTAACGTGCATAGGTGATTTCAGATGTGCATCAAGTGTTATCTCCAGATAGCCTAGTAGCAGCAAAATCGTAACAAGATTGGAGATCCCTCTTCTCCTCTCTCTCCTTTTCTAGTGCCTCCTTCAATGAGTGGACCTCGTCCCATAGATACTCAACTAAATGCCTACAAGTCCAAAGTGATTTGGTGTTCTGTACAACGCAATCGAAAACTGCATCATAAAAATTCCTAGGGACTTGCTCAATATTCCCTAGCAATTTAGGTAGAGCATCAATATGAGTGGCTTTAGAAGGATCCCACTAGAGCTTAGCACCTATAGTTGTAAGTACCACACACGTGAATCATCTATAATCAACAATGAATGCAAAGAAACACAAATAAAACTAGACACTTAGCATACCTAGTTTTGGATGAGCTTCTCATAGGTGAGCGACCACATCATTAACAATTCCCTTAACAAAATCCATTTTGCTAGGCATTTCAAGCCATGGCCTTAGTGGGTCAATTGATGTGGGACAAGCAAGGGAGTTCTCTTCAATTGGAACCTGCAATCCTAACATTGCTGCCTGGGATGTATGTGCCTTAGAAATCTCAGCATCTACCTCTGATGCTAAAGATAATCAAGATAATTAAGAATAACATATGAAAATTAAAAGACACAGAATATGGATTAAGCTAAAAGGAACATACCAAAAATTCGTTCGCTGTTTAGCTTGGGTAGATCACCAAGCTACAAAGATCCATTGAAGAAACCATTGAAGACACCTCTTTCATCACTTGAATGCCTAAGTGCATCCAAGGCCTCTGCAAGCTTTGTCCCCGTGATGCTTGTCACATCTTCCTCTTACGGAGCAGGAGGTTCCTTGATTGCTTCTTCCCCTTCTTTTCCTTCCTCCTCAAGTCCTGTGATGGTCACTTCTGGTTCAACTATCGGGGCCATGACCTCTCTCTCCCTCTCAGTACTTTCCTCTGATAATTCCATAATCTTAGAGTTAGCATAACATAGTACATATAACATATAAAACCAAAACACAATAAAATAAACTACTTACCCTCCACTAGCAGTACAAACCGAATCTTCTTTGCTCTTGGTGGCATCACATCTGGAGCAGGCTCCCTTGGGTGTTCTTTCCTCTTCACCTTCACTTTAGAATTCCCAACAATCTCACCAATAAAATGTTCAACCCTTTTAACAGACGTGCATAGCTTAGGCGGTTCCAATCCCAAGCTATCATGGGAATGATGGGAATGGCTAGCCACATCCCTAGTAGTGACTGATACTAATTTCTCAATGTCTTCCAATGGGTCCTGGGATCTAGTGGTGCAAAAACAAATGGCGAATCCAAGGATGGGACAGTTGTGAATAATCCCTCAAAATATAATGATTATCATCATCAACTACTAGGAACTTAGCACTCATTGCTTTTCCCCTACATAAGAAAACCAGCCTTCCCCTACATTCACGATGGCTTTTCCTTCTCTTGGCACTCACGCTACCCAGGATGCTCAAGAAAGCCCAAAAACCCTACTGCCCAAGACGCTCAAGAAAGCCCAAAAACCCTACAGCCCAGGATGCTCAAGAAAGCCCAAAAACCCTATGGCCTAGGATGCTCAAGAAAGCCCAAAAACCCTATAGCCCAGGATGCCCAAGAAAGCCAAAAAATTCCACATTGCTAGGAAGCCCCAAAAGCCTGAAAACCTAACCCACAATGCCTATCTCCCATAGAACTCACATTCTAGGTTAGGAAACCTTGCAGCTCACACTACCCTAGAACCCTTGTCTTGTGCTCATGCTACCCTGGAGCCTTTCTCTTGTGCACAAAAAAAATTAACGTTGGTAGTCATGTTGGAAATCCCCCTCTATAATGCCACTCATGCTAACCTTCTTGGCCCAAGCTCACGCTGGCCATTTCTCAACCTAGCAGTCACACTATGCATAAAAAATTCAACATGGCCCAGGACTTGGTAGTCACGCAATCATGTGCTACACAAAAAAGAAAAAATTGATGTTGCTTAAAGGAAAAAAACCTATAGCCCAAGAAGCCCAAAGAAGCCTGAAAACCATGATGCCCCAAAAATCAAATACAACCAGATCCTGAAACAGCCCCAAAATCGCAGCCACAGAAATTCTACCCTAGCTAAAGTTGTCCACAAATGCCAGAGAAAAGTAAGAGAAAAAAAATATACCTGTGCAAGGCCCCATCCAACATTGGAATCCTAGTTTTGGGGAGATGCTAGAGAAGCTCTTCACTCTCCTCCACAAACGCCATATCCACCTGCCTCTTCCCTTTGTCTTGCCATGCCTTTCCTATGTCCTTGTCCTTCATGGTTGCGTTGCTCAAGCTGACGCTAACGCTATAGCTCACGCTAGCACAAAAATCCCTCCCTTCACTTCAAAAACCCCTTTTAAACCCAAAAAATTCTATTTTATTTTCTCTTATCTTTCTTTTTTTTCATTTATTTATTTAAATTTTACCATGTTTAAATTTTTTTTTCATTTATGTCATCTCTGTTTTATGTTGGCCTATATTCCTCATTATTCCAGCCTCTGGAGATGAGGCCAAAAAAAGTTATTATTATGCAAAGGAAGGGATGAAAAGTTAAAATCAATAAAAATATATATATAATCCATAAAATTTTAAAGCCTCGTAAACTTATTGTTCACAAAAAATTTAAAAATCAAAAATACTGGATACACTCATTCAAAATGACAAGTTAACATAAATATCACTAGCTTGTTATGGCCTAAAACTACCATGACGATTGTTACGTTCTACAATTTCATTAGTACATAAATTAGTTATCCAATGCCCATTTACATTTAAATACTCCTTCTTCAAGTAAGTGTTCCTCACTTTGCTCCCGGTTTAAATTGGCAGGAGCAAGCACATGGCCACCAAGAATATCCTCTCAACATTGTCTCTCAGTGGACCATACGGGGATGTTAAAAGGGTAATCAATCCAGAATCCTTGGATCTGGACCAATGCACTTATACTGACTTAGTAGCTTCTACTTAAGAAATATCAAGCTGGCCTAAAAACGTGGCCAAGACTTTAGATCTAGAGGCTGATAATGTCACCGAAGATCCTCTTGTTGAGATTTCCATTAGTACATCCGATTGTGAAACCAAAACATTGAAATTAAGCACCCTACTAGACTCACAACTTGTCAACAACATCACTCAAGTACTGAAAGACAACATCAAAACATTTGCATGGTCATATACCAACATGCTAGGATTAGACCCCCGAATCGTCCAACACAATATCATCCTTGATGAAAAAATTAAACTGGTGAAACAAAAAGTACAAAAAGCTAGACCTGAGGTGGCTTTAGCAATCCATGCTGAGATCACAAAGCTCTATCAAGCCAATTTCATCTGGGCCATTGACTATTCTGATTAGGTATCAAACATTGTAGTTGTCCCTAAGAAGAATGGTAGTATACACATTTGCATTGATTTCCGTGATCTAAACACAGCCACTATAAAGGACGACTTCCCACTACCTTGCATTGATCAACTTATCGACACAACTGTTGGGCATGCACTATTATCCTTTATGGTTAGATTTTCAGGATATAACCAAATAAGAATCAACCCGGAACACCAACTTAGAACAACTTTTATGACACCTTGGGGCACATTTTGCT
This sequence comes from Gnetum montanum, assembly GCA_015680685.1. Lineage (NCBI taxonomy): Eukaryota > Viridiplantae > Streptophyta > Gnetopsida > Gnetales > Gnetaceae > Gnetum > Gnetum montanum. Next base: position 9,297 of record MNCI01016190.1, on the reverse strand, counting down.
ATACAATGATGCCAATCGACCTTAAAAATGCAGGAGCTACATATCAACGAGCAATGACATATATATTTAATGATTACATGCTTAATTTGCTCAATGATTATGTTGACAACATCGCAGTTAAATCTAGAACAACTGAAGAACATGCAAAAGATCTAGACCTAGTGCTTAAACATTGTCTCAAATATGACCTTAGACTCAATCCAAAGAAATGTTTCTTTGGTTTCAAAACTAGCAAAATTCTTGGCTTCATAGTCTCTGAAAAAAGGATCCAAGGAGACCCTGACAAGGTTAAGGCAATAACTAACATGCGGCCATCAAAAAACCTTACCAAATTACGTGGTCTCCAAGGTAGATTGCAATTCATTAGGCGATTTATCGAAAGGCTGATGGATAAGTTGAGACCCATGCAACACCTATTATGAAAGAATGTACATTTCCAGTGGACTCAATAATGCCAAGAAGCTTTCAAGAACATAAAACAAGAGCTAGCTCAACTGCCGACTGTTTATCCCCCGCAAGGCGATAAACCCTTTTACATCTACCTTGCAACTTCCGATTCTTCCATTGCATCGATGCTTTATCAAAAATGTCAAGATGGAGTTGAGATCCCTGTATATTACCTAAGCCATGCTTTAATTGCCTATGAACAAAGATACAATGACGTAGAGAAATCATGCCTTGCCCTTATCTTCTCCTTGAAGAAATGGCGGCATTATCTCTTTCACAATCAAGTTTACATCATTTGCAATGATACTATACTCCATGCCATCACTAACAACATCTATGAGTTGAGTAGGATAGCTAGGTGGAAAGCAATAATCGTAGAGTTTTACCTACACTATGTTGCTCAATCTTCCACAAAAGGTCAAGCAATAGTCATGCAACTAACCATCTCGCCAACGCATGATCAAGCAACAATAAACCCTAAATTCCCAGATGAGAATGTTAATAGTATAGACACCATACCTGACAACTATGAGGTAATTCTCTATTTTGATGGAGCTTCAACCTCCCTAGGAGGAAATGCNGGTAATTCTCTATTTTGATGGAGCTTCAACCTCCCTAGGAGGAAATGCGGCAGCCATTTTAACATACCCCTCTGGAGAAATCCAACCCTTCACCTACTAATTGACCTTTCCCTGTACCAATAACATGGTAGAATACAAAGGTCTTCTCAGTGGTCTTCAAGCAGCATTGACTTTAGGAATCACACATCTTGTAGTTCAAGGTGATTCACAGTTAGTTACTAATCAAGTCACGGAGATTTACGCATGCAAAGCTCTCCATTTGCAACCTTATTGTAATTTGACCAAACATCTATTGAGATGACTAGTAGAAGTAGATATACAGCATGTCCCTAGGAGCAAAAACAGCATTGTTGATGCACTTGCTACACTAGCCTTAAACATGACACCCGAAATGTTCCATGCGTTGCCCAGCTCCATAACAAGTTGTGTCAAACGTATAATTAACACTCTTGACAAAATTCCTATAGCATCCATTAGCACAACACACACAATAGAATGGTATGATGACATAAAAGAGTACCTTCTACAAGGTGAACCTCCACGACATTTTACAAATGCTCAAAAAGACATCATGTGAAAATGCTCTTGGCAATACACATTAATATGAGACACCTTGTGTCGCAAATCCTATGAAGGCATCCTACTGATGTGTGTTAGTAGCATTGACAATCAAACTATTGTAGAATAAGTCCATGAAGGACTTTGTGGAGGGCACATTACACCTAAAGCAATGGCAACAAAGATTAGGCACTTAGGATACTACTAGCCACACATGGAGTACGATTACATCTCCAAGGTCAAGACATGTGACATTTTCCAAAGGCATGGTAATCTAATACATGTGCCACCTAACAAATTACACACAACACAAATCACATGGTCATTCCAAAAATGGGGATTAGACTTAATTAGATTGATAATTCCATCATCCTCTATGGGACATAGCTTCATTATCACAACAACTAAATACTTCACAAAATGGGTAGAAGCTATCTCCCTTAGGAAGACCACTTCAAAACATATTTGCACTTATCTATAGAGTTACAGGTTCCCTCATTGTGGATAGCTCTCTCAGGTCTCCTCTATGAAGGCCAAAGCAATGAATTGTGCATTGCTGACCTTGACTCGGTGGAGGAGGAACGTTTGTGAATGCTTGATCAAATCAACTGGTACCAGAAACAACAATGATAATGACATAAACACAACCTACATAAATGCCCAATTAAAGAAGGAGATTTAGTCCTTAAGGTCATCCATGAACATCTAGACAAATTCTCAGCCAACTGGGAAGGGCCTTACTTAGTCACCAAGCCATACAATAACGGAGCATTCAAACTTGCAGACATGGATGAGAATGAGCTTGCTAATCCCACAAATCATCTGTACTTGAAATGGTATTATGTCTAATTGAACTAAGGTACGTAATGGTCCTGGCATCATGACTTAAAACTGATACCACAGAACGGTCCTGGCATCATGACTTAAAACTGATACCACAGAACGGTCTTGGCATCATGACTTAAAAATGATACCATAGAACAGTCTTGGCATCATGACTTGAAATTGATATCATAGAATGGTCCTAGCATCATGACTTAAAACTAATGCCATAGAATAATCCTGGCATCATGACTTGAAACTGATACCATAGAACGGTCCTAGCATCATGACTTGGAATTGATACCATAAAACGATCCTGGCATCATGACTTAAAACTGATATCACAGAACAGTCCTGGCATCATGACTTAAAAATGATACCATGGAATATTCCTGAGGCTATGACTTGAAACTGGCACCACAGAATGGTCTTGGGGCTATGACTTGAAACTAGCACCACAGAATGTCCTGGAGTCATGACACTAAATCAACACCACAGAGCTCTGTATGGCATGATATTAAATTGCCACATTCGTCTGCCATGACATGAAACTAGCATCTAGAGTCCACTAAGACTATAAACTAGTTTGCCTCTCCACATTCCGCTATGACTATAAACTAGCAATGCACTGTCTGCTATGATACTAAACTAGCAATGCACTATTTGCTACGATGCTAAACTAGCACCGTCCAAAGGGTTATGACATGAAACTAACCCACAAAAGTCCACTAAGACTATAAACTAGTGACATCATCAACAATAGGAAATACTTGAAAAGATATATTGCTGTAATTGGCTACACATGTTTCACAAAGACTTGCTACATAATTTGTCCCATGGACCCTGATGAAGATGATGTCGTTCATGATTCCATCTGCTTTGAAATTGCACATGGTGGCTCTATCTCCATGGTTGTTTTCAAGTTTAAAGTTCTTGGTCAATCTTTTTGTTTGTGGTTTTCTTGTCTTCTTAGAGTTGTGTTTGCAAGATGACACACCTGAGGCGTTCGTGCACAAATGCACTTCATCTAATGACAAGGTATCACATTCTTCCTAACACCTGCAACTGGGTTAATTAATCTATTCATAATGACATTCCCCACTCCTGATACATCCCCTTTTCCCCATCATGTTCCCCTTGTCCTATTTAATTATACTCCATGGATACATTCTACTCCAAATCTCTTGATATAGTGTTGCATGCTATAACTCTCTAAGAAGTTGCAATGCAAAACATAGTACACATTACATGATGCAAAATGCAAGCACTCAAGCATGAGCATGGCACTAAAAGCAAGCTCTTTCAAAAAGACCAAAGAGAACAAGAAAAGAAACCAGAAAAGAAAACATCAAAAGGAAAACAAAAATAAAAAGAAAAGAAGAAACAAAGAAAAGGAAAAAGAACAAAAAGATCAAAGAGCAAAGTGCATGGAAAAGGTCTTCATGATCCTATTGATGTCATAGACCAAGGACTATTGGCTATTCTCAATACAAGCCCTAGGCGAGAAGGTAATTATCTTGGAAAATAACTACAATCGTGTCTCAAAGAAATCATGTTGCATATCATTGCATGGCTTTGGCTATTTACAATGGGCTCCCATAAACACTCTGCAAGAGTCCCATTTCTCCAAAGAATGCACCTCCTATGTCTTGGCTCTGAGTCTGCTAAAAATCGGCTATTGACAAGGACCAATAATATAGGTTCTTCATGTGAGAGCATTTCTGTCTCACAATTCCAACAGCAATCATATCCCTTGATCAACTCTTGATTCCCCCAGCTACAACCAATCCCCTTGCATCTTGAACTGCATTGCCCTAATCCCATGTACTTTTGAACACGGTGCGATGACAACTAGCCAAGGGCCAATGGTTAATGCTGGGTACTTGGTTGTTCTTGGTGTTTTGCACTTCTTTGTCAACACCTCTCTGGTGAATTCCTCCAAACGTCAACAAAGAGGGGCCAATGAAACATCATTAATTTCAACCTAGAACTTTGCAACGAGAACAACCTAGAGCCTTTTTAGCTTTTGGGAAGCAAAACTTGACTAAGGCATGACACTCACGCTAGATTGTCCTGGGCACTCATGTTGTGGTCACGCTAAGGTCACGCTGGCAGCATGAGTGCAACGTGAGAAACTCTGGTAGCCTAAAAAATGAGTCAAAATGGTTTGATTTCAAAGGTGCAAGCCATCCTCAAGGGCCACTGATGTCAACTCTAAGCTTCAGCATTCAGGGATTCAAATTTCAGCATCAAAAGGTGAAAATTTTCTCACTCATGTTGTCACTCACATTGAGGTCACACTAGTAGCGTGAGTGCAACGTGAGCAACTTGTAAAAGCCAAAAATTGAATTCAAACGATATGATTCCCAACATGCAAGTCATCTTCAAGGTTCATCATCAACAAGATTCAAGTTCCAACCTCTATCAGGTTCAAAATTATAGGTTTCTGCAGCTCACGCTTTGGTCACACTGCACTCACACTGGCAGCGTGAGTCTAGTGTGAGCTACCAAAAGTGGTACAAAACAGGGTACATCAAGCTCAATTTTTAATTTTTAGATCATTCCTAAGGTCAACCACATAGTCAGACAACAGTTGCACTCAAGAACTAGGCTTCAAAAATCAAAATTTGGTGAAAAATGTGTCATTCTGGCTCACTCATGCTGAGGTCACGTTGGCAGCGTGAGTGCAATGTGAGCACGTTGAGAACACGCCAAAGAAAAATCAACTCATGCTAGAGGTCCTAGATGCCTCAAACAGCCACAAAGCCACCTAGATCAGCATCCTGTGGCAATCAAATTAGAGATTGAGAAGTTTCAAGCAAGCTTGGAGTCAATTCTTCTTGTTATACATTATTATTTCATTGTAAATTTTCATCATTTGTGAGCTTGTCAAGCTCTTACGCTCCAAATTGTATTTGGCTCCATGAGCATAAGCTAGCTTGAGTAAGTCAACGCATGCTATAAAATACATTGCACCTAGTCAAAAACATGGCTTGCCCACGCACATCCAACTCATACACAACTGTCCATCGGACACATGTCACTTGATCCTTTTCCCTCTCAATTCTCAGCCGTTGATCCCATCCATGAATTTCGTGCCCGAATCTGGCCAAACCCTATAAATACCCTATCAATTCACATAAACAGGGTTGGCAATTTGAAGGTTTATGAATTAGGAAACTCAGAGCAGCAATCCTTGGGCACTTAGGCACACTTAACTCCTAGCATCCAAGCACTTCTGAAACACATCACATCGCCCTGGGGCTTGGTGCTTGACTTGCCATCTACACATGCAACTACACTTTGACTGGTGCAAATCTTTTCTAAGCAATACAATATAGTTAATTTTTCATCCATTATATTGTTTACTCTGTTTTACATTCAATTTACATTTTTTTTTTACAATACCAGTTCTGCATATGTTTCTGTTTACATTTCATGTGCACTATTTACATTTCAAACATCAGTTACGATAACCCCAGCATAGGCCATAGTTTGCGCTTGGGGAAATCCTTGGTTGATTTGCGTGCAGACCATCTAAGACACTCTGCCTTCATTTTCTTTTCCAGCTTGTCCTCAGGTAAAGGCAAGGTTAGCTGTGTCTACCCGACGATCTTTTGGTGTTTATTTTCCCTTCTAGCCTTACATCGATGATTTAGATCAGTACAACCATGGCTAAGACATCTATGCAATAGAGAATAGTATTAGCCCATGGCATCATCTAAGGGTTCATGTGTCCCTTACTTCCATCCTTGGATCTACCACCTCAAGTTGTACACTCAAGAGTATGTCTGATATTTTTCATTAAATTGTTTCAGCATTGTACTCCACTATCTAATAGATTCAGGTTCTAAGAACCAATACCAGTGTTCTTCTTCTTTAATGAGTGTCCTAGGAAACAACTTAACCTTTTGCTAGTCATTTTCTATATTTTTCAAGGCACATGCATCATGAAAAGCTTGAAGATGATTCTACAAATTTGAGTTATATCCTCCTTTTAACTAGGAAATATTTTTCATGTCTAGCCTCTTGATTCGACTATCCTTTACATGCTTTATGGAAATCCTCACTACCTCTATAATGTTTAGCACGCTTTGGGTAGTAAGCAAAGGCTCATTGAGGCCATGATTCTGGTGCTAACAATGTCCTCTGCTACCCCTTCATTCATGCTAATAGGTCTCTCTTGAATTCCCACACCCTAGATCTTAACTTGCCTAATGATCTCAACAATTATCTCGATCCCATCAATCACCTCCATCATGATCATGTTCCTTGTAGTTGCATTCAGAGCCAAAAGAGAAAGATAATAATGAATGTGAAGAGGAAGAAGGACTAGCACCATCATAGTGGCTACCATCCCCTCTTCAATGGTCATGGCCATGATCATGATCTTGCTTTTTGTCTACATCCCTACCCCAACTCTCTTCCTTGGATTTCCCTTTGTCATTGGATCCATTTTTGCTAGAACTAGGATTGTGGATTATGGACAGCAAGTTCTAGTTTCAAACTTCTTCATTAAAGTCAAAGAGAGGAGTTTCTTTGAATGAAAAACTTTCAAAGAAGGGTTCTCCATCATATTTTTGGTATGTTATGTATGGGAAATCATTAAACCACTTTCCCTTTGTAGATTCGTAGCACTACTCTAACAATCGATCCCTTAGATGTTATGCATTAGTGGGATGATAATCCCTGGCATCACTATCCTACACAACATACTTAGTATCAAGTTCTTGGAGGCCCAATCACATATCAGTTTGTTGAAGCATCACAGGAATGGATCGATTGGGTAGAAAAATGATGTTTTCCTCCATGTCACGCCACTGCAGTAGTTCATCCTAGTGTAGGATGAACGTGAAATTAGGTACGTACTCATTAAAATGAGCATATACCACTCTATATTGTTGGGGCACTAGATGATTTACTCATCAAAATTGGACAAAGAATCACTCCTATGAGAAGAAGACATATTGTGTTAGAAAATAAGAAATGTAGTATGCATCTAAAAAGTGCTATAGTAATTTTAATGTATGATATGACTCTAAGGTTCATTCCAATGATCTTGAATAGTTTTTTACTAAGTCCTAGATAGTATACATAACAACTAAAGGTCCCCAATGGTACCAATAATGAGCATTGAGGTACTCCTATGCCCAACCATACAAATCACAAATGTTCACACACAAGTTCCTAAGTACACTAGTTCCAAGATGTGAAAGCTAATCATAACAATAGTTATCTTCTCAACTACACTTGTGGAGCTTCATTGTATGGTTAAGTGTAAGTAAGACTCGTGATTTTTATTATTTTATATTTTATTTGTCTACAAGTAATGACAAGTTGAAACTCAATTTGTAAATTAATTTAAATAACCTAATTGCTAATTAATAATTAACTATCCTAACATAAGTATCTGACCCCACTTTCTATGCACATCCTAAACATGTATAATGTTGTTCGGTTACCAAATGGTAAGTATTGTTGGGATTACAAAGTGTCATACACATGCTCAAAGAAATTGTACTTATCACTTAATTAATTTTTAATTAATAAAACTAGCTTACTTTAACTTAATTACATGGTAATATTAAATGGAATTGCACAAAAACATTAAATGCATGAATGAAATATTTAAGCTAGCTAATGTGCTACAAGATTTGATCAAAAATCTCATCTTTATTGCTACACACATTGTCATGCTCAAGTACAATAATGCTCAAATAAAGATCCATACACTCAATGACTCATATTGCAAGCACTTCAAAAAATATTCTAACTCTAGAGAAATGAAACTGCAAGAGCTATGCTATGCTATGATAAAAACTATATATCGAAACTGTATGCTTGAGCACTATATTTATAGGCTAGCACATACTCGGATATCTAACATCCCTTCTTGGAACACAATATCGCATACCCAATATCAAGGCTCTAATATTGTGTATAAGATATCAAAGCTAGGCAAAACATGGTTCATTAATAGCACTATGAGTCTACAAAGGGAAAGTGGCCCAATGATTTCCCATTCCTGATGTACTAAAAATATGGTGGAGAACCCTTCTCTGGGGGTTTTTCATACAAAGAAACTCCTTTCTTTGACTTTAGTGAGGAAGGTCAAAATCGAAACTTGCAATCCACAATACATAATCTTGATTCTAACAAGAAAAAATCCCATGATTAAGGGGGATCCAATGAGAAGAGTCATGGCAAGGATTTAGGCACGAGCATGATCATAATCATGGCCATGACCATCAAAGAGGGGGTGGAAGGAACCATGATGTGGCTAGCCCTCCTTCCTCTTCACCTTCGTTATCATCTTCTTCTTCTTCTAGCTCTGAACATAACCACAAAACACATGATTATGATAGAGGTAACTAACTAAGCCAAGATGATCATAGCGATCATTGGGCAAGTTAAGATCTGAGGCAAGAGCATTTAAGAGAGGCCTGTTGCCATAAACAAAGGTGTAGCAGAGGGCACCATAGGCACTAGGTTCATGGCTATAATGAGCCTTTACTTGCTACCTGAAGCATGGTAAACATTTCAAAGGTGATGAGAATTCCTACAAGGCACATAAAGATAGCCAAATCAAGAGGCTAGACATGAACAACATCCCCAAGTTTAAAGGGGGATATAACTTATATTCGTAGAACCATCTTCAAACCTTTCACAATGCCTGTGCCTTACAAAACATAGAAAATAACTAGCAAAAGCTTAAGTTGTTTTCCATGACACTTATTAAAGAAGTAGAAAGCTAGTACTAATCCTTGGAGCCAGAATCCATCTGTAGATTAAGTACGATGCTTGAACTATTCAATGACAAGTATCAAATGTACTCCCAAGTGTTCAATTTGAGAAGGTAGATCCAGGATTGGGAGCAAAGAACACATGA
>MNCI01016169.1:360113-380570 GCA_015680685.1 Gnetum montanum | reverse complement strand
CAACCTTCAGGCATGGGTGCATGTCTTTCCAGTGGGACCTCCTAGGACAACATCAATTTTTGAGTGCCCTTTTGATTACTCTTACTTCCATTTTTCATTAGATCTACAAGGATCTTAGTACAACCATGTTGCATGATAACTTCCACAAATGTCACTAAAGAGAATCCGCAAGTCCCCTTAATGTCACACCCTAATCATTTCCTCTTGGTCAATCCTTCTTCATTCTGGGTACAATGAACACAAAATTAATTTTTAGGTTTTTAAAATATCAAGAATATCACTGTACCCGTGAATAGAACCTCTTATTTGTAGAGTGGATGAGTGGGTGCAATGGGCTCACTATTCCAAATAATTGATTACTCATGACTTAATAACATAGAACACACCTCAACCAATGATCCACATGAGTGTTTTATTCATAGACAAAATTACTTATAAAAATGTAAAAAGACAAAAACACAAAAAGATAAAACAAAAAGTTGAAAAATGAAAAACTAGAAAACAAAAATTGAAAAATTAAAGAAAAATAAAAAGTTATTAATCCTGCTTGTTATTGGAATAGGGGATATCCCCCATAACTAATTGGTTGAGGATGGCAAGGATTAATAAATGAAAGATAAGGATGCTTGCATGTTGGAAGTATTGGGGCCCGGTCATACTTATCCCCTCAGGGTTCACACACTTGATTATAATGAGCATAGTGGGGCAATTTATACGATGTAGTTCCCGGATAACAAGTTGACCCACTATGATGTTTAGGACCATTAGATGGTATGCAAAGATTGGGTTGTCGCTCTGCATGTCTGTGTTCATTGGGCCATATTGTTGTTGGAGTGTGAGTTGGTGCCCCTTGAAACACCGTGGAAATTGCGAATCGGCCTAGGCTGAAGATTCAAGATTCGGCTGAAAGTTTGCGACAGAAATCCAGAAGACAGAACAAGGCAAAGAGGCGCGCAGCATCAAGTCTCTAAGTTTCTTACAAATTCCAACCTTACTTTGTTTTCTCTCTTGACGCTACATTACGCAACATAGTGTAATGACGCTCGACGTAACTCTGCTTAATGTAGCCCGATATCAGAAAGTAACTTACTTCAGTGAACTTGACGAAGTTTAAGGGCTAAGCAGTGTGATATGCGACTTGTCACATATTCTGTTAAGTCTTTTGTTCAGGGCTGAATTTATGCTCCATTACGCAGAGCAGCGTAATGAACTTCGAGGAAGTCAAAGTTAGAGTCCAAAGGTAGCGCAAAAAATTGATTTTTTCTTTTTTTGCAGATTGATCGCTTTACGCTTATTATGCTACGCCCTGTAAACAAGCGTAACTTATCGTAAGTTAACCATTTTTACACTCTATTACGCTTTGCAGCGTAAATGAGCGTAAAACAGCTTGAGTTAACTACTTCTATGCTCTATTATGCTCTACCATGCTACGTAGTGTAAACGAGCATAATATAGCCTAAAGTCAACCAAGGCAGTACCACACATGCATCTGCTATCCATACGCATAGTACGCTCCTCAGCGTATCACAGCGTAATCATAAGGCGGCTTCAGCGGGAGTAATTGACAGCATACTTTGCCCCTTTTCTCAAAAATGTGATGCAACATGACCAGTTTCAACATAAAGTTTGCCAAGTCAACGACATTTTGAAAGTTCGAGACACGTGTCATCAGGGCTGTGCCTTCTCCACGTACTACTAAACCTATAAATACTCTAATTGGCGAAGAAAGAAAAAAAGGGGGGATCATCTTTTGGCAAAGATAGAAGACATTTTTGAGCATTGGCAACAGGAGCAATCAGTCTTTTGGCGAAAATACAGTTCTCTTCATTGGCGATCATTAACAGCTTCGAGCAAAGACTACCGAAGGCAAAAGGAGCAGATTAGAGATCGAGAGATCATCTGGTGTGGTTGGCAAGGTTTATTGATCAGAAACAGTTGATCGATAGACATCCAAGCTTGACCTTCCTTGCATTCCATCTTTGGCTTACGAGGTAGACCAAGCTTCATTCTATACTCCTTGTTGAACAGTTTTCTTGTTGTTTTGTGTATGCTTCGCACAGGATAAGCAGAGTTTGCTATTGGAACTTTGTATACAATATACTCAGTCTTCGAGTCAAAACATAGATCTTGGAATTACGCATATTTCCTAAATCTAATCCTCCTTGTCGCGTTGACGTTGTCGTTATTTCAATTTATTTACATCGTTTTCTACTCCTTTTACGATTAATTGGATCGGTTTGTTTCGTGGAATACCTATATAATATGTATATTATTGCGATATTCGTTAATTTATTGATTAAGTAAGTCCCTGTCTGATCAACAAGACCATTCAGGGCACCGCAGATTCATTTTCTCCAGCACGGCCCTCGCGCGAATCCATGGTTAAGGCTGTGTACACGGATCTTCATTTGGTATTTTCCAACAACTGACGTTTTTTGTCGTTATAGTTTTCTGGTGCTAGAAGGAGGGCTTGAACCTTCGATCTGTATTTTACAGGTAGCCCTGTAAGCAATCCATACCCGCATCCATAAAAATGTAAACGTAATACCTCTAGGGAAGTTTACGAAATCGTGTGGTGTAGATTGGTCATAGCAACGATTCCTTTGGAATCCTACAGGGTAGAAAGCCAAATCATAATTTTGTTGGGCCGTCGCCTTTTAGATCCTTTCATTTGTTATCATTGACCTATCTGAGAGATGGATTCTACATATGCAACCACTGCCACTATGATCACCACTGACTCGGGTGCTACATCCGTAAATCCCATCACCATTCCAGACCAGCTTTCGGTGCAATAAGACCTTAGGGACCATTGCGCCGTTCGTTGAGATTACAGGGAAAGGATCCTTCACTCACCGTCTTGACTCTTGAAGAGTATAATTTCATTTGCATCAAGATCCAGGCAAAGCTTGCCCTTAGCCGAGCCGAGATGGAGGCAAAACGAAATTATGAGTTGCTCCATAGAAGGGGTCAAGACTTCACCCCTACTGCGTATGACATTATCCCCCTGACCAATCATTATCATGAACTCCTGTCCCAACTGGTTATGGCTAGGAATCAGACTACACAGTCTATTTTAGAACCTCAAAATGAGGAGGAGGAAGAAGATGAATTTGCAGCCCAATCTAAACATGCGGATTCATACCATACCCTCAACCCCCATACATATGTGAATCCCCTGTTTAATTCTCTCATCGGAGAAGCTGCCCATCTCAACCTAGCTATGACCATCCAAACCCATATTCCTGTTGTCCTGCAAGCCACTACACAATCCTTAGTTTTGTAGGTACAAATGCCATCTCAAAATAACATGGGAGTAGTCTCATCGCCACGTGTAATCAGTATTCCATCAATGATACCTGCATCTACTACACCCCATTTCATTCCCCAAGTGCAAGCCCATGCCATGCCTATAACCTGCCCGGTGCAAAATCCGGTGCAAGCGTTATTGTCACAGCCCATTGCAAGGCAATAGATCGCAACCACCGTTCAATCGCAGCGATCTGTTCAACAACCCACGACTGGTCAGTGGATCATGCCTGTTGCACAACACAATCAATCTGTGTTATATGGTGTACAACCCTTAGCCGCATCTACCATGCATGTCCTGCAGGTAACTGCACAATACCCTTATACCTTCCATCCTGCACAACCGGTGACGGCCAATTTCTCTGGACAGCCTGTAGCGTCACAGGCACCATTGTGAATTGCTGAAGAATCCTTCTTTAGCCCTACCTAACAAACCGCCAGTTCCTAAGTCTTTTAGGTTGGACCATTTTTGTGACTACCATCATTTGTGTGGTCACGATACTGATTACTGCTGGGCATTGAAAGATGATATTCAACGCATGATTGATGATGGTTCTTTGAAACTAGATGGCAGTAGTCCAACACGTCCCGAAAACCAGGTGATGCATGTGTACAAAGACCCATTAAATGCAAATAACGCCCCATACACCATCAACGTGGTAAGTACGGACAGTGAAGGGAAAGTACCACCTAAACAACCCTTTGTTTTACGTGTACCTACCAGTTCACCCCAGGGGGTGAGTTCTTCACTGGTAGTTAGCAGCTTCTCAAGGCCACCCTTTGTTATTTGGATGCCCTCTCCAGCTATAACTCGGTCTCACATTAACGATAAAGCCATGGCCATGTCCGCGCCTACTCCTAAGGCGCCTTTTATCCTTAGGGTACCAAAACCATCAGCTGCCCCTATTACACAGGGGCAAGCTTCTAACCAAAACCATCAACTGTCATCTAATAAAAAAAAGGAAGGGGATGCATCAATGAATGTCACCAAAAACCACTCTACGCTAGGCTTCGCTAAGCCCAGGCCCCTAGCCACCTTCGCCTGCACCCTATGGGCAAGACAAGGGTACAGAAACACAGCCACCTTCCCTCGGTAGGAAGAAACACAACCCTCTGACTGATGCTATTCTGCCTTGAGAAATTCGTCTTTTAGGGCGAATGGAAGAAGAAAGAGGAGATAAGCAACCCAGCTAAGAACGGGACCTCCTCGACACATTTACACAAGTTAAGCAGGCTCTAAAATAGAAGAACACAATATTGAGCCTCTATGACTTGCTTATGATATCTCAAAAGCACCGTGAGGCTATGGTCCATATGCTGACATCCATACCTGTGAATGAAGGTTTACCAGTGGAAGAAGAAGCGATACATGCTGTCATTTTTTCCCACGCCGCTGAGCAACCCAAACCAACCCCTTTGACCTTTCACGATGAATCCATCAAAGATGATCCTAAGAAAGGTCGAGTGACAACAGACTCCATGTTCATCACCATTTGGGTTGGTCAACACCGGATCCAGGGGGTGCACATTGACGATGGCACGGCCACGAATGTCATCCCTTATCCTATAGTGGATAAGTTGGGCCTGGTCGACCAGATCAGTCCTACAACTACATCATGCCTAAAATCTTTCAAGTCAAAGGGATGGTGCATATCGAATTTGTGGTAGGAGATCAATTCCCAATAGACGCCATATTTATCATTGTTGAGGAAATGCCCGGTTTCAACTTGATTCTAGGGAGGTCCTGGCTAGCCCAACTGAGGGCAGTTTCATCACCAATACAACAAGAGATACACCTACCTTATGCAAGGGGAGAGGTAGTAATACACGGTGATGAAATAACTCCTAGAGCTGTCAATAACATCAAGGAAGAATAGGGTTCAGAAACCGAAATTCCTGAAGATCAAACCCATGTCCAAATTCCCGAACAAGTTGAAATGAATAACGACAGCCTAGCCTAGGGTGACCTACCATTTCAGGGAGAGGAGGATGATGTGGAGGAGTCAGGTCATAAATCTCCTCGCCCTTACGCATCAATCAACGTAAAGGCCATCAAGAAACAATTACGGGCTAGTGATTGATCTAAGTGGTATTTACGCACATCGTTACATTTTCACTAGTTTTTCTATTTCTTCTTATCAAATTTGACTGTCAGTTTTCTTCAATATACATACATTTATGTTTTCTATCCATTATGCCATTTATGCTTCCCAGTTTACGCCATTTACGCTTCTTGACTTCTATTAGTCATATTAGTACAATTACGCAAATATGTACACTTTTATCAATTACATTCCCTGACATACGCAGATGGCCTGCAACGGCCTAAAACTAGTAAAGGCCTGCAATGGCCTAAAACTAGCAAATTCATTTGTATCTTACGCAAACGCTATGTGACAGCCCGTAATGGCCTTAAACTAGCGACTCCATTCTACAGTCATAATAACACAACCTATCCAAAATATTTAACAAATTCTATTTACGCTTTGTATAAATAAAGACATAAAATTAAAAACATGAAGAAAATCTCATGATTAATCATGCCAAGATTCATATTGCCATTGTTCAACCTCATAAATAAAATCGTGCGTAAATCACAATTACGCATCCCCTCTAGTACCACTATCGGCCGTATCCCTTAAGTCCACCTCTAAGCCTAATAAATAGTCTTCAAATGGGTCGTCCCTTTTAGGGAGTATTCCTTCATGAGGAATGTCATTTTCACAAGGTTCTTGCACTAACACTTACTCCCCAAGAGGACGGTCTGTGTCATTATGCTCTCCTTTCTGGATGTGCTCTTCATTCTGTCCACCTTCTTCATCCATTCCTTGTACCTGCATACAACAAGTACATAAGCAAAAGCTATGATAGGACAAGTCAGAAAATTTAAATTCAATAACACTCAAACTTACTCACGATGACCCTGCATCCGCAGCAAAGGGGAGTTGATCTAAACCGACCCACAGGCGTTGCATAATTTCATCTTTGGTCAACTCAGACCAAACTCCATTTCCCAGATTAGTTCTAGCCTTCACCTTCCCTTTCTCCATGCTAGTCCATCGAGGTGGTTCGAGGAAGAAGGTAGGAACTGTGGTCTCTTCCCCAGGAAGAGTAATTTCTCTTTCCAGGGACACGCTCACCGTTACCTGCTCCTGGAACTTCTCAAAGGCCTTAGATGCACCAATGACATCAAGGAACAATCACAAGGATTGAGCTTCAACGGTAGAATCTCGATAGTGCTGATGATAAGCAATACTTTCTCACTTATACAGATGCTTATGATCTTTTTGTTTCTACCTCCACTCTTGGACACTTGTGCAAAAGTCCTTCCAATCCTGGTTCTTCTGGGCCAAGAGCTCTATTTGCATCCTTTGCTCCACCAATTCACAACTGGTTTGTACGTTGTTTCTGACCACAATCCAGTAGCGAGTGTAGTTAATAACAGCCATTCGCGAGTCCTCTTCACCCGTTCCTCGCGCTTGCAAGAATTCGCATCACGATCTTAAGTCTCCGACCTCTTTGGTCAGAGACATCCTTTCCTTCTCTGACCTCTGTAGCTTCTTCCAGAGGTCTTCATTGATGTTTTTACTCTCCCACAAGGAGCGAGTCGAGTGTAACGCACATTTATGCATTTCCTCATAAATGTTGCATGGTACAACCACTCCT
This sequence comes from Gnetum montanum, assembly GCA_015680685.1. Taxonomy (NCBI): domain Eukaryota; kingdom Viridiplantae; phylum Streptophyta; class Gnetopsida; order Gnetales; family Gnetaceae; genus Gnetum; species Gnetum montanum. The sequence goes on along the minus strand of MNCI01016169.1, from coordinate 373,595 downwards.
TTCGATGAAGGCTCAATAGTGTCTATGTCAATGGGCTCCATAGAGTCCCATCAAAGGAGAGCTCCTGATGACGAATATTAAATCAAACGTAAATAAACATTATAACCTTATAATAAAATAAGCTTACCATAGCCGTAACATACCAGCCCCAGGATCGACGTGCTCGAGGTGCTCGATCATATCACCGACAACACCTTCTATGAAGGCAAATTTATCAGGGAATTCCCTCCACACTCTACTTACAATGGCGGACGGGGATACCTCTCGTTCATCTGTAGCATACTTAAGTTAAAATTTCTAGTTATTAACAGAATTCCTTAAAAATTTTAATACACTGATTACCTCTACCTGTTCTAGTGGGGAGTGCATCAACGTACTCTGCCTCCTCTCTCTCCTCATGCACAAGGGTCTGTGTGTCACTCACTCTAATAGTCGGGGCCTCCTCTTCCAAAATTGGGGCCCCTTCCTCACGCTGTAATACCACCGCCCCTGTTTTAGGGGTCAACCACTCTATAGGTCTCCCTGTTTATGTCATATAACACATTTAAATAATTCAGAATACCCTGAATAAAGTTGCGTAATGCAACAATTACCATAACTTTCACTATGTCTTTATGCTTACCCGGCGGAGGTTTACTCCGCTGAAACCTGACTTGCACAGTTCTGCCCGTGCCACCTGCTAGTTCCACAGGCACCTCAGTTAAACGAGGCCTTTTACGCTGAACCGAGGCATCTACTATCTCTATCGCCAGGCGCTTCCCCCGTGACGCATCACCAGTGTAAGTGGGAAGCACCCCACCTATGCTGTCAGGGTCTCACGTTCGTGGTGCTGCCACATCCCTAGTTGTCATGGAAAGCTACTCCCCAATTCCCTTCAGAGGATCCTGTGACCGAATAGTGTCGAAGAAATGGGAAATCCAGGGTTTCGATAATTGGTCTCAGTCCTGTTGTACCCAGACCCCATTCCTTTGGACCACCAAAAATTCGGCAAAATGCCGGAAGCAAGCTATAAAGAAGGCAAAGTGCACACTGAAACGGAACTCAAGCTTTTGGCGGAGCCTGATCATCTCAGTGCCTAACCCCTCAGCGAAATAGCTTGCCCAGTCGAATTGGGTCCCCTTCTCGATCACCTCTCACATGATACAGGACTGTTCTATAGTAAAGAACTTCCCCTATGAGAGTATTCTAGGGAAATCCCAGACTCAGAAGAGGGGATAAATGGTCTTGGCAACCTCTAACTTTATCTTTTCACAAGGGATCCCCTTTGTGTCCTTCTTAGTCCCCAACCACTCCTCCAGCTCTTCCTAACATTTGACGCTTCTCCTCAATTTTTCCTCTATGGGAAGACCATCAGAGGGGATGTCGAAGAGGTCAGTAAACAGCTGAGCATCGATATCAAAATGCACACTCACGTTACGCACACGTGTGCAAAAATGTTCAGCTCCCTCGCTGAAGGAGTTAACCAGGGTTAACATTTCACTTGCGGGGACATCTACGGACAAGAATAAGTGCATCATCCTCGCTTCCCACAGCTTAGTGACCAACACAACTAGGGCCACTGCGTGGTCGAGCCAGCGTTGTGCTTCCTTTATGTTGCCATAACGGAAGAGAAGGGTGTTCGCCTCGCAGCTGAAAATCGTGATGGTAATCTCCTAGGATTCCCTAACTGATATCACAAGACACAAGTCAAGATAGCGAAAACACTGTTAGGCAACATTTCAAAATAAAAAAAATAATATCCAATAACTAATTGTAGCAATAAAACCTTACCAGGTCCAAATGGAAAAGGAAATGGAGGAAGCTTCCTTTGCACGTCCGTGAGGGTGAGGGACGGGTTCAAAGTCCATTCCTCATGTAACCACCCGAGATTCTGGAAATTCTTGAAAGAATCGGCATAACGGGTAGGATACTCAGGAATTTCAAAGGCCATTTGTCCCATTACGCCAGCACGTACGTTGCTAGTGGACGTAAACTCATTTATCGTCCTTTCAGTCCAGGACAATGTATCATTATTGTCCACTAACCCATTTTCGTTGATGAAGAACCTGTATCATATGGCACATTACTATCTTACGCTTTACGAATTCAGACATTAGAAAACATATTAACAACACTACAAGTAAAACGACTTACCCGCCCGAATAATACACCATGCTTGGTGGATTATGAAAGTAAGTTGAGACATGATGAGCCACGAACAAAGTATTATACGCATGATAACAGCTAAATCTAGGCATCTCCTAGATCCAACTTAAATGCCTCAATCCTCTGGCACTAAGTTCACGGTCTTGAGGACGACTAGTATTAATAGCCTTGTCTGTTAGGAAAGCCAGGATGCCCTATGTAGAACTAACTAACAAATGTTCCAAAATGGCTCCAGCCACATCACCTGACAAATGCGACCAAACAATGATACTGTAGTTATGCAACAAGAACTGCAAAAATTCCAGCACATCCTTCTGGAACCATATAGCCCTCCCCTGCAAACGAGTCTGAGGGGGAGGAACATTGGCTACGAGAGGGTGTATACAACATAAAACCCCGACTATGTCCAAAATGATTAGGACAGGTCTCACCATGATACTGTACAGAACATAAACACATTACCATCTAGATTCTGTTGCATGTTTAGGAAAACTAAAAAAATAAAAAATTACAAATTACGCTTTAGCCATACAGCCGAAATCGCTTAAACCCTTGTAATAGTACAAGGTTTGTCTCAGACAATGGCAATAGACGTAATACTGTTGTCTAAACCCTCGTTTTAATACGAGGTCTACATCCTAAAACTCTAGTTTATGTAGATGACACAAAAGGATAAACACAAGAAAAAAGAATGTCACGAAAAATAATACGAGTAAGTAAGGGATGGCCTACCGATTCAGGGGAGTGACATCTGTCACTTCGACCAAGGCCTGCGAAGCATGCTGCAGACTCCCCTGTACTTCGTCGATTTTTGCCAATTTGGTATTCTTTCCTCTCACCTTCGGTGCCATAGTTACAGTCTTGAACACCTTCACAAATAATGCACTGCTATCTCTTGCCCTTTCTCCTTCTCTCTGCGACAACTGAGAATTCGAATTTGCAATAGCCAATAGCATGTTTTCGATAAGAACTGCCTACTTATATGCAAAACTAACCAACTTGACGCTCGATTAAAGCAGGACTTGCCCAAGTGCTGGTGTCAGTATGAGCTGGAACCTGAAGATCAGGGCATTAATTACGGTAGATATCGCATGCATTACGGTTCAAAATGACCTTAAACTACTGCACCTTATCGCTTCGTAATCGGGTCACATTAATTACAGGCTATGCACGGTATTCAAAATTTGGTTAGCTCTTCATGCTCGGCAATGTCATGCCACACCTTTTTCAAACTACACCAAGCGTCATACGTTAACATTGGCAGTATCTAACTTAGCATTTTCCTAACCACTTTCATATTTGGCAATTTTGCAGGACAGTTGGCAAATGGATGAAACTTTATTTGCACCCCTAGCCTTAACAGGCCCACATGGGGAAATCATTAGACAATTTGATCCCACACTAGTAGAAACTAACCTTTCCCTCAATGATGCAACCATAGCCACGTTCGAAACATCTCTAGACTGGCTAGAATAATCAACGTGCATGCTAGATTTGGAGGTTGGAGATGTAACTGAAGACCCTCTTAACGAGGTCTCTGTTGTTACGCATAAAGGTGAGACTAAAACTCTTAAGGTTAGTTCTTTATTGGACCAAAAAGCACATGACAACATAAAACAGGTGCTCCAGAACAATGTCACAGTGTTCGTATGGTCATATGAAGATATGTTGGGACTAGACCCAAGACTAATACAACATAACATAATTCTAGATCCCCATATCAAAGCAATTAGACAAAAAGCACGAAAAATTAAGCTAGAGGTTGCGCTAGCAGTATGTGATGAGATCACTAAACTATACCAAGCTGGTTTTATTCACGCAGTTGATTACTCAAACTGAGTATCTAACATTGTAGTTGTCCCCAAAAAGATCGGAGGGATATGCATCTGCATAGACTTCTGAGACTTGAACAAAGCTACAATCAAGGATAATTTTCCACTACCCAGTATTGACCAACTAGTGGATACAACCATTGGGCATGCGCTTTTATCCTTCATGGATGGCTTCTTAGGCTATAATCAAATTCGCATCAACCCAGAACACCAACTAACAACAACATTCATGACACCCTGGGGGACCTTTTATTACACCATGATGCCTTTTGATTTAAAAAATGTTGGAGCTATGTATCAACAAGCTATGACATATATCTTTAGCGATTACCTCCTAGGGAGATTGAATGATTATGTTGATGATATAGCTGTTAAGTCTATAAGGTCAGAAGATCATTCGGAGGATCTGGAGTTAGTCCTTAAAAGATGCTCTAAATACGACCTCCGGCTCAACCCAAAGAAGTGCGTATTCGAAGTTAAAACTGGATGCATGTTGGGGTGTGTGGTATCAGAAACTGGTATACGAGTAGACCCTGACAAGGTCAAGGCCATTGTTGAATTGACACCCCCTACAAATCTCAAGCAATTACCCCAATTGCAAGGGAGGTTACAGTTTATCAGGCGGTTCATTTCGAGACTAACAGACAAGTTACACCCTATGCAGCATCTGCTAAAAAAGGGGGTTAATTTCGAATGGATAGATGATTGTCAGTGTGCGTTTGATAGTTTGAAGCAAGAACTTCAATCCTTACCAATAGTATTCCTGCCACAAAGGGATCAACCATTCTACATCTACCTTGCAACCTCAGACGTAGCCTTAGCTGCATTACTCTGTCAGAAGAGGGACAATGGGTCAGAAGTACCCATCTACTACTTGAGTCATGCTCTATGTGCGTATGAAATGAGGTATAATGAAGTAGAGTGTAATTATTTAGCGTTAGTATTTACACTTAAAAAGTGCAGACACTATCTCTTCCATAGCTAGGTCAACATAATCTGCAAAAATAACATCCTTGGGGCTATTACGCATAATCTGTATGAAAGTAGTAAGATAGCTCGTTGGAAAACTATCACGGCAGAATTCAATTTGCATTACATTGGTCAATCTTCTATGAAAGGCCAAGCGATAGCTGACCAACTAATAACATCACCTATTGATAGTCAGGCGATGATAGAGCCTGAATTTCCCAACGAGCATGTACATAGTCTAAGCCCTATCCTAATAGGCCTCGAAGTAATGTTACATTTTGACGGAGCTTCAACCACTAGAGGTGGCAGTGCTGCCAGGGTCATTACATTGTCACTTGAGGATGTACATCTTCATGCTTACCATTTGACCTTTCCCTGTACGAACAACGTGGCAAAGTACGAGGGGCTCCTCAGGGGATTATTACCAACCAAAGAGCTCGATGTTCAACACCTGGCGATTAGGGGCGATTCGATGCTTGTTATAAATCATATCATAAGAGTCTACGCCTGCAAGGCTGCACATTTACAGCCCTACTACAATATGGCTAAAGATCTTCTGAAGCAGTTCACAACAATCGATGCCCAACACGTGCCTCGAAATGACAACACGCTAGCCAATGCACTGGCTACATTAGCTTTAAATGTGCCATCGCACCTATTCAACACTTGTCCCACCTTAATAACAGAGTGTATAGATCTTATCATTCAGACGGTGCAAATATCTTCATTGCTCGAGGATAGAATGCCAGAGTGGTACGATAATATTAAAAATTACCTCCTGCATGGCGAACCACCACACGAGCTAACATGCGCACAAAAAGATGCAATCCACAAGTGAGCTAGGCAGTACGTCATCATGGGAGATAGTACCCTTTGTAGACGCTCTTTTGATGGAGTACTACTTACTTGCGTTAACAAAGACCAAGCACAACATATAGTTGACGAGGTTCACGAGGGACTGTGCAGAGGACACATAGCCCCACGAGCCATGGCCTCTAAAATCCGTCGCTTAGGGTACTATTGGTCGTATATGAAAAAAGACTGTCTTACAAAGGTTAAAATGTGCGACACGTGTTAACGTTACGCGAACCTTATACATGTGTCGCCTACGAAACTACACACGACTCAGATTACATGGCCCTTTCAACGATGGGGATTAGACATTATAGGGCCTATCATACCAAAATATTTCATAGGTCATAGCTTCATAATCACCGCTACTAAGTATTTCACGAAGTGGGTAGAAGCCATCCATTGCGAAAGATCACATCTCAACAGATCTGCCATTTCATTTTAGACAACATCGTAACTAGATTTGGCCTCCCGATGAATATCGTGACCGACAATGGACCACAATTTAGCAGTGTGGAACCCAAATCTTTTTGTGATAGCCTTAGTATCATACAATCTTTTTCCTCACCTTATTACCCATAAGTGAATGGTCAAGCCAAAGCAACGAACAAGGTCATTATGAACCTACTCAAGAAAATGCTCAACAGCAACAAGAGATGATGGCATGAAAAGATCCTCTATGTGCTATGGGTATATTGTACCACATGTAGAACAGCCATAGACAGTACACCCTATAGCCTAGTCTATGGATCTGAGGCGATGCTGCCCCTCGAATTACAAGTTCCTTCTCTGTGGATGGTCCTCTCCACGATTATAAATGACACTCAACACACCGAGTCTCAGATCATGGATTTGGACTCAGTAGCAGAGAAGCAAATACAGATGCTTGATACCATCGAAAAGTATCAAGATAAGTAGAGGCAGAAGCACCATCATAATCTTCAACAACGTGCGATTGAGAAGGGAGATTTGGTTCTCAAGGCCGTTCGCGAACCAGTAGGCAAGTTCTCTGCAAACTGGGAAGGCCCTTTCTTGGTGGTTGATGTGTATGGCAATGGTGCATTCAAGCTAGCAGATATCAACGGTAATGAGTTACCGAATCCTGTGAACCATATATATCTGAAGTGGTACTACATCTAGCTACATATCCAGTGTTAACATCAGGCACAGGAATCGTCCGCTACGACATAAAATTGGCACTTTCTGCACGCGTCCGCCACGACGCTAAACTAGCAACGATCGTCCGCCACGACATAAAATTGGCAAGTTGCAATCGTCCACTACGACATAAAACTGTCAGTGTTGTACAGGTCTGCCAATACGTAAAATTGGCATTTCCTACACGCGTCCTCCACGATGCTAAACTGGCACTGACTATCCGCCATGACATAAAACTGGCACAGGTAAGTATCCGTCTACTGAGACATGAAACCAGCACAGATTTGTCCCTGGGTCACGACATGAAACTGACATCCACAACACAGTCTGCTGAGACCATAAATCAGTTCTACCACTATCTGCTACAACGTAAAACTAGCATTTTTCAGTCTGCCCAGACTTTAAACTGGGACCATGGTCTGCTGGGACTTAAAACCAGTAATAGCAGTCTACCAAGACTTAAAAATGGGATCTACAGACAACCAACACACAACTCAGGTGAGCATGACCATCTCTACGTGGCTGCAACACGAACAGGATGGGATGTTGGGATAGCCCCAGCATCTCCACCTCGTAGGCATTCTACTGATTCCTCGAATATGCTGAAAGGCATACTACTGACCCCTCGAAGATGCCGTCATTGCACCCATTTCAGCGATGGCACCTCTGAGAGATTAGTTTCACCTTCCGGAGCCCCAAAGGAGTTCTCATCAACCACGACCTTAGGGACCTCCGCTCATCATCACTATTAGACTCTGGCTTCACAGATTCACCTAGTTGGTTCTTTGGATAACCAGTTGGGTGCAATAAGTCTTATTTTCTTTGGCGGCGATATGCTGGGCCGAGCACCAACATTGAGACCTTGGCCTCTTGCTATGATTCCTCGTTCATGGCCCGCTCACTCTGTCTTGCCCCAAACGGTACTTGTTTCAACAACCTCTCTGGTGATTCGGCTGAGCGATGGTGTCCTCTGTTTTCTTCTTTGATTGCAGGTTACTTGCTACGAGGATGTCATTCAAGAGTGCGTTCATCTGAGCAGTGAAGTACAGATAACGTTTTGAGATGGCCACTTAAGTTAGCCTGTCCACTTAGGAGAGCAACCCTGTTTTCCTCATAATCCTACCTCTTGCTCTTATTCCCCTCCTTAGCCATTCCATCTGTTTCCTTTGCACAAAATGTGAATACGTAGCATATGCTTTCCGCATCTGCATTACAGTTAAGTCCATGAACTGGCACAACGCAACTCGCTTAGTGGACGCAAAAAAAAAACAAAAAAAAAGTAGGGTTGGTAAAATGGATGAAACACAACTCATCCAGGCCATGTCAACGTAGTGCAATTCGTCTATGCAAGCCCCTTCATCTACAAAATGATGGCATAACTCCATGCAAATGCAATTGCAGGAGAAGGCCTGATTGCTTATGCGCAAAACACTATACTCACTCATTTGAGTCTTCCCTGAACCTCTCTCCTCTTACCTGTGTACAAATTCCCTTACCTACCATATTATCTCCCGTTTTCCTCATTTCTGCACTTTTGCTTTGATAGGGTGACACTTGAGTAACTGTTGATGAATGCTGTTGGTACTTTTACCCATTCGGTGTTTCGTATTCTTTGTCGCCGTTTTTCGGGCAAGCCCTCTAAACGTCAACAAAGAGGAGCCATTGAAACACCGTGGAAATTGTGAATCGGCCTAGGGTGAAGATTCACGATTCAGATGAAAGTTTGCAACAGAAATCCAGAAGACAGAATAAGGCAAAGAGGCGCACAACATCAAGTCTCTAAGTTTCTTACAAACTCCAACCTTACTTTGTTTTCTCTCTTGACGCTACATTACGCAACATAGCGTAATGACGGTCGGCGTAACTCTGCTTAATGTAGCCCGATATCAGAAAGTAACTTACTTCAGCGAATTTGACAAAGTTTAAGGGCTAAGCAGCGTGATATGCGACTTGTCGCATATTCCGTTAAGTATTTTGTTCAGGGCTGAATTTATGCTCCATTATGCAGAGCAGCGTAATGAACTTCGAGAAAGTCAAAGTTAGAGTCCAAAGGAAGCGCAGCAAATTGATTTTTTCTTTTTTTGCAGATTGATCGCTTTATGCTTATTATGCTACACCGCGTAAACAAGCATAACTTATCGTAAGTTGACCATTTTTATGATCTATTACGCTTTGTGGTGTAAATGAATGTAAAACAGCTTGAGTTAACTACTTCTATGCTTTATTACGCTCTGCCACGCTACGTAGCGTAAATGAGCATAATATAGCCTAATTTCAACCAAGGCAGTACCAAACATGCATCTGCTATCCATATGCATAGTACGCTCCTCAGTGTATCACAGCGTAATCATAAGGCGGCTTCAGCGGGAGTAATTGATAGCGTACTTCGCCCCTTTTCCCAAAAATGTGATGCGACATGACCAATTTCAACATAAAGTTTGCCAAGTCAACGGCATTTTGAAAGTTCGAGACACGTGTCATTAGGGCCGTGCCTTCTCCATGTACTACTGAACCTATAAATACTCTAATTGATGAAGAAAGAAAAAAAAGGGGGATCTTCTTTTGGGAAAGACAGAAGACATTTTTGAGCATTGGCAACAGGAGCGATTAGTCTTTTGGTGAAAATACAGTTCTCTTCATTGGCGATCATTAACAGCTTCGAGCAAAGACTACCGAAGGCAAAAGGAGCAGATCAGAGATCGAGAGATCATCTGGTGCGGTTGGCAAGGTTTATTAATTAGAAACATTTGATCGATAGACATCCAGGCTTGACCTTCTTTGCATTCCATCTTTGGCTTACGAGGTAGACCGAGCTTCATTTTGTACTCCTTGTCGAACAGTTTTCTTGTTCTTTTGTGTATGCTTCTCACAGGATAAGCGGAGTTTGCTATTGGAACTTTGTATACAATATACTCAGTCTTTGAGTCAAAACATAGATCTTGGAATTATGCATCTTTCCTAAATCTAATCCTCCTTGTCGCATTGACGTTGTCATTATTTCAATTTATTTACATCGTTTTCTACTCCTTTTACGATTCATTGGATCGATTTGTTTCATGGTATACCTATATAATACATATATTATTGCGATATTCATTAATTTACTGGTTAAGTAAGTCCCTATCTGATCGACAAGACCGTTCAGGGCACCGCGGATTCGTTTTCTCCAGCATGGCCCTCGCACGGATCCGTGGTTAAGACTGTGTACACGGATCTTTGTTTGGTATTTTCCAGTGACCGACATTTTCCGTCGTTACAGCCCTGATGAAGTTACATGAGGCGTTGGGTTCAAAGGAAAGGGTGCATCACAGTGTGGGACTTGTGCTGAGTTGGAGGATCTAGTGGCCTCAAAATTGTGTTGTCCCTTCTTATGACCATGTTTAAAGAAAGGATGCTTTTGATGCTGAGGAGGCTTTTCACTACTGTTAGTAGTAGTAGTAGAAGTGTCATTCATGGGTTGTTGTGGTGGTGCAGATGCCTTAGGAATAGTTGGTGGTGATGTAGAAGGAGGAAAAGGATGAGAATGTTGAAAGTTAGGAGGTGTATAAGATACACAAGGTGGTGGTTGTGTTGGAGGCATGGGTTGATAGTATTGTGGAGAATAGTACTATGGTGAGATAGAGTATGTTGGCCCATTTGGAGAAACAGGATGTTGAAGAAGATAAGCGTTTGGATTTGGATGATATGAAGGGTGTCTCTAGTCTAGTGGTGGTCTCCCCCATGACTGGGATTGTTGCTACTGTGATCTAACACAGTATCTCTGTATAAACTCTGGATGTAATGTGTTTCCCTAATGCTCTTGTAAATGTGACAATATTGGGCATTGTCCTTTGGGGTGATCATATAGGCATATGTTGCATTCATACGTATCATTGGCAGTTGAGCTCTTATTTTCCTTATTCCTTCTTTCTGATTGTCTACTATTTCATCCTGCTTCTTGGGTTGTCAAAACTCTATCTCTAATAATGTTGATAAATTCTCCGCACTTTTGATATGTCCATTCCAACATCTTATTGATCTTTGCCTCGGCTTCTTCTAATGTTTGTTGTATTCGCAAAGATGATGTTTCCACCTTGAGATTGGTTGATTTCTCCTTTTTATGATCATGGACCTTTGTTAAGTTGAGATTTTGGTCCCATTGATGTTTTTCAACACTCTCCCATCTAGCCAATTCTCCTTCTTCTTTAGCTACCCGCTTAATAAGCTCTTGGACTTGATGGATTCGTAGTTCGTATAGTTGACCTTGGGCATACATCCCTAAGGTCTCTCTTGTTTCATTACGTAGCCCATCAATGATATGGTACACTAGCCTTTCCTTGGAAAACCCATGGCCTGGATAGTTGTTTAACAACGCATAATATCTTTCTAAGGCCATGTCCAAGGGTTCATGTTGTGCTTGTTTCCATCCTTGGATTTAATTCCTCAAGGATGACACTCTTACGTAGGTTTGATATTTTTCATTAAAAACTTCTACCATTGTTGACCAATATCGTATTCAATTTGGTTTTAACGATCTATACCATTCTTTTGCTTGGCCAACGAGTGTCATGGGAAAGAGCTTAAGTTTTTGCCACCCATTATCAATGTTATTCCATGTGCAGGCATCATAGAAGGCTTGTAAATGTTGATGCGAATCTAAATCATAGCCTCCTAAAAAAGTAGGGAATTTTTTTAAAATCGAGCATGGGTAGACGGCTCTCTTTACGATGCCTACGTGAGATTCGAACAACCTCTTGTATTTGCGTTAGGATTGTAGTGGCCAATGGGGGTTCATCGTCATTGGGTAAGTTATACCTTCATGTGTTGGGTTGATGTTGTTTTCATTCATGTTTATAAGAAACCCCTAACTCGAGTTGCGTACTCCAATCTTCATCGTTATATAGTACGTTGGTTCTCCAATGAACTTCCTCGCTAAGTGTGGCATTGTTGAAATCTTGTAGGAGAGGCATTGTTGTAAAGTTGTGTGTGAATTTGGATGTGACTTTTTATAATTACTTCTTTCTAAGAGATATATCGTTAAGTCCTATACAACAACCTTGTATGATATAACTAATCTAGATAACTAGCACTGTCCCTGGCAACGGTGCCAATGATGAGTGGCAAGGTACCCCTACACTCAACCACACGAATACGAGCATTCTCACGCGCAATCCAGTCGAACTCTGCAGATGGACTAGTTGTGGCACCTAAATAGTTATCCTTAGGTCATAGTTCGCTGTCTTCCCACCTGGACTAGTATTATATTTGTCATGTATGGTTTAGTCCAGAGTGAGGTGTATGATGGGTTTCTTAATCTAATGCTACTCCTGAGGGCAATGGAAAGTAATATTATATAAGCTAAGAGAGAAAGGGTGAAAGAATCTAATCTAGCCTAAGTGTGATGAGCATCCATTCCTTGATTATCCGTACACATCTTGGACTTCGTGCACAACTACCACTGGGATTACCAAGCGCAGATCCTAGGTACGCCACTAGGTTACCAAGTAGTCGCACTTAAATGCTCGTAACCAAGTCGTACTCATTCTACGGTTTAACATGAGATAAGGGTGAGAGAAACTAATTAGGAAAGTAGTAAATAAAAAATAAATAAATAAACAAAGTGAATGTTGCAATGATGAAGTAATCTCGATCTTTATTTCTGGTCATGTGCATGTCCAAGTGTGTCACACTCGAATAAAGGATGTCATACAATTACATTCACCACACTACGGGCATACACGGGAAATATAATCTATCTCTGGAGGGACCAAACTGCCAGAGTTTCGCAAAGGGACTAAATCTAAGACTAATGTGTGAAACAAGGGAGAGCCGCCTCTTATTTATAGAACTGGCGATAGACTGCGATATCGCGTCCCATCAATGATCATGTGAGTGTAGGATATGTGGTGTTGGAGAATGGTTAGTCATAATCACTAGGTGACCTTGGAAAATTCTATCCTTTCCTCTTATAAACCCTAGCCCTCAAGTGTGATGATCCATGGCTATTCTGTGAACAATGGGGTGAAGTGTGTTCATTTCTACTTGAGAGTCCTTAGCCACCTAGGAGACCTACTATGATGCCATTAAATACTAATCAAAGGCACATACATGAGGGTTGAACTGCACCATGGGCAAATTTTCCGCAAGGACCATGCTCTTTGGTAGTGCAGCTAATCGGCTAGACTCGTGTTGGAATTCCTACCTCAAGAATGGAGTACACCATGAGAAAAGTTTTCTTTTATTAAAAAAAATAAGGACCATGTTCATTGGTAGTGTAATAAGTTCTTGAGCAGGATGGGGTTTGGTAGCAATCCTCACCCTAAGCTCTGTTTCCCCTTTTTAATTTAAAAAAAAAAGAAAAAAGAAAGAAAAGACCCAAGGAAAAATCTAAAAGTTGTGGCATACTATGATCTAACCTAAGCTTAAGCTTGTCCTCCTCATTAAGTTCTGTAAAAGTTACGTGTTCAGAATAGTCTACATACTTTTACTATTACCTTGTGAGAATATTGAGAATGAGAGCTTAATTATATATATAAATATATAGTAT
>MNCI01016169.1:304603-359999 GCA_015680685.1 Gnetum montanum | reverse complement strand
TTAAAATAATAATAAATTATATATTTAGATTTTAATGATGTGGTTTGGGTAGCCCATGGTTCTTCTTTGATCATTTGGTTATTTTAATCATGTTTGGATCACTATAGTTTACTTTCAAATTTTTATTTCCTTGTTTTGTGATGTTTATGATTCGCCCTCTATTGCATTTCTTTTTAAAATTTCATGATTTTTGCTATCCTTGCACTTGCATGCAATTTGTAGTTTGGGGGCTAAGTGATGAGGTCAGCCTTGCCATGTTAAGCATGGGGCCATTATCAACAATAAGCTAGTGGAGCGAGATCACAAGCTAGGAGTGCAACTAAATTATGTTTTGTAAGATTCTCTATTATGATCATCAAGGGCATTGTTTTTCTTTAAAGTTATCCATTATAAGGAAATTGTTTTAAAACTTAAATTGTTAAAATATTTTTAGAAATATTTCAATAATATCAAAATTGGTAAACCATCTAATATATAGTGGTACATGTAAAGTGGTACAAATAAAATGAATTGTATTTTATGTATGTTGAAGAAAGAATACATTACACAATTACTACAATAAACATTATATAGGTGGAGCCAAAGTGAGTGTAGAAGTAAGATTTCATTCTAGGTTCTAATTCCCCCTACACATGGGGAACTTATGAGTTGAGCTTAGGTCTTTTACATCATTTAATTAATTATGTATTCAAACTTATATTTGGTTTTCTGCACATGGAGAATAACTTAGATGGAGAAAAAAGGTATTATTTGTGCAGTTGTATTCAATTTACTACTAAATATATTAATGTATTGCAAAAGGTATAAATTTAACATGTATTGATGTTTTAACTACCATTGAACTTGGCACAAACCATAAAACCCACTTAGGGCACACTCACATGTTATGGTTTGTGGATCATAGCATGACTAATATTTAAAGCATTGAAATTACAATGATCTATTTTATTGACTAATATTTAAAGCATTGAAATTACAATGATCTATTTTATTGGTCACATGCATAGCTTTTTGTACTATAGCATCACTTTTATTTTTAACTACGTGGCATTCGTTAACAACCCATACGTACATACGGATAGTTGGACCAACTTAAAAACGTGTGCAACGAAAATTAATTGCCTATGTAAAAAAAAATCAACACGGATACCCCATTTTTGACCGTTGCATATGGCAATTAGGAAAATGCGCATCTCCAAACATTCGAGGACACACACTTTGCTGCTGCAAGTTTTGTAGGTAGTGACAAAACCCTTTCTAGCCTAGCCTGGCTTTACATTTTCACTGTTCCATTTAAATGGATGGAGAGTCTAGACAAAGTGCCCCGAATTTATGGAGGTTTCTTGTTAGTGCCATTACAAAAATGGTAATTTTCTATGTTAGTGGCCCGACTTTTTTTTTTCTTTTTTACCTCGTAGAAGAAAACCACGGCAACAGTCGAGACGGCGAAAATGAAGCAGCATTGCGATTCGGATTTGGATTGCATGGAGACGAGGATGCCACCCGTAACTTGCCCACATGCATTGTCACAACCGCATTGACCTTCCTCCCTTTGCTCTGCTCTGCATACTATGCCTTTGCAAGTGCCCAGCTCCTGATCAGTCCCCGTGGTAGGCATGGCATGGCATGCAAGGGCAGCAATGCATACTATGTTGTAAATTTAGAAATATGTAGTTAGGCGGGTGTAACATGGTGGTGGCAGTTTCCGTAGGCGATATTTCGCATGGCAATGGTTGACAGTGGTTGACGGGATTTTTCTCTCGCAGGCCGCTATAAACAGCAGGCACTGCACTCGGAACACGTTGGAGCAGCGAGGGAATCACATCCAGGGGAAGCCAGCCACAAAACCAGAACCAGACTGATTTCTTTCTGCGATCCTGAGCAACTACGGCAGAGCCTTCATTCTCTTCCCGGTCGATGTGACAGGCAACAGTGGGTGCAGGAGCACGCAAGAGCAGCACACCCGGTAAAGCGCATGTGTGGTGGCGCACAGACAACCTGCGGCAGCCCTGGACAGTCTCTCTGGACGGCACGTGACAGTTTGATGGGCGCAGTTGCAACGCGGGGCAGCAGACAGCAACTCGGGCAAGACCTCTTTGGAGGTGCATGTGTAAGCACTCTAATTTTCACATTACTTTAGAAATAGTTAACCTCATTATTATTATTATTATTGTTACATAGCCTTTTTTCGCTGAGACTATTCTTGGGTTTCTGTACCCATACAGGAGGAGGCACCCTGGGTGATAGTCTCCTAAAACGAGTTTTCACAAGTATTGGCGTATTCAAAATTTACGCATTGCACAACCATATAATATTGCCTTCAAAAGCAAGATAGTGGCATTTTTTGATAGCAATGGTGGAAGCAAAAAATTTTCATTCCAAAAATGTAGATTTTTTCATGGAAGCATTCCTTTGTTTGTGAGATAAAATGGCTCAACCATAAGAACATCAACCTTTCCCCATGTGTGTCATGCACAATGTGAAATTGAAATTAAAATTTTCTATTGTTAACCTTTTAGTACATCAAAACGTTAAGAAAAATGGAGTATAAGAATGTTTGTGTGATTGTAAGACCAAGTACATTGGAAAAACAAGAAGAAGATGAGATGACACCTATTAAGAAATATCAAAATGAAAATCTTAGAGACCAAGATGAAGCCTACATTGATGAAAAGGAACGAACTAGTTTAGACAAAAAGAGAGCTCAAAGGAGAAGGTCATCTACAAGTTCTCAAGCGAACATGCAAGATTTCAAAGATTTTGGACAAAGGACAAAGACTTCAAAGCTCATCTCAGAGGTTAAAAGGAAGCCTTAGCATTGAAGGATTATTTTCAGAGAAAAAGTCTTGTAGAAACAACAGACATCTACTATCAAGTAAAGGCGTCTCTAAGAAAGGGAAGACATTTTGGCATATTTGAAGGTAGCACAAGAGAAGACCTCTTTGGAAAATAGAAGACATCTTTCTAGAGAGAAAGACATCTTTCACTAGAAGAAGACATCTTTATAGAATGAAGGTCAAATGTAGAAAGACATCTTTTTCTTAAAGAAGACATTTTTCCAAAATGGAGATCACATGTAGAAAGACGTCTTAGTCTCGATGAAGATGTCTTCAGTAAGCATTAACTAGTCATTGCATGGATTCTGAGGTGATTTTAGAAACCTATTGGTTATGAGAAGACTTCATTCTCATTGGCAAAAGTACAAGCATTATATACTATCAATTGTATTCATCAAGAAATCATTATAATCATTGTTTCTTCTCATTGTACAATCTTTTGTCTATTGTAATTGGTCAAAGTGAGCTATACCTCAAAGCATAAGGATTAGCAAACTTAGTTGCATTCTTTCCTTGTAATTGTTGTTCTCTTTTGTTGGCCTACGAGGTTGATGTGCTTCTTGCACAAAGGCATCTTCCTTGGGCTTGTCAAGATCTTAAGGGATTAAGTGTTGGTGTAGCACCACAACACTTTGGAACAAAACTCAAGTTGTAGAGATTCTGGGATTCTAGAAACTACATTCTACTCTTGTCGAGACCTTGTAGGGTTGCATGGATTTGTAGCATCAAATCACTCTAGTGTGGAGCTTAGAGCTTATATAGGGTGTGGTATCCTTCAAACTACATTTGAGAGCAACAAATTCTACAGGTGTGCTTGTGAACTACTCTCCGAGTGTGGACTACCAAAGTTGGAAAACCATGTTAAATTTTGTGTGTTATCTCATAGAATTGTAATTTGGGAAACTTATTCATCCCCCTCCTCTCTCTCTCTCTCTCTCTCTCTCTCTCTCCCCACACCCCCCCACCTCTCTAAGTTCAATGATCCTCATCTATTGTATATAGGCAAATACCTTGTGAATTTATCCCTCTAAATTTACTCATAGAGATTACATGATTAGCATCACAACCTCATAGAGTTTGCTCTAGTAAATGGCTCAAATGTCCCAACATTTCTTACCCTTCTTAAAATGCTTAACGAAATTTATGCAAGCCCTGTTTTAAACATACAAGCTAAGTTTAACTCTAATTGAGGCTTTTTATTGAAATTTTCTATACTGGAAAATAGTAAATATTTTTGGATGAAAATTCCCATTGAACTTAAGGTTCAATGGTATAAAAACCTATTCCTAAGAAACAAAAATGAAAATTGTACAAGTAAAGCCATAGCATAAGCTACTTAGTAGAAGGAAAGAGAGTGGTCAATGTGACCTTCTTACGAATCCTCTTGTCTTGGATTCTATCATACTTAATTTCTAATGTAACCTAAGATTTTTTTCTCTTCCTCTTGTTTTATCAATGCTCCCACTTCTTTAGCCCCCATGTTATCCTTTACAACATTATTTTTACAAACTATCTCCTTCCATTTTTTAAATGTTGTTTTAATTCCAATATTCAAAGCCTCATATTTTGCCTTGTTGTTAGTGCAAGGGAAAGATAAAGGAATACCCTTGAAAATTTTTGGAGAATCATCATTTACTAAAACTACTCCACCTCTTACACCTTTAGAGTAACAAGAACCATCAAAGTATGACTTCCACTTACTCTTATCTTGAGATTTCTCTTTTTCCAAGTTATAAACTTCTTAGAGTGTGAAAATCTTGGATTCAAAAGCTGTGGTTTCAACAACTTTGTTTTTTCAATTTGAAGTAATGTTTTCAATTATCAAGTGTTCACTATATATGTATATTTGATTTGGTTCCCCTTTCCAAAGTAGTCACATATGTCAGTAATTTGTTGATATGTAACTTGAGAAATTTCTACTCCAACTTCTACTTAATAAAAGATTATGTAAATTTGGGATGTTTGCTACTTGAATAGTTATTCTACTTTTTATATGGGGTTTAGAAGTGATTTCTAGTAGAACATTGGATAGCTAACCCACAATCTTTACTCTACTTTTGTTCACTCGAACAATCTTTTTATTGGATTGTTCAGGAGTCAAACCAAGCTTTTTGCATATAGAAAATGGCATGATAGTAGATGTAGTTCCAGAATCAACCAAAAGGTTGTGAAGATATTTGTCTTTTAACTTCATTATCAAAAAAAAGGAGGAGCTTCTTTATTAGGAGTACAATTATAATTAGTTTTTATTGTCTTATCAATGTTAAATACATAACTTAACTCTAAATCTCCAGCTCTCCTTTTACCTTTAATAAGCTTCAAAAATTTCCTTTGCTGATCTTCTATCTGTAACAATTGATAAATACTAATTGATGAGACACGATATCGCATGGGCCACGATATCGAGATGCGTCGTCATATCTATAAATAAGAGGTGGCTCTGCCTTGTTTCCTCATCCTAGGCTGAAAGTAGGGAAACTCTGGCAGATTGATCACTCTAGAGATAGAATATTTTCCATGTGCCTGCAGTAGGAGTCCTAAAGTGAATGGATCTTTATTCAAGCAACATTGTACCTGAACACAAGTTGTGTATAGCAATAAAGATGAACTTCTTGGATAAACCTTGCAATGCATGGAATAGGATTTTATTTAATGTTTTTTATTACTTTCTCTCTCATCCTTATCTCCTAGTAATGCAGAATGAGTACGACTTGATTACGAGCATTTAAGGATGTGTACAGATAATCAAGGAATGGATGCTCAACTCACTTAGGCTAGATTAGATTCTCTCAACCCTTTCCTCCTAGTTAAGTGTCTCAATACAACCACTTTGAGCACGTGCATTACACGTGGTGATCCCAACAACAATTAGTGTTTGGTAACCACAGTTGCATCGGTTCAGGGTGTGTACGGTAAGTGGGAATGGATGCTGACACTAGGTAATTTAGACTTAGTTTATTAGTTAGAGTTAGTAATTAGTTTCTCGACCCTTCACCTCAATAGCATAGGAGATAAAACATAAAAAGCTATAAAAATGATATACCGCGGACTTACTTAACCATACACCATGACAACTACAAGGAAGTCTGGGAAGACAATGAATAATTAACCCTAAGTGTTCCATGGGGCGTGTAGGCACTTAGTTTGTGGAGTTCGACTGGATCATGTGTGCCACGCTTGTATTCGTATGGTTGAGTGTAGGGGTATCTTACCACTCATCATTGGCATCATTGCCGGGGACTAAGTGTTTGTGCGCTGAATAGAACATAGGATATCACTCACATCATTGGGAGCCTAAACGAACCTTCGGATTAATTAAATAAAAATTATAAATTGGTAAAATTAGCACACCTATAAGACACTATGCCTTCTTCTTCTTCTCATAAGAGCAACTCACCACCTAAGGACCATACACAAAACAGTCGGCAATCAAAAACACATAACCTAAAATAGCCGGTTCCTCAGCAATATAGGGTGGAATATACTCATCCCGATGAGTATATTCCCAATTTTACTTTTATCTTCCATCAAGATGAACAGATGCACTGGAGAGATCTGCATGGTAACATAGTGTTACACCCAGATCGGGCAGTCCCTAACATGCTTCTTCGTGCTTTGGCACAGATTGACATGACAGAATTTTATGCTGAATACGTTATGGATGATTTTGACATGAGAGATTACCATCCCATAGCTTTACAATGTATGAGGGACTCAAGGAAGGAGAGCCAACATACAATGTTGAAGGGAAAAGAGGTCCCACATGTCCTCAGTGAAACTAGAGATGGTGAACCACTTATAATTGGTTTGCTATCAAGAGATGTTCCCCCTCCTAATAATGGTGAGGAGGTGGGGTATCAGAACCTACGTTCAACGATACATAACCCTGGTTCTGATGCCAGTGAACACCAACTGTTCACAGAGGGAACAACTACTCATGATAAGGATGGGCACTTAGATTATCATCACAATCAGGGCCGTAGCAGCCAAAGAGAAGGCAGGAAGCATCGTCCTGATGATGGTTCACCTTCTTCTTCTCCTTCATCTTATCACTCACCCTCTCCTTCCACATCTGGGCGTAGCCACCATGAACATAACGGTGAGGATAAAGGTAAGAAAAATGAGAGACCTCGATGAGAGAGTCGAGAGAGAGGACAAGGGCATGAATGAAGGGAAAGTAGGGAACAACATAGACATCAAAGACTTCATGAAAGAGATGATCATGATGAGCCCCTACTTGCAACCCAAAGTATGCTTAATATAACATAGGCTATAAGAATACCAACAAGACATTTAAAGGATAGTCGGATCAAATGCTTAGACATGAACAATATCCCATGCTTTGAATGGGGATACAACACTGATCTGTAGCATCATTTACAGGCATTCCATGATGCTTGCACCTTGCAAAACATAGAGAACGAGTGGCAAAAACTTAAGTTGTTTCCCAGGACACTCATTAAGGAAGCAGAGAGTTAGTACTAGTCCTTGGAACTGGAGACCATCAGGAGGTGGAGTACGATGCTAGAACTCTTCAACGAAAAGTATTAAACGTACTCCAGAGTGTCTAATTTGCATAAGCAGATCCAAGGATGGAAGCAAGGTACTCATGAACCCTTGGATGCTGCTATGGCCTGCTACTACACATTGTTACATCGTTGCTCGGGCCATGGATATGCTCAATGGGATCAACTCCACCACATCGTGGATGGCCTAAGGCATGAAACTAGAAGAACCCTTAGGACTTATGCCCAAGGGAGACTATCAAAACTTAGAGCCCATGAAGTTCATCACTTGTTGGAAAAAGTAGCAAAAGAAGAAGGTGAGCTACAAAAAAGAGAGAGTGCGAAAGAATACAACCATGATCCATCCCTTCAAAAGAAGGGAGTGAAATTTTGCGATGAAGAGGATGAGTCACCACTTGAAGAGATGGTGAATAGAAAAACCTGGCTGATTCAAAAACTAAAAATAGAAGTATCAGCTAAGATGGACCAATTGTGGGATTCCTTAGAATCTAGACTTGAAATTGTCTTGAAAATTATAGAGGAGTCTAAGGAGGAACGAAGTAGTGATAAAGATAATACAAAGTGGAGAAATTTAGGCCCTGCACATAACAAGGGTAAGGGAAAAATTACTATCTTCGATGAAGTTGTGGATTCAGACACAAACAATGACGATGGATGTGAGATCTGCCATTATGATCATCCCAAGGGATGTTGTCCAATCATCTCACATCTACAGGAGTCTGGGGTGTATGCACTTAATCCGAGACTTACCCAACGACAAACACCTCGAAGGTTACCTTATCCTCAAGGTAACCTAAGACAGTTCCACCAACCATTGACATACTATCCAAGTGGAACTCCACCACAACCCATCGGACAGCATCAGTAGTGGCAATACTGACAGTCATGGGGGATGCCACCGCCGAAACAACAATACCCTTACTGGCAACCTTATCTTTATGGCTATTATGTGCAGCAGCTGGTTTCTCCAAGTAACTCTATGAGTCACACAACTTCCCAACATCACTACCAAGTTCAGGAGTACTTTAGGAGGACTCCTTCTCCTTCGAGAGACATTCCACATACTTACCATCCTCCAACTCCATCCACACCTCTTCCACCAGTAGTTCCCATACAACCTGCTCTAACAATGCAAGGGGAAATCCCCACTCAACCGTAGCAATGCCATGCTACGAGAGCCGTAAACATTCAACCCGCTACTGGTTCTGACAACTATAAAAAGAGAAGACATTTCTTCAGAACCAAAAGCCCAGACAAGCTCTTGCAATAACAAGTGGTTGAATCAACAACCACTCCTCCACCATCTAACACTTCGGAGCACCCTTCAGTCCAATAGAGCTTAACGCATACGGTTATGTTAACGCATACTGTAACCAACTGGATGAAGGTAGGCCACCTTCCCAGGAAACTAATTGACCCTAGGAGTCCCTTAATCTATCTACAAATCATCAGGAATGCACCACATAAGGCTCTTCTTGACTCAGGTTCCAAAGTCAATTTAATTTCACGAGAAATGTATCAAGCCTGGAACTTTCCCCAACTTAAGAAGAGCAACATTCAACTAGAGCTGGCAGACTAGTCCATCACCATTCCCTTGGGATTAGTGGAGGACATTGTTACCACTGTGTATGGTTGGTCCTACCCAGCTGATTTCCTAGTGATTGAAGTAAACAACAACGAAAGGGACTTCCCAATTATAATGGGAAGGGCATGGCTAAGCACAATAGACGCGTGCCTTAGGATCTATGATCTTTCCTTGGAGATATCTAAGGTAAATATTTATGGAAAGATCAAAAAGAAGAAAGTTCCATGCATCACATACAATGATTCATTAGGTGATGACATGGAGGAAATGCCTCCATGTAACAAGTGTGCCCTTGAAACTTTAAAACAAAGATGCATGTATGTAGCAACCACACAACAAGTAGTAGACACCTCGTGGTTGATAGTTACTCGAAAGAGCAAACAAATATGCATGGAACGAACTGAGGAGACAAACCATGTCAATAATGAAGGCATAGACACGTTGGAATATGAGCATCACCAACTCCCACCCCTCAACCTAAGATCATCAATTGGGAGGAGTTGGGCACTTTTACGAAATTCAAATAGACGTTCATTATTTCAGATCTCTCCCTTGAAATTTAGTCATGGGGGAGATGGACACCTATGCTAATCATATGGGGCCCTCAGTTCTTTTTAAGTTTTTTTTTACACGTTTTTGTTTTATGCATTTTTGTTTCACATCTTTTTGTTTTACAAGTTTTTGTTTGACACATTTTTTTACAACGTTTTTGTTTTACATGTTTTTTTCTTATACATTTTTGTCTTACACATTTTTGTTTTACATGTTTTTGTTTTACAACATCGTTATGCTTGTCCATTTGTGTGTGTGTGTGTGTGTTATCCACCCTATAAGTTTTTCACCCAATAAGTGTTCTTCCTGATGGTATGAACTGTGTTCATATTGATTGCTAATGTTGGTTTTTACCTTTAAGTCATGATGTTGATACTAAGGTATGTTTCTTTTGATATGGCAAGCAATGAGCTCACTTCATCCATCCATCCACCAGTTTCTATGGTCTCTCTCGACTTGGGAATGTACAGTCCTTTTCTAATAAGAACTTTAACCAATCAGTGACTGGGCATTTCTCAAACTAAGGAAGGACTCAAGGATTGAAAAGGGTGTGACTTCAAGGGAACTTGATGCTTTTGTGTTAGCCATTCTCTTGGGTGCTTGGATGTTTTCTTCTTGAGTTTTCTTGCCGTTCCAACATTACCTAATTATCGGAAGCTGAGACAATAAATATAAGAAGTCTTTGCATGGTGTGGTTTTCACGCATAAAAACACAAAAATAAAATAAAAAAAATAAGAAAAGTGAGAATTCAAAGCATGCCCCTTAGACAAAATAATCTCTTGGGCTACAAGCACTGGTTATGCAACTAAAAAATGTTCCCTCTAACTAAGGCCCTTCTCGCTTCCCATCTTCTCCTTGTTTCATTGGAATGTGGTGACTCTTGGAGAAGGCATTCTTGTTACTTCAAGAGGATGGATTGGCCAAATGCATTGATGCAAATTCACTGGATGTAGTTGGTTTGAGGCTGGAGTTGGAATGAGATTTGCTAAGTCACATTAATCATGAACTACACAAGGGGCTATACACCACCTTGTTCTTGGGATTCCACTCCATTCTATTCTCTTCATCCTTCTCTCCATTATTCACCTCATTGCTGATTGTATCATTAGTGTATATTTTGTTAGATACATTGTTTTATTTTTGGTAAATTCTTGGGGTTAAGACTTTAACTCTTGTTCCAAATAACATTCCCAGAGCCTACGGACTCTTTGAATGTGGGTTTGTTAGGGCATTAAGGGCATGAGCCTGCTTTGGGGAGGACCCATTGACATTCCTCTTTGGTGCATCAGTTAAATTATTTTTCCTAACATTTTTTCAATTAATTTTTATTTTGTTCATTTCCATCTTGACATCCACTTTATCGATGTTACTGTTGTCTCTTTTTATCTATCTTTCTTACTTCTTTTCTTTCTCCATTCTAACGCTACCAGAGGTTCTCGATTAGTCATGAGGGTACGGGGCCCAATTTTTTCGATTTTCTCCTAGCCCCGATTTTTTCAATTTTTTCCTAACCCCTACACCTTCGGTAGTCATCATTAATACATCTCCAGATTCGCAATCAGCCATACCAAAATCTAGCCAATGGACTTACACCAAAGCAAGGTATTAATTACATGATGATTCATTTACCCTTGCTAATATAAGATTGTGTTATGTGTGCAGATGGCGATCATACAACAACGGATTGGATCTGGAGCAAACACTTGGAATGGAGCAGTGCTAGAAGAAGCTATGCAAGGGCAAGATCGATGATGTGCTTACGGATGAACAACAAAAGATGCAATCTTGGCATTGGCAGCAACAACACTTCTTTCTCTCTCTCTTTCTCTCAATTTTCCAAATATGGCCTGATGTCAATTTAATAAGGTGTTCACCCTTGTTGGCATGAACACTAGTTTTGTGAAGTCTTTTAATAATGATTCATTCACATGTCATCCCATTAGTTCCATTCACCTCAATAATCCCATACCTTCCCAATATTTTGTAAGAAACTCGAGGACAAGTTTTCATTTAGTCATGGGGGAATGATGAGACGCGATATCGCATGGGTCGCGATATCGCGTGATATCGCATCCCATGCGAGATCGCGTCATCCCTTGTGATATCGTGTATGCAATATCGTGGTGTGCTATCATATCTATAAATAAGAGGCAGCTCTTCCTTATTTCCTCATCCTAGGCTAGAAGTAGGGAAACTCTGGCAGATTGATCACTCCAGAGATAGAATATTTTCCATGTGCCCGCAGTAGGAGTCCTAAAGTGAATGGATCTTTATTCGAGCAACATTATACCTGAACACAAGTTGTGTACAGCAATAAAGATGAACTTCCTGGATAAACCTTGCCGTGCATGGAATAGGATTTTATTTAATGTTATTTATTGCTTTCTCTCTCACCCTTATCTCCTAGTAATGCAGAATGAGTACGACTTGATTATGAGCATTTAAGGATGTGTACGGATAATCAAGGAATGGATGCTCATCACACTTACACTAAATTAGATTCTCTCAACCCTTTCCTCCTAGTTAAGTGCCTTAGTACGACCACTTCGAGCATGTGCATTACACGTGGTGATCCCAACAACGATTAGCGTTTGGTAGCCATAGTTGCATCGATTCAAGGTGTGTATGGTAAGTGGGAATGGATGCTGACACTAGGTAATTTAGACTTAGTTCATTCGTTAGAGTTAGTAATTAGTTTCTCAACCCTTCACCTCAATAGCATAGGAGATAAAACATAAAAAGCTATAAAAATCATATACCTCGGACTTACTCAACCATACACCGTGACAACTACAAGTAAGTCTGGGAAGACAATGAATAATTAACCCTAAGTGTTCCATGGGGCGTGTAGGCACTTAGTCTGCAGAGTTTGATCAGATCGCATGTGCTACGCTCGTATTCGTATGGTTGAGTGTAGGGATATCTCACCACTCATCACTAATGTTGGCCTTGACATGTTTAAGAACCTCAATGAGAGTATATTCTTCATCTTCATAAAAGCTTGGTTTCTTCATTCATTTATTGAAAGTTTGATTTTAAGGACTTAGCTCTATTCAATCTTCTTTATTTTTATTTTTTTCTTTTCCACTTGGTTCAAAAACCTTCGTCTTAGTAGATGTATTGAAAATGACATTTGAGGCCTGGAATTAGTTAATTTTTCTTTTGATCATAGATTATATCTATTTTCTTCACTATTGTTACACTATTCTTCTAATGATATATCCTCTTTAGAACTTAACAGAGAAGATGTATCACTAGATCCATTCTTGGAAGATTTGCAATGAACACTAGAGAACTCATTATCAGATTCAATATCAAATAAGTTGGACATAGCAACATCACTTTTGTCCTCATTGTTTGCAAATTTAGTATCTTGATGCCTATGTTTCCTATTTTTCTTTAGTATCTTGATGCCTATGTTTCCTATTTTTCTTTCTTCTTTAATTTTAATTTTTGCCAAAGTTTTTTCTAGTTTCACTATTTTGTTGGATAAGTCTTTCATTAACCATTATTTTTTAGATTCTTTGCTTTCTAACTCTTACTTTGTCTTAATACAAGATGGCCCTAGTAATGCTTTAAGTTGGGCAAAATCTTGGACAAGAATCATAATTTTTTCTCTTCTTTTTTTGAGTTGTAATAAGTTCTCCATTATTCAAGTTTAGCTATTTTTCCAATTGTATAGCTTTAGTAAATTAGTCATTCAATGTTAACAAGCTTGGAGTTCCTCTTAACCAAATTGAAATATTGGGATTCACATCCTTAAGATAAGTAGCTCTAAGCATTTCATTTGATGGTCTATATTTTCTTTGAAAGAGTGTACAAATTTTTTGAAATTTAATATTGAAATCTCTAATTAACTCTTTAACTTCTTGCTTAGCTTGTACTAGCCCACATTACAATTTTTTTTATCTAATTAATTGCCAAAATGAACCAAGAAAATATTTTTCATATCATTCCAACTTATGATACTATTGCTTAGCAACTTTGAATACCAAATTTAAGCCATATCATTTAAATTTACTATGAACAACCTATAAGGTTGGTCTTGGTGTTGAATATTTGGATGAGATAAAGCTAACTCAAATGAGTGGAGGTATTTTTTAGCCAAGTAAGCTTTTTCAAGAATAAAAGGTTTAGGCAAATATTTGTAAATTTCTTTAGGAATATAGTTTTAGTTTTGAAACCTTAATGGTATAATTCATTGCCAAGGACTCACTGGTTGTGGATTTTCCATCTTATTAGAATTTCTTTTGGTGGCTGAACTCTTATATTTCTTTGGCCTTCTCCTATAAACTAATAAACCAGACAGAAGAGGTGAACTCCTTATCCTTTTGGTTTTTACTCCACTACTTATCCCAAACATAAAAACCTTTTTATGTTCTTCCTTCAATGAATAATTAGTCTTATAATTAGAAAATTATTTCGAACTTTTGAAATCTTATAAACTATTAGTCTATTTAATCATTAACTCTAAATAATAACTAATTCTCTTTCAAGCCCTCCTTCTAGCACCAAAAAGAACTATTGGCACGCTTGCACTATTAGGCTCTTTGAATGTGATAAGCTATTAAATTATGAACTTAAGTGAAAACTTTTTTTGCCCTCCTTCTAGCATCAAAAAGAATTGTTGAGAATTGTTTAGGATCCCCAATGTTTTCCTTTGAGTCTTCTGATTGGGATCATAGAAAACAAAGGTGTTCCTTCAAACTCAAGTTTAGGTGTTTGTTGGTCTCTGGAAACACCATAGCCCAGATACCTCTAAATAAACTCAATGGTAACAAAGCAAACTAAGTGTAAATGTGTGTTTACTATTATGAATGTTGAAATGGTTGGGTTTGTGTATGAATCTATAACTTACTATTATAAAATAAATTCAGCTAACCTTGTTGAATACTATGAGTCATTAGAAATTTTTATTTTTTCAAGTCGCTTAGTCTATATTGTTCCTATAGTACATTGCTTGAAATAACTAAAATTTCATCAAAATGATTAAGCACAATTCTACATAAATCTACCCCTAATTTTCCTCAAAGAGAAAGATCTACAAGAAAAATAGAAATAGAGTGAGATTTAATGGATTTTTTTTTAAAAAAAAAGGAGAAGAAAGAAAAGCAGATTTGTATGAAATATCAAACATTTAAGTGAGATAAATTGAACATGAGGAAACACTTCAAAATAAATCTATTCCAAATCAATCTAAAGTGTTATAATTTGTCCAAACCCTCTGAGCTCAACAAGCAATTTTGTGAAAGACACTCTTATTAAACTACCAAAATGCTTTGTAAAAAATACAAGCTATTATTTGGCTAGCTAAATAGTTGTTAAGAATTGCAAATAATAAATCTATCAGAAAGGATTTAACAATTTCAAGATTGAAACATCAAGGAATAGACTTTCAAAACTGAAGCTATTTCAAGTCATCTCAAACTATAAAAGAGTTTCTAGATCCTCTAGACTCAAATAGGAAAATTCATAAAGACATTACTATTAAATTGTGCAAGATTTTTTTAAAAGACAACATAATCTCTTACATGGTAACCAAATAGAATTCTAGAATTGCACAAAAATAGAGCTATAAGAGCAATCAAAAAATCCCAAAATTAAATGTCAAGCACAATACTATCTAAACTATTAGCTAAGAAACTAAGAAAAAATGAAATGAAAAGAACTCATAGGATTTAAACAAAGTAGCTAAATTGATGATGCAATTAGCAAGCCATTCTTACTAGTAATCTTCAATATGTCTTTTTGATTTTCTCCTCCTCCTCTTCTACCCTTGAAGCTCTTTTTATAGTGGCTTATGAGTAGTTACAATCATCATGGGAAATTAAGGTATGTTAAAAAAATTATGGGTGTTTAGTTATAACCACCATAGGAAGTTACTATCACCATAGAAATATAAGCTATAGTTGCCAAGTGTCCTATTGGACAACTATCTAATAAGCTAATTTTCTTCCTAGATCATGACTTTCTTTTAAATGAAAGTGCCTTACTTATTATTTTACATGAAACCTCCCTTCTTTAATCCATGGGAGAGTTGGCACATTTTCATGCTTGAGATCCCATCCATCAATTAAGGCTTCATCATTCTTCTTTCTTATTGTCAATGACTCATTCTAGTACATGCCATTTTGCACACTTGTGTTAAATTGGAATTGCTGCCACACCTACATTTGCATCTATGTGCTTGTATTCACTCATTGCCAATCCACCTACCATAAAAATGAAACAAATACTGCAAATCACACATAATAATCCAAATTTGATGATAATGCTCCTTCAAAAATGTGCCCAAATTTCATGGACTGACCTCAATCTAATTCACCACTACCATTGCCCATCTGTGTCTATGTTTCATGTGTTTGGGACCAATGCCTTTGCCGCGATGTTCAGTAGCTTAGTTACAACATTAGTATCATTTTGTAGACTAATGTGCCCCATTAAATGTCTTCTGATAAAGTTTAATTTTTTTGTGCAAATAAATATCAAGATTGATAGCATAAATCCTACCTACAAAATTGGATTGATGTGACCCATTAAATAGGAGTCTCCCACCACAAGGCTACTTCACTGTTGTCACACCCATGAGTAGAGGCAAAAATTGAACCCATAATCTTTCAATAGAGAGATCAATATCTTGACCACTATGCTACATCCTTGGATGCAAAATGTTTTAATTTGACTATATGTCTTAGGGGTAAATATTGGTAAAAAAATATTTCACATTCCAACACCCTCATCTAGTTTTAGTTTTGACAAATCCTCTTCCCAAATATATATATATATATATATAATCAAGTAAATGGAAGATGGCTTAAGTAGTTAGCTCATTAGTTGATAAGGATTTGTAGGTAAGAGATTGCTAGTTTGAGTCATATTTGAGCCATCTTAAGATGTTAGTTAATAATCATATAATGTCATTTTTGAGAAAGGGCTTCAGCATTAATATGAGGTAGCAAGGGGTTTGGTATTGATATAATGTATAATGTAACTAGATTCAATAAGTGATCCTTCTAGTGTAACCACTACTTCTTTGTCATTTTACGAATTTCCTTGTGATTTATATGAATCTATTACTCAGGAAATTTTTAAAAGGTATGTTTTGGTGCAAATTTTGGGTTATTTTCCTTATTCCTCTAGTTTTTGGAATTATTTAAATTTGGTTTTGGAATATTAAGATTTGGATACTATTTATACTCGTTATTTTTCAAACTAACTTTTGCTAGTAGAATTTGTTGATTCGATAATAATTTCTAAGGTACTTAAAATTAGTCTTTCTAATGTTTTTCATTCTTTATTAATTATTCCAAAGTGGACTTCCTCTTTGATGAAACATGTTTTTTCATCTATTCAAACGTTGGAGCCCATGACACGATGTCAAACATCCGATGTCACAGGGTATGGGCCAGCCTATAAATATAGTGCTTGGGCTTACAATTTCAAGTCAATTTTCAAATAGTTTTTCATAGTTTTGTTAATAGAGTGGATGAATTCTTGTAGTTTTATTATGTAATCCTATAGAATAGTCAATAAGTGCCCAAAAAGTGGATCTGAGTTAGTTGTACAAAGATTTATTCTACTAGCAATGTACTTGGACATATTTCATGAGCGGCAATAAGATCAAGATTGATTCTTATTCATTATAGCACCTTGAATTAGATTAGATTTACTTTCCATGCAATTTAATTTTCATGTACTTAGTTAATATTTACATTTTCATGCATGTTAATTAATTAAGCACATAAGTACGATCACTTTAAGCATGCATGTGCCTCTTGGTTATCCTAACAATGCTTAACGTTTGGTAACCCAGTAGTGTTATATGTGTTTAGGATGTGCACGAGAAGTGGGAATGGATGTTATGTTAGGGTAGTTGATTATTAATTAGCAATTAGATTAGTTGAATTGATTATAAATTGAGTTTCAACTTATTATTAATCATAGAACAATAAAATATAAAATAAGAAAAAATCATACGCCTCACTCTACACTAAATCATATGTGACAAAGCTACTATTAGTCCAAGTGGGAAGATAGTGAATTGTGATTAAGGCATAGCAATTTAGATGTCACAACTAGTCCCATCCATGGAATTCAATTAGATCATACATGAATGCTTGTGATTCGTATGATTGGATATAGGGGTACCTCGTCACTCATCATTGGTGCCACTACCAGGGATGGTGCTAATTATCTAGATTAGTTATATTATATACGATCATTGTAAAGGTATTAATGATCTATCTTTTAAAAAATATCAATATTTTAAGTCACACACATTATCAGGTAAAACCATGTCTTCTTCACATAGAACCAATCATGCATCATACGATGAGAACACTCGTAGGAGAAATGATAGGATATATACTAAATAAAATTGGTGTGAACAACCTCAAGAAAGGGTTTTCTATGCTTATTTAGACTCTTACTACACTCAAAGACTCTGTTTAGCTAAGGTAGACAATCCTAGAGGATATGGAGAAAGTCCTAGATCAAGGAGGGCATCAAGGCTTAGGACCCCCCACAAACCTAGACAAGATAAATCAAAGGACAAAAGGGACAACTATAGGAGCCATAGTGATTGTCCTAGTTTCTCATATTCCTCTTCTTCTTCAACATCTAGTTCTAATGAAGATGAATGCAGTTATAGAGATAGAGCTCCACTACGAGGTCAAGATAAAGATATAAATTAAACCCAATGCAAAATCAAAGACATCACAACAAGCATAGACAAGATCATCGTAATCAAACAAATAGAAATATAAATTTTCATCATAACATGTTTGATGACGATAAACCCTTATTGGCCACTAAGAGCTTGATGTCGATCATGGAGGAAATTAAGATACCTCATAGGCATCACAAGGAAAGTCACCTACCTAGGCTTGATATTAATAATATCCCTAAGTTCGTGGGAGGCTATGATTCTGATCCACAACATCATCTACAAGCCTTCCATGATGCTTGTTCCTTATATAACATTGAAAGTGGGTGGAAAAAGCTTAAGCTCTTTCCTAGGGCAATAATTGATGAAGTTGATAGTTGGTATAGATCATTGGAACCAAGTTCCATTCACTAGTGGTCCACAATGTTAGAAATTTTCAATGAAAAATACAAACCTATGCGAGAGTATCCAACCTAAGAAAAGAAATCCAAGAGTGGAAGTAAGAAAATCATGAACCATTGGAAGTGGCCTTGAAAAGATACTATTCGCTACTACATAGATTCCTAGGCCATGGTTTCTCTAAGGAAAGGCAACTTTTCCACATCATATATGGGCTTCATAATGAAACAAGGGAGACCCTTGGGATGTATGCTCCAGGTCAGTTATACAAGTTACAAACCCATCAAATCAAAGAGTTAATCAAGCATGTGGTGAAAAAAGAAAGAGAGCTATGTAGATGAGAGAATGTAGAGGAAGATAGCTAGGATCCAAATTTGCAAAAGAAAAGCATCAATATCTATGATAAGGAAAAAGAGGTAGCTCTTGATGAGGTGATTTTACAACAAACCTTGCCAATACAAAATTCTATCATTGAGATTAAAGAAAAGTTGGATAAGATGTCGGAATCAATGAATGAGAAAGGTAAAACTTGCAAAGAAATCATAGAGGAGAGAGTAGTGAAAAATGAATTAAGTGATCACAATAAAAGAAGGAAAAAGAACCAAGAAATGGCTAGGAAGGGGAAATGGCCATAGAAGAAGAGGCTATAGATTCAACCACCGAAGAGGATGGTGGATGTGACATTTGCCTATATGACCATCCAAAGGGCCATTGCCCAGTCTTGTTGCATCTACATGAGTATTGGGTAGGGGCATTAAATCTGAAGTTTGTATAGAAGTACATGCCTAGGAGATTTTCTCTTCCACGCGGTAACTTTAGACAACTCCAAAACCAATTGTACTATCCTAGGAAGACTTATTACTAGCCTCAACACTAACATCAATCATAGTGGCAACAATCACAATTGTGGGGGAGGCCACCACCAAACTAGCCCTACCCTTACTGCCAACCAAACCCATATGAATATTATGTTTAAAAATCTGTTTCCCCAACTGTTTCTACTTTTTCTACCTCAAATTACTACTACCTCTCCCAAATATCAACATCCCGCAACATATTATATGAGGTCATCACCTCATACCTCTCATTCTTTGGCATATCCTCAATATTATCATACTCACATGCCACCATTAACAACATAGGAAGGTTCGATAGCACAATATCAACAAACAGATGGCACTCGTGTTGCGAATATGCATAGCCATGTTGATACTAGTGGGCCTTAACTAGAATGTAGAAAATGTCCCTTTTTGGAGGAAAGGCTGTAAGCCAAAGCAAACCATTCATGGACCAACATCATCTGAGCCAACACAATGCCAATCTAGTGCAATGCCTTCTTTCTCACAACCAACATCCTCTAACCCTATACAAAAGTCAACAACCATCATCACTTCAACACAAGATATAAACAATGAACCTATCATTGTGAAAAGACAATAGAATCCATGCATCACTACTAATACTAAAGGGTGTGACTGTGGGCCAGAAATTCAAAATATTAGCACAACCCACAACAAAGCTAAGGAATAAGTGTGTGAACAAAGACCAATATATGTAGTAGCCACTAAACCAAAAGACACCAAGTGGCTTGAAAATGAGATTTTATAATTATTTCAAAGATGGTTTCTTTCAAAACATCAATGATGGTTTCTCTAAATTTATGCATGATTTTGGGACTACTTCTCATCTTTTCATTGATTTTTCCTATTTTTCTATTTTCATATCCATTAATATTTCTTGGCCATCTTCTAAATTGGACCTTTGTTTCAATTATTCATAAATCTATGTGCTTCTAGAGTTATGCTTATTAGTCATGGGGGCTAGGTATGGCTGCTTTAAATTTTTTTAAAATTTTCCAACATTGTATTTTTCAACATCATGGTAACTAATAGTAATTAATCAAAATAATGTGAACAGCTTGATGATTTTAGTTACCTCATAGCCTTGGGCATAGTATGTTATAATCACTTTGTGTTTAAAAGAAAAATAAGGGATTTGAAAAGGGTTGATTATTAAGAAAAAATTTACCAAAATTGATGTTGATCCTTTGGTGACTACAAGTGATACTAACAGAAAAACCTAAGAAAGAAGGTCTTTTGCCAAGCACAAAAATAAAGCCAAGAGAGGAACAACAAAGGATATGCCTGTGGAAAAATCATAGCACATATAAGATAATAGCTCAAGCATCACATGTTTGCTAGATCCATGGGATGATGAGAAGAAATTTTAGTCCATCCTTCAAGAATGTTCTACATAACTAGAGAAGCATTAATATAATAATCAATGTTAAATGTCTATCACCACTAGTGGCAATAAGAAGAATCATCTTTAGTGGATTCTTGAAGACCTCTACAAATTTTGTAATCTTCAATGTCTGTCCAATCTTTATGTCACTCTAACATTTTGTAAGCATCCACTTGAATAAAATTTTGTAATATGGCACTTAGAGTTAGTCAATAGTTTGCATATCAGTCAATAATCCCATACCTACCTAATATTTTGTAAGGAACTTGTTCCTCCTCTTCTACACTTGAGGACAAGTTTTTATTCAGTTATGGGGGTACGATGAAACATGTTTTTCATCTACTCTGATGTCAAGAATATGATGTTAGAGCCTTAACATTGGGTATCCAACATCAAAACCTAGGATATGATGTTGAACATCTGATGGTGCGAGGTATGGGTCAGCCTATAAATATAGCACTTGGGCTCATGATTTCAAGTTAGTTTTCAAATAGTTCTTCATAGTTTTGTTAACAGAGTAGCCAAATTCTTGCAAATTTTGTTCTGTAATCTTAGAGAATAGTTAGTGAGTGCCCACAAGGTGGATATGAGTCAGTTGTACGAAGTCTTATTCAACTAGCAATGTATCTAGACATATTCCATGAGTGGTAATAAGATTGAGGTTGATTCTTATTCATTGTAGAACTTTGACTTAGATTAGATTTACTTTCCATGCAATTTACTTTTCATGTACTTAGTTAATATTTACATATTCATGCATGTTAATTAATTAAGCACATAAGTACAATTGCTTCAAGCATGCATATGACTCTTGGTAATTCCAGCAACGCTTAACGTTCGGTAACCCAACAACATTATATGTGTTCAGAATGTGCATAGGAAGTGGGATTGGATACTTATGTTAGGGTAGTTGATTATTAATTAGCAATTAGATTATTTGAATTAATTATTTTAATTATTAATTAGATTAGTTGATTATAAATTGAGTTTTAACCTATTGTTAATTGTAGAATAATAAAATATAAAATAATAAAAATCATATGCCTCACTCTGGACCCATATGTGACAAAGCTACCACTAGTCCAAGTGGGAAGACAACAAACTATGATTAAGGCATAGCGATCTAGATGTCACAACTAGTTCCATCCATGAAATTTAACTGGATCATGCATAAACACTTGTGATTTGTATGGTTGGACATAGGAATACCTCGTTGCTCATCACTCTTGTAATCTAACATCTTCTAAATTTTGAAAGGTTTCTTATTTTTTTGAATTATCAAATCTTCTATTAATTGTTGAAAAATTTGAAAGGGACATTATCTCTCATATTGGGTTAATCAAGCATTTTGAGACACTTGCTGTAGCTAGTGGTTTTTATAGAATTTGATATATGATTGAAGTGGATCTTGATTTGCTTAGGAAATTTGACAAAATTCATTACGCATAAAAGGTTGTTTATTATAGTCTTCCAAAGACATGCCGCTATTATCATCGAGAGGATCATATCTTCGATTCATGTCCTTTTATGCTAATGTAAATGTAATGCAAGCCCATCAACAATAAGTTAATGTAAATGCTACTAAGGTTTCTTCTACAAGAGTTATAGATTTTGGTAAAAAAAATTTTATAGATGCTGCAAATCTTGTGATAGCTTCTTTTGTTGATGTTTCAATAGCTAGCCCACCTCTTTCTTTTATTGTTGTTCAATAAAATGTCTTTTCAAGGAAGGTTCCAATGAAATTAGTTTCAAAAAATTCTTCAATGACTAAGGGAAAATAAATATATGTTTCTCAAGTTTTAAAAAATTTGATTATTGATTTAGATAATTGTCAAATGGTTCTTCATAATAAAAAATATTAAGGAAGTTTATCTATTAGTGATTACATGGCAAGTCTTCAAAATGAACAACATGTTCAAGATATTTTAACTACTAATAATTCATTTGTAGCTATTGGTTTAGATATAAAGATAGTATCTTTTGATAATATTGATTTTATTAAAAGAGTGGGGACTTCCTTCTTCACCACCCAATGTTAATATTTTCATGAAATGTTTGATTTTCTACCCTAGAGAAAAGGTTTTTTAGTATTGGTTGTAAGGATAAAAACCTAAAAGACATTCCTAAAAGAGTTAGACCTTTTCTTTTTGTTGCTTTAGAGTTTTTGCTCTTTGAAGTACTTTGCTTCTATACTCTAGAATTTTATTTTTAATATATATATATATATATTGGGATCATCTATTTAATTTTGGAAAATTAGAAATGTGTTAATGCAGATGTACTTCAGGAGAGCATGTTGCTCTATATTTCATCAAAAATGTACAAAAGTTGTGTTTTTGACAGCCTCTATAGGTACATGCAAAAGGAATAGAACTTTGACAAGAAAGCTAACAAAGATGGTTACCATTATGATGTAGAAC
This sequence comes from Gnetum montanum, assembly GCA_015680685.1. NCBI lineage: Eukaryota > Viridiplantae > Streptophyta > Gnetopsida > Gnetales > Gnetaceae > Gnetum > Gnetum montanum. Next base: position 336,770 of record MNCI01016169.1, on the reverse strand, counting down.
AATGTGTTGGAGTTGTTGCCCATGATCTATAATGGTGGAGAAAAAGTGTTTGTTCCACAAAAAGATTAATAAATTAATTGCTAATTACTTATCCTATTTCTAGTAAACTAGAAGATAATAATAAGAGATTAATGAGATGGAGGTTAGTCTTGGACAATGTTGTATGCAGCACTATGCTATAAATTCTTTACTTTATCTTTTATATTCTTTTACTATATAAAAATATACTAATATGGCTTCATTTATTATAATCTTGTCTTTAATTCTATTTATTACATCTTTATAAATTTCACCTTTTGACTAAAGCACATCCCTAGGTAAATTTATAATTGTAGACTTCTAAAAAAAGTTCTTGCTAATAAAATATTAAAATGAAGTTTTAAAATTAAAATTTATTAATAAATAGTTCATATGATTATTGTTTTCTTAATGAAGCTTAATGCATTGAGAGTAGGGTGAATCAAGATCTTATACAACATTCAGCTAATTGGATTATAGTGGAAAGTCCCTAACTAAGAAATAATAGCCAAAACAACATAGCACATACAAAACTTTTTAAGGTGGTTCAACTGCTATATTAACTCACCTACCTCACCATAAACTGTTAGAGATGTGAAGACAAAATATCCAGTTAACTTCTATTGAACTTCATTTTTTCTTCTACCATTTGTTAGTTTTAAAATTTTCTAAAATATGAAAAAAAAAGTTAAGATATCTAAAACTTCTTGTAAAAGAAAAGTGAAGACATGTTTGAGTTAACTATTGGTTGATTCCATTATTGTAACCCTAGATTTAGCTATTTAAATCCCACTTGGGTTGGTTTTGGTTAGTAAGTTGAGTGTGGTCTCTTGTGTAAGGGTTGCTATGTGGAAGCAATTGAATTATGATGTTTGTAAACATCTCTATATCTCTTTGTATTTTGAAGATGTTATAAAATTTGAGAATTGCTTTCTTTTATATCTTCCATGTTTCTCTCTCACTTCATTCTACAAGTTTTATTTCCCTATGTTATTTTTTGTGTTGGTAACATTTGCGGATAAAGATTTTGCATAACACGTAATTTTGGTAACAAGTGGTATTGGAGCAAGGTTAAAGTTGTGCAATGTTTGTTATTAGTTGAGTATAAAAAGCTTTACAAGGTGGTTTGAATTATTTGCAAACTGTTTATCTGTAGATTGTTTTTGTTTCAATGGAGTTGTGTGTACAAAATAGTGAAGCTAGCTTATTTTTGTTCTCATTGATGAATGAAACAACTAGAAAACAAAAAAGACCAAGTTGCTAATACTATGGTGATATTGGACATGTAAAAAGGGATTGCTCTATTTTTAAGACATGATGATGTTATCTTTGGTAATGTTGCATCCTTTAGGTATGTTGTTGTTGAAGAGATATCTTATTATTTCAAAGTGTGAGTTGTGCAACTCTTTAGCTTTATTAACATTTTGTGTTAGCATGTGTTATGATTTTTGGATAGTATTTGACAATGCTAGTGTAATGCTATCTTATGTTGTTTTTATCTTGAGGAGGCTTGGTTCAATAGGATATTTCATGCAGAGATGCTTCTCCAATAGTTGTGCACTTGTAATTTTTCTGCATGTTGTAAAAGGCAATGACATATTGATTAGTAAAGTTGTTCCAACTTATTTTTTATCGGTCTAAGTGATTTTTCTTCAAGTGGAAGATTGTTACTGGTGTGAAGACAAAATATATAATTAACTTGTATTGAACTTCACTTTTCTCTTCCATCGTTTGTTCATTTTAGAATTTTCTAAAAATATGAAAGGAAAAGTTAAGATATCTAAAACTTCTTGTAAAATAAAAAGTGAAGACATGTCTAAGTTAACTATTGGTTGATTCCATGATTGTAACCATGAATCTAGCTATTTAAATCTATTTTGGGTTGGTTATGGTTAAGAGTGTATAGTCTCCTGTGTAAACATTATTATGTGGAAACAATTGACTTGTAATCTTTGTAAACCTATCTGTAGTTTTGAAGATGTTGTAAAAAGTTGTTGTTGATGTGAGAATTTGGGTTGTAAAAGCACACTAATGTACAACACCTATAAAGTGCTCGAGTTTTACAAGGTTATTACCTAGGGCACCTTGCTTAGGGCATGACTAGCCTAGGAATAGTCTTCAGGTGAGAGATGAAATGTAATTGATAATTTAAATAGAATGATGATTTAAATAGAACTTAAAATAATGAGTAGAAAAAAAGTATTAAAGATGAAGTATATATTAAAATATTTAAAGTCAACACGTTAATAACATGAATAAGTAGAACATCGAGATATTTAAGGGGAAAGAAGGGAATGTGAACTTGGTGGATCTTTCGCTAATATAGTTGCCTTGATTATTCTACACGTCATCTTGGATGTAGTCACAATATGACCAAATATCTCAAGTCAGCTACTTTGTTTGTCCTTTTAAATCTTGCAAGTGGGCAATAGTTGCCTCCTTCCTAGCTAGGATGTTGCCCCAACCTTTTTCTCAATCTTTTTCATGGTTGAATTTGAGGGCAAGCCTCTCTAACCTCCTACATAGTTTTACCTTAATATACTCTTAGTCAAGTTGAGTAGAGTTTGGGTAGTGGTGGGATAACAAGGTATAAGAAGGGGAAGAAGGGAGAGAGTGTATTAGGGCAGAGGTAAGAGCAAAAATGGAAGAAGAGGCCTTGTGCTGGTGGTTGGCTTTCTGCTAGTTCCTCCTTAATGATTTTTTGGCTACATGAGGAGGTCCTATATAGGGCTTCCTTCTTCCTCTTCTTCCTCTCTTCCTCTTTCAAGAGGAAGAGGAATTGGCCATGTGTCCACTCACGTGGCTATCATGCATAATTTCTCTCGCTAGATTTGGTGGTCAATTGATTTTTCCAATCTCTTTTGTAATTTGTACTTTAATTTCTTCCATATGTTCCTATTAATCAACAATTAAGAGTAAGTCAATGATCAATTAATTATTAAAACACTAAGGGTAAATCAATCAATCAATTATAAAAATAACTAAGAGTAAACATAGAGTTAATAAATATACAAAACATATCCATATTTACTTATATATTATTGTTATTATATATTATTATTACTATTATTATCAAAAAAACAAAACTCGAGAAACATAGAGAATTTGCTACGACCAAGGAAAGTAGTAGGAGAGTTGAAAAGGATCCAAGATGCAGTAATGCAACAAGAATGGGTAGGCAAAGGAGGTACAACAGATGAGGTGGTGTAGAGGTTGACAAAAGGAAAAGCATGGTGTAGGCTTGTGAGGTACATGCACAAGGTTTTGTCGATGCAAACAACGGTAAGGGGATCAACAAAGTAGCATAGTGCTTACGATGATGCCATGGTGCCGCATGAGGTGGCTAAGTGCGAATTAAGTGGCGGGTGAAGTCATAGCAGAACATGTGAGGATTTAGCAGGGTTTGTTGCACTGGGCAATGAAGGGGTGTGGATGATGGGACAACAAGGCAAGGTAGTCAACAAGGTTCCCTGCTATATAGATCATGGTGCTTGAGGCATAGGAACAACAAGAGGTGTAGGTACTGGATGCAGGCACAAGTACTGGACGTGGTGCACATGTCACCAAAACAAGGCGATGGAAGGCTAGCAATGTCAAGGGACAATGGCAGTGAAAGGGTTTCAATGGCATGATGGTGCAGAGGGAAGAAAGTACAAGCATACATTGGCAGTAGTTGATGGCAGGAACTGAGGTTGGTTGTAGGACATTGTTGCAACAGATTGTGGTGGGGAGGCAACCAAAAGAAGAAAAATATCTTTTAAAAAAAATCAAAGGTAGATAGCTACTTGCACTTTGATCTATTGAATACTGCTTTGCATAAAGTAGGCAATGTTTCCAAATTGATAATACATTGGCCAGTAGTAATCCTCGTGTTAAAAGCTATATCTGCACCACTCAATCAAGAGAGAACTAATGCAACAGTGTAGCCACCAATTGGACGCTACTCTTAGTTTGAATTTTAGTTTGATTATTGATTTGATATGGTCAATTGAAACTTAGGTCATTAGTAACCGCTAGTTAGAATTATAGGTTTTATGATGGATGGATAAGGCCCCATTCATAGGTGATGTTGACCTCAATAGTTGCTAAGTTACTTTTTTGTTTATCAACCTTATTTCTTTCTCACTCCATTTTGCAAGTTTTATTTCCCTGTTGTGTTTTCTCTGTGCCGATATAACATTTGTTTCATAATGTGTAATTTTGGTAACAAAAACTGTCCCCAAATTCTTATGAGTAAAGTAATTTTATTAATCTAAAAAGTAAAAGAGGTACAAGGCTTCTTCTGCAGTCTTGGACCAAGTGCAACCATCAAGCTCCCATTCACAAAAATTGGTTTTCAAAACACATAAGAAAAGGATTCCACTATTTAGTTTGAAGCCTAAGACCTATGTAGAGTAGAGCTAGAAAGAATATAGAAATAGAGCTTTTTAAAAAAGAGAGTGCAGAACATGAGCAGAGATGAAGAAAAATAGAGGAAGCAAAGTTCCCACTTAAAGATAGTCTCAACCACGAATAATAGGACTGAGGTCAAAGATTTCATTTTATAGCCAACATTCTTTGTAGCCATTTTCAACATAGATTGAAAAATCTGATCTGATGAGTAAATTGGCAACTCTTTTCATAAATTGGATTGAAAAAATTTGAATAAATTGATGTAAGAATCAAATTAAAATTGTCAATATTATAAAAATAGAACAATTATATTCATCCATGTTGGAAGTTGCAATTTCCAATTTTTTTCATCTAAGAGTTCAACTAAAGTGGAAAATCCAAGATAGAAATTTTAGTTTTCTATTGGCATCAGAATTAGTAATAGTTGACGGGAATGGGAGCGACTGGAATGGGAGTGACTGGAGCGATTGGAGCGACGGGAGCAGCTGAGGCATCTGGAATGGGAGTGGTGGTAGCCGGATTGACGGTAGGTGCAGAGACTACAGGAGCAGAGACTGCAGGAGAGGGAACAGCAGGAGAGGAAGCCCCAGGACAGAAGCGGTAGTTGGATGAAGTATGCTCCAGAGTCAGAGCAGAATTGAGATTCAAAGTTGGAGGCCCAGAATCAGATATGTTGGCCAGACTGGACCGTAGCCTGATAGGCAAATTTGTGTCTAAAGGGGCTCGACCCCACATTGACCTGATCTGACGCTAGGCCCGAAACGCTTGGGGGTTTGACACGGTGACGGTTTCCTTCCTGGCAGACGATTGCCTCTTGTTCGGTTTCGCTTCCTTGGAGGAGCGCGAACATGTCCTGGTGGGAGGCCCTTAATTCTACGGCATGCGCGGGCTGGCCCTGGCGCCCTGGAGCTCACCTTGATCCAGCGTTGTTCGCACGTGCGCCGATCTGGGTACGGTTGTATGACCTCCCCCTTGAATACTGGTCGCCTACGGTACTGCGGACGTTGGCAGATCTGTTTGGAGATTTCATCAAGTTTGACCTCTCCACTTCTGGTATGGATCATCTGGGGTTCACGAGGTTCTATGTCTGGCGGCCTCTTCTCACACAAGAACCAGTCAAGGTGCTGGTTCTCATCATGGACCTTGGGGAGGAGAGGGTTAGGGTTCTGTTCGAGAACCAGCCGAAGGCTCAGGCCCAGCATCGGCCGGGGAGTGACCAGGGCCATCCAGCGGGGTACGTGGCCACACCAGATGATGGATGGTACGTCGTTGGAAGGAAGGGCCGGGTTGCCAATCAAAAACCGTAGGCCCCCAAAGAGGGGGCTCGACGACCGGGTAAGGATGCTGCCGCGAAGGGAGCGGCCTCCAAGGCTGCGCCTAGTGGGGGATCACTCTCCAGGGCATCAGCAAAGCTTGCAACGCAGGACGCTCAACATGAGGGGCTGCCAGGGACGAGTCAGGGTACCAAGGCCAATATGGCGAGCAAGTCATACCTTCATGCGCTGGTCGGGGACAATGAAGACCAGTCGACGCCCTCTCAGGAAGGGACAGCGGCGCGGCAGGACTCTCACAGAATGCCCAGCTCGGGTGGGAAGGGTCCTTCCCATGGTGGTCTATCCCCACCACCAGTCATGGACTGGATTAACACCAGTCGGGGTTCGGGGTAGCTCAGCTCCCCCCCAGATCAGAAACGGAGCCTGCATAAAAAAGGAATGACGGTATCTCTTCATGCGGTGAAGGTTGGACACCCTGATAGCCACTCTCACCGGCAGAAGGCCACGCAGCTCTTCGTGGATTTGGGAGTGCAGCCCACGCTATAAGAGGTGTACCACCGTTCCCTGTCTCCATGAAGGTCCTTTCCTGGAACTGCAGGGGCCAGGGTACCCCTTACAAGCGACATACCCTGCATTGTTTAGTGCGCGACGAAAAGTGTGACATTGTATGCCTGCAAGAAACAAAATTACAGTAGACGGAGACTCAGACTCTCCAGTGGCCGGGGTGGCACAGCCACCAGGCGCCCAGCAGGGGGTGTGTGGGCGGCCTCGCGATCCTCACCAAGGCGGACTCGTATGTCCTGGATACGTCCGACTTGTGCATTATGGTGCACCTGCCTGGGCCGGACGTGTGGGTTACAAATGTGTACAGCGCCCAAGGCTGGCTGCGCGGGTTCAGGAGCTCTACCAGGTCGCGGCGCAGGTTCCCAAGAAGGCCAACTGGTTATTAATTGGCGATTTTAACCAGCAGCTCTTCTCCTGGGAAAAGATCAGCGACTCGTGGGCTGAGCCCCCCGGGGCAACGGAAATGCTTGCCTTGTTACAGCAATTTGATCTGACGGACTTGGAAATCACCGGCTGCAATTTCACCTGGAGCAACCGTAGACAAGACGCCACGAGGGTCCTATCTCGGATTAACCGTGTGTGGGCCAGTGAGAAGCTGTTGACTGATTGGGACCTCCAGGCTTACGGAGGTGCACGCATGGCCTCCGATCATAGGCCCATTTTCTACAATCTGGAGCGTGGGGAGTTCCAACATCTGTGCACCTTCCGTTTCGAGTGCACCTGGATCCGCAGACCATGGCTTGGAAAAATGGTGCAGGACATCTGGCATAACTACAACGCCTCGGGGGACCCACGTGAATTTCTCAAGAACGGGTTGAAAACGCTGAAACAACAAATTAAAAATATCAGCCCAACCGAGAAATATCGGTTCAAAACCTGCAGAAGTCAGTTGCAGGCCCAATTGCAGGCGATTCAATCACAGCAAGAACAGCACGTGAGTGCGGCCGACCACGCCGGGGAGGAGCTCGCCCTCCAGGCTGAGCTTCAACTCCTTCACCAAGAGGAGGAGGAGTACTGGCGCCAACGGGCCCGTGTGCAGTGGTTGCGGGAGGGGGATCGGCACACCAAATTTTTTTTCTCGGCTGCGAAGGCCCTCTACGATGCTCGGAATGGGCCGATGCAACGCCTCCTGCAGGACGAGGCTCCTCCACGCACAAACAGCCTCCTACATTACTGGCAGCAGGTCTGGGACTGGCGGCCAACGATCCCCATTTCGGTGCCCATGGATAAAATTTTAAATCTGGCTGATAATTTCTAGCTCCTGCAGCCATTCACACGTCAGGAGCTGCACGCGGCGCTGCAGAAAATGCCAGTGAACAAGGCGCCAGGGCCAGATGGCTGGCCCATTGAATTCTTTACGAATTTCGAAGCTGTTCTCGGGAAGAACCTACTGGATGCGTTTAACCACATGTTGGCCTGGCGGCAGGTCAGGAAAGAAATTAACTGCTCGTGCATGGTTTTAATCCCGAAGATGGAGAATCCCACTTCCCTAGGTCATTTCCGTCTCATCAGGGTTTGCAACTCTCTGCTGCGCCTTTTTTCTCACCTGCTCGTGGACAGGCTGCGACCGCTCATGACGCGTCTCATAGGTAAGCACCAAGCTGCTTTTCTGAAGGGCCGTTACCTCCAGGACCAGGTCCTACTGCTTCAGGAGATCCAGCACTCCCTTAGGAAGGCCAAACTTCCGGGCCTCTACATCAAGTTAGACATTACCAAGGCCTATGATTCCGTCAGTTGGGCCACCTTGAGATCAGTTTTACTTGCTAAAGGGTTTGACCCCGCCTTTGTTGAACTCTGCCTACAGATCCAGCAGGGAGGAAGGTACTCATTAGATATTGATGGGCAATTGTGGGGCTTTCAGGGAACAGGATGTAGGCTTCGCCAAGGAGACCCGCTATCCCCGCTTCTTTTCCTGATGATGATGGACCTCCTGCATACCTACTGCACAGAAGAAGGGGTCCAGGGGTTAAATGTGCACAGCATTCATTGTCTTACTGCACATTTCGCGGACGACACCATGATATACACCAGGGCCGCGGTCCCGCAAGCCAGGGCGATTCTGAGGGCCCTGGATCGGCTGCACAAGGAGGTGGGCCTGGTACTCAATCCTGGGAAATCGGCCTTATTCTTCACCCACGCTCACCCCTTGGTGCGCAGCAAAATTATCCAAATCCTGGGGATTCTCCCAGGGGAGGCGGATGACAAGTATCTGGGCATCCCAATGCATAACTGGCACAGGCAATGGACCTGGCAGGCGCTCATTGCAAAAATTCAGAAACACGCAGCCCACTGGACAAATAAATTCCTGTCCCGCAAGGGGAAGATGGTGCTAGCGTCTGCGGTTTTGGGGGCCATGGCGAGGTTTGCTGCCTCGATGGCCTCCCCACACCTCGGAGCCATCACCAAGATCGACCAGATTATTTGTGATTTTGTTTGGTCTGGCGATAAGGGGGGTAAAAGGTTGCACCTCCTGGCTTGGTCCAAAATCGCGCGGCCTTGGTACGCCGGTGGCGTTGGCCTCCTCCCCTTCGCGCTGGAGGTTGCCCTGGGGCGTCATAAACTCTTGCAATGCCTGGTCACAAACAACGAAGACCCCTCCCTCTGGGTTCAAATCATGAGGAAGAAGTACAGCCCCTGAACGGCGGCCAACTCTGACTCCCACATTTGGAGGCAGCTCTGCACGCAGGTGGGGTCGATGGACAGCGCGGAAGGCATCCACCTGCACCCACATCAACTCCTGCAGAAACTGTTCCCAGTTGATCTGCGATGGATGCAGCTGTGGAAGGGTATCCTCCCGGAGAAGATCAAAACCTTCGAGTGGTTGATCCTCCACCAGGCCCTCCCGGTTCACGCTGTTCTGAAGTCCAGGGGCATGGGCATCAACACTCAGTGCCCTATGTGCAATCAGCACAATGAAACGCTGCAGCACTTTGTCCTTGGTTGTCAGGTGACCGCGCAGCTCTGGAAAACGGTCGGGCTCCGCACCCTAGAGTTCTCGAGCAACTCGGCAACGCTCGTCGCGCTCTGGGTCCTATGGCGGGCCAGGAATGATTGCATTTTCAACAGCGCAGCACTCCCCCCCGTGAGCATCCTTTGCACGAAGATCACTAAGCTTTGGGACGAGATTGCCTCCGCCATGGCTCCCCACACAACATTAGAACCTTCCAAGCAGCAGGCGAGAACGTGGCAGGGCTTCAGGAGGGTCGCTTCGCACGGCCAGACCACCCCCCACGACGTTACCCAGGGGCGGATCGAGAGACGAATCCAGATCCCGACGGAGGAGAGGCATGAGCTTACGGCCGGAAGCAATGACATACTGGGGGAACGAACCCTGAATCCAGCACTGCAGGCCTTGAAGGTGAGCACCCCCAACCGCAGGACCAGCATCGCCCAAATCATCGAGGAATTCAGACGTCGCAGGGAGGACGGGCCGGGACAGCCCAGCAAAAATTAGGTCCACGCCCCCGTCTCACGGTTGGTTGCCACCGCCGGTGGACGGGGTGTCAGGGGAGGGGTCCCCAGTCTGATCCTTGTGGGATGGGTAGTCCTCCGTCGGCGGGGTGGCAATGACGGGGTTGCTATGGGCAGCCCCTGGGAAATTCCTTGGCGGGAGTGGGGCCAGCGGCCCTGGCCCTTGCTGTACTGTGTATAGCTTCTTTTTTTTGAAATATAATTCGCTCGACCTTTTACAAAAAAAAAAGAATTAGTAATAAATAATATTGTAAACTTAAAAAATCAATAAAAATATAACATGATTTAATAGATTAAATGTCCAATCTCATCTTGAATTGGTTTCTTTGTTGCATTGTGATATATTGGAGATCTCATGATTAATCTCAGATTTCTCAAATTATGATTTTCAAAGCCTTTGTAAATCTATCGGGAAGAGAAGATGAGGAAAAAGAAGTTGTATCCATTGTATCTTGGCTTGCATTACTATTTCCTGTTCCACAGATAAGAAGCAATTTTTTTTTCACATGAATGATCAGAAGCTTCCATGGTTAGCAACTTTAGTGATAACAACTCTCTTTGGCTCATTTAGTTTTTGTTAATGATCTCACCTGACCCCTACACCCTTACAACAATAAAGGATTACTGGGTTTATCCTTATAGCTTTACTTTTTTATGAACACTTTCTGGACACTGGCATAAATGAGATAAATGTGTTGTCTACCTTGAATTCGCTTTAGAATACTTAACAACTGTGAACTCTTGTGATGTCAGAAAATCACCGGAGGTCTCTCTCTCAGCAGAAAGGGCAGGCGCAGGACATCACCGGAGGTCTCCCTCTCAGCAGCAAGGGCAGGTGCAGTAAGCCGCGGAGGCAGGAGGTCTCCCTCTCTCTACAGTGAGAGCGCGATGTTGGCGTGCGCTTGGTGGGCGGCAGCAACAATTCTGCCACAAGCAACAGCGAACCGTAGCGAATGACGGCAGCATAGCCACAACGGGGCAGGTGGTTTCGTATCTCTACGAAAGGCGATAGGCTTCTTAAAGGAGTTTGGTTTTCTTAGGGGTTAATGTGTTCCAAATTTAAATATAAACAATTGTTTAAGATGGAAAAGATGTTTTATTTCTTTTTCATTTTAAAAAAACATTATTCAAATATGCACGTGGAATATATGCACGTGGTTTGGAATGAAGTGTAAGGTTAATCACGGAAAACCTATGCATGAAAAGAATTTGATTAGTGGAAGGGTGCAATCAAGGATTTGTGATTTTGAACGTGTTTGAATACATGTTCTTCAAGAAAAGCCGCTGCGTGATAGAGAAAATTTAAATATATTAGTTTTTTTTATAAAAATTAAATCTCATATATCATAAAAGACATTGTAAAATATAGAACAAGTACAATGTAAATTCAAAATATTGTTAATGCTTAAAAATTGCATAAAAGATTGCAATGAAACATTAAGTATTGAGTCTCATGTGTGTTATAAAATATTTTAGCATTATCATATATATATATGATAATGTTACAANCTATCTCTTTTTAAATCACTAGCTTAGTTATATATTTATAATATATATATATATAAATTGGCCAAGAAAATCTTATTTGTTTACAAGTAAAAAGTTCTTTGAGTAAAAAATTTCACGACTTCTGGACAAAGAACAAGATTTAAAAACCCAAATTTTCATTTCTTTTGGATGAAGAACAAGAGTTTTGTACATTATTTTTCCTAAGGATGGGTTTTCTGAAAAAAAAATTTCATCAATTAGTGTATGCTCTCACCCTCGGCCAAAACGATTCAGAATAGACATCAAGAACAACACAAGAATAATACGAGACATGTCAAGGCAGTCATTTCAATGTATATATACAAAATTTCATTACAAATTCTCTCTCTTGGCTGAAAGTTGAGTCATTCCATGTTTTAAACAGTACGTCAATATATGCAAAGAAGATTAACATGAGTTCATAAATAGAGAAGTATGCATATTCAGTGACACAGTCACTACATTGTTGAAGCCATGACCAATAGTAACCAGAGCACTGATATTAACAAGAGCCTTATTATTATTATATATACAAAATTTTAGAAAAAATTCTGACGTGCATACCCATTGTCAATTTACTGCGCTTCAGTAGGTGCTCCTAAATCCAATGCAAATTATTCATCTAATGAGGTGTATTTATGGTTTTCAACAAGACATAACCTTTGGAACGAGAACACAACTTTTTTAAATGTATTTCTGTTTTGCAACAGACATAACCTTTCATAACACGTTAGCGTTAGTCAGAGTTATAGACAAAGTTGGCGTTACCGAAATATGATTGGTAATGGCCTCTCGAAAAAGTTAACGTTAGTCAACGCTATGAACAAAGTTGGCGTTACCAAAATATGACTAGTAATGGCCTCTTGGCCAAACAAGAGTTTCTTGCCAAAGCTTTGAAGTTGTCACATTGTTCAAATTCTAATTTTAGCCTATATTTTCTCCTTGCTCTACTCTAAAGAGTAAATTTGTAAAACCTGCTTCATTTTGTTTTGTCATTAATATCATTTGCATGGTAGTCATCTTCATCAAGGATTGAATCATCAATATTAAACATTGCTCCAGGAACATTAACTAAGTCAATAGAATAACTTTCTCTATCATCAACTATTGAAACATCATCATCTTTTGGATTAACATCCTAACGAAGAGTAGATGATTGTCTATATTTTATTTCTTTTTTTTCTTTCAATCTAATCATGCTATGAACAGATACTAATTTTTCAACTCTTTTTGGAGTCAAACTATTTCTTTTGATCTGATAAATGAAAGAATATGTTGACCAATTTCTTTTAGCAACAGAAGAAGATGCAACTTACATAAATGATAAAAACAAGAATAAGTTTTTGCATTGTTAAAAGATTCATTTTATAAATTATTCAAAACTTCATCAATAAACAAACTCATTTGAAGCTTCAGACCTAATACCCTACTAATCATGGTGTTTAGAGAATGCATAATGATATATAAAACATCACTATTCCAAGTTTTCAAACATCACATTTCATAAATTAATTAAGAAAATTAATACGTATTAATATTTGTTATATGTTTAATGAAAAATTGATTGTATTACCTAAGAAAGAAGTTTCACTGCTAAAGTTTGAAATCTAAAAGTATCTCCACCATGCAAACTCCACCATCCAGCTGGATCTTTTTGAGCTATTCCATCCATATCAAGTATAGCATCTTCACATTTAAATGCTTTTGTATGTCCTTTAGTAAATTGAAGTTATTCCTATTTAATTAAGCTAGCCTCACAAGGTGAATATAAACGTTTAACATATTTTTAAAAACCTATTCTTACATCAAAATCATCACAAGGCCTTGTTGGATTTTTATCTCTATGTTTTGAAGAATACCACTTAATATTTAATGCATATGCAACCATATGCAATGAGGTATTTGTAGCATTTCATCTTTTTAGAATTAATGAAAATAACTGAGCATTATAAAAATCAAGAAAGCTATCCATTTCTATAACCTTTTTTTTAATTTCTATTAACATATTTTCATAAATTACATAAATTTCTCTTAATGTAGGTGTATCTATATTAGTGTAACGAATGAAATCAACAATAGGTTGCAACATGCTAACAATCCTCCTACAATATAATAAATACTTATTTTTAATAAGATATAAAGATGCAAACAATAAAAAATAAAGAATTATATTTCAAATAAATTATTTCTTACTTCATTTGTTTCCACCACTCATCTGATAAAATCTTTTCTCTAACACTCTTTCCCATAGTTGTGTTGGCTTCCTCCCAGTTCTTCCATTTACTAGTTATAACCATTGTTTGTAATGATTCTTGTATCTCTTGCATTCTCTCCAACATTATGAAATATGAAGCATACCTGTTTTACAAAATTTATAATTAGTTTAGCATTAATAAATCAAATTTCTAAAAAACACACAATATAGATTTTTGTATTCTATTACCTTGTTTCTATAGGCTTTTTGAAAATCTTATTTTTGCTACATTCTCTGAACAAGGAATTTGAATAATGATGATTGCAAATGAAAATTTGTACGTCTCTTGCATCTATAATAAGCTTTTTCACCCAATCAATTTTACCAATATCACGAAGTGTATTATTTAGAGAATGAACACAACAAGGAGTCCAAAATATATTTGGATGAATCATTTCTATCATTTTTCCTGCACGTCTACAAACAGGAGCTGAATCTGTTATAATTTGAATAATGTTGCTTGAACCAATAGTTGCAATTGCTGTCTCTAATAATTTGGCTTGAAAATTAGCATCTTTTATATGATTGGAGCAATTTGTAGCATTAAGAAAAAATGGTCCAAGTTGACAACTAATTATAATATTAATTAATGGATGTTGACAAATATCAGTCCATCTATCCATTATAATAGAACAACCACTTTGTTGCCAAAATTGCTTCCATTCCTCCAACTTTTTCATGTCAAGTTCATATCTCTCATCAAAAAGATCATTTCGAATTTTATCTTCAGTTGGAGGGATATAAGATGGACCTGCCATATAAAAATATTAGTTTTACTAATAATTTTAAATAAAAAATGATAATTTAAAATTTAAAAATATTACTTGCTTCAATGAATTGCTTCTTTGAATGAAGGAGTACATGCAAGTTTGAATGGTAATCTATTTGCATAGAACATTTTTGCAATACTGATATCAGCTTTTATTTTTTTTTCAATTTGAAAACTTATTTCTGTTTGTTTAAACACTTTTCTTTTTGCTGGTTGTACAACATCCTTTGTCATGTTCTTACTTTCCTCTGTTCGAATACTTACAGTAATGCTCTTTATCATAGTCTTTGCTTGAAAGTAGTCATACATAGCTTTTTGAATATTTAGATATGGAAATTTATATGCAATAACACCTATTTCTGTTTTATTTTTTAATGTTTGAAAGAAATGATGATTTATTGGTGTACCACTTGCAGTGAATTCATGGCTACATACATGACACTTCCATCTTTTGCTTCCACCTCCTCCACTCCTACAAGTGTCTAATTGTGTTACGAATTGTTTTAATGGAGATTTTAAAATAAATCTACTTTTTGCAAATGGTTTCAAAATTTCCACATTACAATCTAAGACATTTTCTTCTTGCAATGCATTTTTCTCCAAATACAGTACTCTCTATTTCATTCTCATTACTATTTATGTCTTGAATAGAGCTCATCTTTATGACTCTGTAAATATTAATGGTAAAAATTAGAAAATAAGATATGACTGCTATTCTTCATAAAAGTTAAAATGAATTTAAAAAAAATTACAAATAGATATACTTACCAATTGCCCAAATTACTGTGACTAAGGGTATCTATTTTTTCTTTTTTTGCTAGCAAAGAGCTTTTAAATAAATGTCTTAAGAGCTTTAACATTAAAATGTCATTCAATGCAATAAATCTGGAAATGCAAAACAATAATAGAGTTAGAGGAAAAATTAAAAATACAAAATAGTGATAAATTTAAAAATAACAAGATGAAATTTCAATAAGAAATAGAAAAAAAAACTGAAAATCATAGAAAAATGTACTTAATAACTATTGAAACAAGGACAAGATATCATAAAATATAAAATATGGCATCAAGAAGGAATTGCTTCTTTGAATGAAGGAATAAAGCCCAAGTTGAAAAACAGTAAAAATAACTTTAATGCATGCAAAAGAGATCTGATTGACAACTGCAAGTAAGGTTTGGTTTGCATGATTTTGATTCTGTTCATCAATCTTTTCTGCTTTGATCAAAAGAAACAAACCAACCAACTCAGAAAAAAAGTGTCATAACTACAATTAAACTAGAAACCAAACAAAACGTTGTATCAGAGGCATTAAAGTGAAATGTTTTCTAGTATGCCTTCAAAAAGCAACAAGTCATCGATGCACTAAGAACTTAAGCACACTTTAAAAATAAAAACTCAATTATCTAAAACATTAAAGAATGGTCTCGATGAGATAAACTTTGTATGCTTCTTTTTCTGCTAAAATCTCTAGTATGTTTTCTTCAAGCATTCGCCCTAACATTAAACTCTGCAACATCAAATAAAGATGGGGATAAAAAATTTCTGATATTCGGCTGAACCATTAATCTTGCTGTATTTAACCAAAGTTCGAAACAAAAAGGAAAAGTTTCGAAAAATAAGGAATCCAACAATAAAAAAAAATGATTCAACAAGAACCTTCAAATATTTTATCTCCTTTAACAAATTGTAATTAAACATGAAAAAATTGACAAAATTTTGAAAAAACCTTAAAGAAAAAAATGATTAAACCAAACAACAAGTGAGAGAGTTTTTTTTGTGTACATAAAAAAAGGAGTAACCCTAAATAAATCAGACAATAGCTGATACACTATATATGCCATAGTTTTTCATCGATATGGACCTTTCTTTTTGAATATTTTTCATAGAAAATCAGACGAATAGCTGACAACAACGTCTTCACCCAAATCAGACTAGGCAGACGAGATCTCCTTTGTCAAGAGAAATGCTTATCTCCTCCTTCGGTAGATGCGTTTCTCCTCCTTTCCTAGATGCATTTCTCCTCCTTTCCTAGATGCTGTGAGATACTAAGAAAAACCAAAGATGAAACAAAGAATATTTCAGAGTTGAAAGGGAAAAATTAGAAATACAAGCGTTTGGAGAGTCTAGCAATAGAAGGATCCAATTCCCTACGAATGGTGGAGTAGGAGCGTCTGTCAATAAAGGTGTGTTGGATGTGGATGCGATTCGCATTTAAAACAAGTAAGATTGGACATCAGTTGCAAGTAAAATAGGTAAGATTTTAATCGACAATGAATGTTATGGTTGAAAATTGAAAATTGAGACACCATTGCACGAAAAATTATAATTTACATACCCAAGGTATGTGGATTTTACATGCTTCTGTACACATGTGCCAAATCCACGTAAAATTTTCCACGTAAAATTTTCTTGGGAATTGTGAATCTGTACACATGTGCCAAATCCACGTAAAATTTTCCACGTAAAATTTTCTTGGGAATTGTGAATCTCCGATGCATAGTGGAAAACAAAAGCAACCCCAAATGTAATACCCAACAACTTGTCTGTACCGGATAATTTGGACTAAATGCAATCACCTAGAACCGGATATGATAAAACGAAAACAACCAACCAACCAAAGAAACTCATAGAAAAATCGTAGGAAGAGAAATGGAAAGAAGGTACCCTCATGCACGTTATTCCATGCGACTTACTGTTTGCTGGCGGCCGCTGCTCAAGTGCTCAGCGCTTACGTCTTTACGTTTACTGGATGGTGGTCTACAGCGAAGTCGAATTTTTAGAAATCTTACATTCACACGAGCTAGCATAGCAGCAGTTAGCCTTAGTTGCCAGAAAAAACAAAATTTCAACGGTGAGCATTGTTACATATGGAGTAAATAATGTAGCTTTCAGAATTTAAACCGTCACGCAGACTTGATGTTGGTCAGATCCCTTGCATGCACTCTTTGAAAATTACAGCAACGTGAGCTCAGCACTTACGCCATTCTGTGGCCCAGAGTCAAAGTTAAATTCCTATAAATTTCCAGGCGCAGGCATGCCATTCCCACGGACGAAATATTCAGAGACTCGAAAAACCGCGCCATTCACAGACACGAAATATTCTGAGAGACTCGGCAAACATGGTGAAGGTGAAGGCCATCAGAATCCACGAGTTTGGAGGCCTTGAGGTTCAACTCCTCACTGTTCTTTCTTTCTTATTAATCTTGCTCTGTTTTATAATACCTTTCGGGAAATTTTTTCCGTTAGTTGAGTGCATAATCTTTATAATTGCGTTTATGTTAGCTTATACTTATTTTTAAAAATAATTATATTTTTTATTGGCATGGTTAAATTAATTCTGAAATAATAGTGAGGCATTGTTTAGTTAGTTAAAACCTATGCATCAAAAGAATCTCTGATTCATGGGAGCGAGGAATCAAGGATTCGCAATTCTGAACATGTTTGGGTATGTGTGCCTCAAGAAAAAGGGGTACGGGTTCGTAGCCGAGGACGTGATAAAGAAAATATAAATATATTAGTTTTTTTAAAAAACAAAATCTCATATATCATAAAAATACATTCTAAAATATAGAACAGTGTAAATCCAAAATATTGTTAATGCTTAAAAATTGCAGAGAAGATTGCAATATCACCGTTAAACTGAAGCAAGAAAATTTGCAAAGGTATGGAGAGCATTAAATCCATTTCCTTATCTGGCCAAACATATGATTTTTGAAACAACCAAAATGACAGCAATAAAATGAAACCCTTTTGTTACTCAATCCAATATTTTCAAAAATAAAATTAAGCCTCAAGCCTCAACCAAAGTTATAACAAATCAGGTCTGGTAATACTTTTGTTCAACCACTCTACTTGTGGGTACCACCCTAGGGACTACCTGTGAGTAGTGCTGTACAGCCACTTTAAAGATGACTGCATTATAAGAAGACAACTTAACTAAACTAGGCACAGCCGAGTAACTCACCTCACCTACAATGATCCAAAACCTTTCTGGAAAATCAGCACTAGTCATGATGAAGGGGAAAGTAAAAACAGAGCACCATGAGTTTGCATATGGCCATTGGCCATGTGCTGGTGAGATTCGTTGCTTTATAAGCAAACAGATTTTTAAAAATGTTGAACAAGCATCCATCCGTCGTCATGTTCATGACTCATGACCCATGACGATGACCCTGTTTTGTTTTTTCTTTTTGCAGCAGAGATAGCAGAAAAAGAGCAAAAGCCAGCAATGAACAATAAACACTCGTGAATGTGAGTCATGGCGGAACCTTTGACGCTCCCAAAGACAGGCGAATCCATGCACATGTAAATTTTTCATCGCACGCCCCTTCCAAAACTTGATTTCCTTATGACCCATACTTGCCCCTTCGGCCTTCGGTTACCATAGTAGCCCTTTCGGGATTTGCCTTATTTTCTGGGGTCCGTCTCATGCCGATGCCATGAATCTTGATTGCTTGCTTGCCATTTAACAATGAAATGAAATTTTTGGTATGATTCAGAACAGGAGAAGATACTTAAGATTTTAATGCAAAATGCAGACATTCCAAGAACTAAAAAGACAAAAACAAGGCAAGGCAAGGCAGCCATTTCAATGTATATGTACAAATCCAGACAAAGTTTCGTTGGAAATTATGAAATACGTACCCATTGCGAATTTAATGCGCTTCTGTACGCACTCCCGAATCCCACTCGCACAGTTCGTCAAAATTTATCCGGAATCGCGAATCTCCGCTGCATAAGTTAAAACATATGGTATGTGATTCTCAAATCATAAGTTAGTTGGACCCCTCAAGAGTTTGTTACGTTTAACAAAAGTATTATAAAGTTGTATATACTTAATACATTATGTAGATATCATTTTTGTAGAAGTCACTAACAATGTAACTTTATTTTATATATATCTAAATAACTAAGTAATTATTTTGCTTAGAATTGTAAATTCACTTTTCATATACAAATATAATATGTGTCTATTATTGGATTATTGAGGCTTGGTTTTATTCTCTATTTGATTAATCCTATAGTTATTAAAATAAGTACATATTTGGAAGATTTCTTTTTTAACCCCTATATGCAAGTATAAAAGAGAATATTTATGTTTTACCTATTGCATTTATTTTAATAAATTTTTTAATAGATTGTAGTATGTCTAAAAATTTAATATTTGCAGGTACTTAAATGGGAGGACGTAGAACTTGGTGAACCTAAAGAGGGTGAAATACGTGTCAAAAATAAGGCTATTGGGGTAAACTTCGTTGATGTTTACTATCGAAAAGGTTTACTTAAAACTACACCACTTCCATTCATTCCAGGTAAGTGTACTAGTTGTATTTGATTACTATAAACAAACATGTTCATGTACTACTATTTAAGGTTGATTACCAAAATAATGATATATTTAATAAATTTATGCAATCATTCTTTGATAGCTTCATAGTTTACCATTATAATATGTTGGTATGATTTCTAATATAACTAAATGGGGAATAGTAAAAGCAATAATAATATTATTTTGAAGTGTGTAATTGTTAAGATGTATGTTCTTTGCTCTATATGACTTCAATATGATCTTTATTTGCAAAGAATTTTCCTTATTAATAGCCAATCTTAATTTCATTTTTTAAAGGCATGAATAATTCTTTAATTTTTATTTATGTTAATTTTGACTATATTTTGCATGCAAGTTATTTTATTCAAAACATTGTTTAAATTGTCCTTAAATTCCTATAAGGAATTATTTAGAGTAGATCATTGTGTGCATGCATACCATATATGTTTAATAGGTGTATGAATGGGGCTCACCCATTTAATGATATTGCAAAACATTATAAAATCTATTGCATTTTGTAAAGGGCTTTGTGCTCATAATGAATATATATATGTAGATAAATAAGTGTAGAAAGGGAAATAATTAAGCTATAGGTATATCCTAAAACATATAGTTGGTATGATACATTTTAAAAAAAAATTTAAGAAGAATATAATGACATCTCAAGTGTTAATCAAGCATGCAACCTCTTACATGCTAGACCTTATTATAGACAAGTGAACTAACCACTTTAGCCACATCTCATTGGCATCTATATTTTGGCTAAGGAAAATAAAATGTTCTAAATATAAAATTATCTATGATAATACAAAATTTTCTTGGCTTGGATAATCTTTTTAATGGTTTGTTAAAATTCTTTGTTTAGAAGAATGGTATGCAGTGAAAAAATTTCAAGTAGGATGCTTGAGTTTTTCTAAATGGTAAACCCAAAAATAGGATTGTAAGACAAATATATATAACTTATTGTCACAAAATAGCTCCTCTTCACCTTCTCCCTCCTAATATGACCTATTTATATTATTTAGCATACTTAGGAAGCTACTCATAGTTAACTGGTAGTTGTTCTCTTTAGTAATATTTTAGAAAATTGGATTTGATAACATAACTTATAATTGATGCTATGTTGTGAAATAAAATAAAAAATTTCTTTTGTGCCAAGGTAAATAAATTTTATGAGGTACTGGAATTGAAACTTTTTGACAATATTTACCACTAAGATAGATAAACAAAGTAGAGCTTTTTTACAACTTGAAGTTTCCCATTAAAATCAAGTGCATAACTTGGACCTTTCAAATCAAAAGTCTTAAAGGTAGGCTAACACTTCGTTTTAAGTTAGATAAATTTAAGATTAGGTTAATTTAATTTATAAAAATTTCTAAACAAAATAAAAATTTTCTTAGGTGTAGCATTACATGAATGGTTGAGGAATTTTGGTTATGTTATTGCATAATTTTGGATTTTACAAATTATTTGTGTTAGATACTCAAGAAATAGTCTCCTACTTTAAGCTTTTCATATGACTAGGTTAGAATTTAAGGTAGATTCTACAAAAACAATTGGGAAGGTATTTGAACCTCCCCATTAAAATTTTTTTTGAACTTAAATAAATGTCTTATCTATTTTTTTGTAATACATTTTTTTAAGGTGCAACAACTCCTTTATGTATATAAAAATATATACAAAATTTTTAAAGATGCTACATCCTTCTTCTTAGGTTACAAGGCATAAAATCATATATTGAAAGGGAAATGAAGTTTTTAAGGTATATGATTCAAAGTCACATACTCAATACCAATAAAAGATACTTAAGATGTACAATTAAAAAAATCAAAAAATTATTGCTTCATCCTTCTTCAAGAATGATAGAAAACCTAACCTCTTTTTAAGTAATTGCTCTTAAACTAGAACCATGTCCTACATCCCTTCACTCTTTTATTATGCTGTATCATTGTTCTTATGTTCCTTATATTTATTGTATATGTGACGCATCTTTGGATACTTGCCTTGGGTGATGTGCAAGTTCTGCATGAACTTTACTTCAAAATTTTATAACTAATAAGATGTTAATACAATAATTTCATGACCCTCTAATCCTAAGAACGGTATGAATCACGGTTAGTAGAGGATGGGAAGCTGTTGGGGTGGTAACTGCTGTTGGACCAGGAATAACAGAAAGAAGGGTCAGAGAAGTAGTTGGCTATGCAACCATCCTTCTGGGTTCTTATGCTCAAGAACAGATTGTTCCTGCTAATTTAGTTTTCCGATACCATCTTCACAGTCACTGGTGCAGCAGCACTGCTAAAGGTTATGACCGCACAATATCTTCTTCGAAGGTGTTTCAAGGTATTACAGAAAAATTCTTAATGATTAAATGTGCAGTATAATATTTTATTTTTACCTCAAATTAATTTTATACTTATCCTTGTGTTTGTATTGATTATGAAGCTGGAAGCAGGGCATAGGATACTTGTTCATGCTGCAGCAGGTGGAGTAGGTTCGTTATTATGCCAATGGGCCAAAGCTCTTGGTGCAACTGTTATTGGCACTGTCTCAACCAAGATAAAAGCAGAACAAGCAGCGAAGGATGGATGTGATTACCCCATAATCTACACACAAGAAAATTTTGTAGAGCGTGTAAAAGAAATCACAGAAGGGAAAGGAGTACATGTTGTGTATGACTCCGTAGGCAAAGACACATTTCAGGTACTTCTGTACAATATTAATGAATGTTTTGATTTGAAGAAATGGTTTTGCTAACTCTCTACTGTGTTGGGGATAATCCTGTTGTTAGGGTTCACTGGAGTGTTTGGCTTATCGAGGGTACTTGGTGAGCTTTGGTCAAGCTTCAGGGGCTATTGACCCTGTTCCTATGGAACTTCTAGGATCAAAATCCCTATTTTTAACGCGGGCGTCTTTACGGCTTTACACACTCACTCGTGATGAGTTGTTGGCCTGTTCTGATGAGCTTTTTAACATGATTGAATCAGGTGCACTCAAGATTCATGTTACTAAAACCTTGCCTTTGTCCCAAGCTGCCATTGCACATGCTGCTCTTGAAAACAGAGTGACAACCGGCTCAATAGTATTGATTCCAGATGATGATTGAGCATTGGAGAAGGCACAAAGTATTTCATACATGACAGTTATTACCTTAAGACTTAGGCCTATCTTTTTCCTGTTTGGTGGCCGTCAATAATATCTAAATTGATCTTGGCAGTCTGTGACAGCTGCTATTATCTGCTATTTCCTTTGATATTTCAAACGGCTGGCTGCATGTAAATTTTAGGTAAGGATGTGCATATGCAAGTTATCACAGAAATAAATAAGTATATTACGTAATACTATTTTGAAATAGTGAGCTGTTCTTGTAAGTAACTTTGTATTATTTGCTACTGGTTTGTTAATTGGATTGACCTTTATAACATTGCAGCATTCACTGGAATCGGTAACATGGTATTACGAACACTTACCCGCTAACGAAATTTGCGTACTCGTAGTGCTCAATGTCTGTGTTGTAAGTCCTCTCCAGTCTTTTTTGATGTTGCAAAATACCTTTGTAGCTCAGTAATTGTCAAAGCGCTTGATAGAAGCCTAATTAGAAAGCTCAGAGTAAATGACACAGAGCCAAGGCTGTAGTCATTCCCAGAGATTTTACATAAAAATTTCAATTTTTATTTTTTAAATGATGCTATATTGTTCCGTATTATTTGAAAAAAAAATCAAAAAAAATATCAAAGCCGCAGCTCTTCGTTGATTTGGGCGTGCAGCCCACACTCCAGGAGGTTTATCAGCGTCCCATTTCTCCATGAAAGTCCTCTCCTGGAACTGCAGGGCCAGGGTACCCCATACAAACGACATACCCTGCATTGTTTGGTACGAGATGAGAAGCGTGACATTGTTTGCCTGCAAGAAACAAAACTTCAGCAGAAGGAGGCTCAGACGCTCCTTTGGGCCGGGTGGCACAGCCACCTGGCGCCCAGCAGGGGACGCATGGGTGGTCTCGCGGTCCTAACCCAGGTGGACTCGTACGTGCTAGATTTGTCCGATTGGTGCATTATGGTGCACCTGCCCGGGCCAGACGTGTGGGTTATCAATGTGTATGACGCGCAGGGGTGGCAAGCATGCCTTCATGAGCTCTCGCAGGTCGCGGGGCTGGTTCCCAAAAAGGCCAGCTGGTTGCTGACCGACGATTTCAACCAGAGGCTCTTCAGCTGGGAAAAGACCGATGACAATTTGGCGGAGCCCCCTGGGGCAACCGAAATGCTCGCGCTGTTGCAACAGAATGGCCTGACCGACATGGAAATCGTGGGCTGCAAGTACACCTGGAGCAACCATAGGCAAGGCGCTGCAAGGGTCCAATCCCGTATTGACTGGGTGTGGGTCAGTCATAAGTTATTGAACAATTGGGATATCCACGTCTATGGGGGTGCCCGCATGGCCTCTGACCACCGGCCCATCTTCTGCCAGCTGGAGAGGGGAGAATTCCAGCGACCCTGTCCCTTCCGATTTGAATGCACCTGGATCCGCAAACCGTGGCTTGGAAAGTTGATGCAGGACATCTGGCAAAAATACAATGCCTCGGTGGACCTGCGTGAATTTCTGAAGAATGGGTTGAAGACCCTGAAAACCCAAATTAAAAATATCGGTCCTGCACAGAAATATAGTTTCAGAACCTGCCGCAACTAGCTCTAGGATAAACTACAGGATATCCAGTCGCTGCAGGAGCACCAGGAGCGTGGGGCAGACCACTCGGGGCAGGAACTCGCTTTGCAGGTTGAGCTTCAACTTCTGCACCACAAGGAGGAGGAGTACTGGCGCCAACAGGCCCACGTGCAGTGGTTGAAGGCAGGGGATCGGCACACAAAATTTTTCTTTTCTGCGGCGAAGGCGCACCGTGGCGCCTGGCATGGACCAATGCAACGCCTCATGCAGGGCGACTTGCATCCACGCTCTAGAACCGACAGCTTCCTGCATTACTGGCAGTAGGTCTGGGAGTCGCAGCCAATGGAACCGATTTCAGTGCCGGTGGAAAAAATCCTAAATCTGGTTGATAATTTCCAGCTACTGCAGCCATTTTCGCTCCAGGAGCTTCATGATGCGCTGCAAAAAATGCCGGCAGACAAGGCACTAGGGCCAGATGGTTGGCCCATTGAACTGTTCCATGAATTCGAGGACGTCCTCGGGACAAACCTGCTTGACGCTTTCAACCACATGTTGGCGTGGCGTCAGGTCTACAAAGAAATCAACTGCTCTCGCGTGGTTTTGCTGCCGAAGATGGAAAATCCCACCTCCCCAGGCCATTTCCACCCCATCGGTGTCTGTAATTGCCTGCTGAGGCTATTTTCTCGCCTGCTCGTGGCCAGGCTACGACCGCTCATGACACGCCTAATGGGTAAGCACCAGGCCGCCTTTATGAAGGGGCGTCACCTTCAAGACTAGGTCTTACTGCTCCAGGAAATTCAGCACTCCCTTTGAGCTGCAAATTTACCGGGCCTCTACATCAGTTGGACATCACCAAGGCCTACGATTCCGTCAGTTGGGCCGCCTTGCGATCTATGCTGCACACTAAAGGTTTTGACAAAGCTTTTGTTGACCTCTACCTGTAGATCCAGCAAGGTGGGTGGTACTCATTAGATATTGATGGGCAGTTATGGGGCTTTCACGGGACTGTACGCGGGCTTCGTCAAGGAGACCCTCTCTCTGCGCTCCTCTTCCTGATGCTGATGGACCTCCTGCAAACGTACTGTACGGAGGAAGGGGTCCAGGGGTTAAATGTGCACGGCATCCCATGCCTCACTGCCCATTTCGCCGACGATACCATGATCTACACCAGGGCAGCGGTTTCGTAGGCAAAGGCAATTCTGAAGGCGCTGGATCAAATGCGCTGGGAGGTGGGCCTAGCGCCCAACCTCGGGAAATTGGCCTTATATTTCACCCACACGAATCCTTCGGTTTGCAGCAAAGTCATCCAAAATTGGGGATCCTTCCGGGGGAGGCGGCTGACAAGTATCTGGGCATTCCCATGCACAATTGGCACAGACAACAAACCTGGCAAACGCTCATTGAGAGAATCCAGCAATGCGCAGCACACTGGACGAATAATTTCTTGTCCCGCAAGGGGAAGATGGTGCTGGCATCCGTAGTTTTGGGGGCCATGGCTAGGTTTGCTACCTCGGTGGCCTCCCCGCCCCTAGGTGTCGCCACAAAGATAGACCAGATTATTCGTGATTTTGTTTGGTCTGGCGGCAAGGGGGGAAAGAGGATGCACCTGTTGGCTTGGATGAAAATCGCGAGGCCTCGTTACGCGGGGGGGATTGGCCTCCTCCCCTTCACGCTTGAGGTGGTCTTAGGATGTCATAGACTCCTTCAGCGCCTGTCCATTGAAAATGAGGACCCCTCCCTTTGGGTTCAAATTTTGAGGAAGATATATAGGCCCTTGATGATGGTAAATTTCGACTCCCACATTTGGCAGTAGCTCTGCGCGCAGGCCAGATCGATGGGCAGCGCTGAGGAAATCTCTCTGCACCCCTGTCAGCTCGTGCAGAAATGGTTTCCAACCGATCCACGCTGGATGCGGCTGTGGAAGGGTATCCTCCCAGAAAAAATTAAAGCCTTTTGGGTGGCTGATCCTCCACCAGGCCCTCCCTGTGCGCACCGCTCTGCAGTCTCGGGGACTGGAAATCAGTCCCCAGTGCCCTCTGTGTAACCAGAAAGTTGAAACTTTGCAGCACTTCGTTCATGAATGCCACGTGACCACGTAGTTATGGCGAACGACCAAGCTCCACACTCCAGAATTCTCCGGGAATTCGGCTACGCTGGCAGCGCTCTGGATCCTGTGGTGGGCCAGGAATGATTGCATTTTTAAAGGTGCGGCTATCCCTCCCGCGAGCGTCCTTTCCAACAAGATTGACAAGTTATGGCACGAAATTACCACCGCTATGGCGCCTTTGCAAACGAGAACACAACGGGTTTTTGGGGGATTGCATTATAGGACCACCCCTCACATCGTTAACCAGAGACAGGTGCCCCAGGGGCAGACCCTGGAGGAGGAGAGGCACAAGCTTAAAGGAGGGGCCACTGACATTCCTGGGGAGCAACACCTGAACTTCCTTGCGTAGGGTTGGATGAAGAGCATCCCCAACAATCGCAAGACTGGCATCGCCCAAATTATTGAAGAAAACCGACGCTGCCGTGCGGCCGGGTCAAGCCAGCCCAATACTAGCAGCTGTAACTAATTCCTGCTCATGTCTCCCGGTTGATTGCCGACTTGGGTGGACATGGCACCCTCGGGGGGGGGATGTCCTCTATGATGGTTTGATTGGTTAACATTGGAGGTTTGGTTGGCATTCCGCCAGCTGGAAGGCCTACGGCGGGGTGGTACTCTGGGAGCTCCCGGTGATTTCCTTGGCCGGAGTGGGGCCAGCGACCCTGGCCCGTGCTATACTACTGTATAGCTTTTTTTTTGAATATACATAACTCGACCTTTTTCAAAACAAAAAAGAAAAAGAAAAAATATTTTTGAAACTTTAAGCCATTATGCTATTGCCTGGCATGTATCCATGCTACAGAAACAAAAAGGCAAGCATTTGCCATTGCTTACCTTATGGCAATTAATACCTTTGTTAAAAAATTGAAATTGAAATTTTATTTTGTCTCTAGATTTATGTGAGGATAGAAATATACAGGCTATGAGTTTTAAAAACAGGAGCGGCGATGAGCGCAGAAACAGGAGCGGCGACAGGGGCGAAGGCAGCGACGGCAGGAGAGGAGGCAGGAACGGAGGCAGGGGTGAAGGCCGGACTGGAAACAGCAGACGCCGGGGGGGCGAGGCAGACGGAGGGAGACTTAGGAGAATGCTGCAGAGACGGAGCAACATTGAGGATTAAAGTCTGTAGCCCAGACGCTGACACACTCGCACGATTGGAACGCAGCCTGATCGGCAAATTCGTGTCAGAAGGGGCACAACCTCGCATCGATCTGATCCGCTGCTGGGCCCGGAATGCTTGGGGGTCAGACTCGGTGACGGTTACCTGCCTGGCAGACGACTGCCTCCTTTTCTATTTAGCATCTATGGAGGAGCGTGAACAAATCCTGGTGGGGGACCCTTGGTTCTATGGGGCACATGGATTGGCGCTGGCGGCCTGGCGCCCGGGAGCTCACTGGGACCCGGGCCTTTTTGAGCGCGCACCAGTTTGGTTTCGACTGTATGGCCTTCCCCTCAAATACTGGTCGCCGGTGTTCCTACGGTCGCTGGCTGATCTGTTTGGAGAGTTCATCAAGTTTGATCACTCCACAGCAGCTATGGATCATCTGGGGTTTGCACGGTTCTGCGTCTAGCGACCTCTCCTAACGAAGGAGCCTGTTGAGGAGTTGGTTCTTGTCACGGATCACACCGAAGAACGGATCCGTGTTCTGGCTGAAAACCAGCTGTTGTCCCAGGGCCTGTAGAGGGATGCGCGGGCGGGGAGCGACCTGGGCCATCCAGACGGCCACACGGTCACTCCAGATGATGGGTGGAGGTTGGTTGGCAAGAAGGGACGTGCTGTCAACAGGAAACCGTTGGCCCCCAGAAAGGGGGCTCAACGCCCGAGGAAGGGACCCTCTGTGCAGGGAGAGGTCTCAAAGGCTGTGCCCAGCGGGGGGCCACTTCCTGGGCCTGGGGGACTGAAGCAAATGTTGAAGGATGCCCCCCATGTGGGGCTATCGGAGACGGCAAGGTGGACCGCGGCCGCCGAGACAGGAAAGTCCTATATGCATGCTCTGGTAGGGGAGGCTTTGAAATCCGCGGATGGCCAACCAACGCACACGCAGATAGAGACAGAACTACGGAAAGGACCCCACGGAACGCCTAGCACTCCCAGGTCGAAGGGGGCAGGCCCTTCCCAAGGTGGACTGTCTCCTCCACCGCTCACGGACTGGATAAATACCAGTCGGGGTTCGGCATGGCCCAGCTCCCCTCCCGCTGCGAAGGGGAGCCTGCACAAACAAGGAATGATGGTGGCCCCTCTCTCAGCAAAGGTTGGACGTCCCGACTCCCACACCCGTCGACATAAGGCCACATAGCTCTTCGTTGATCTGGGCATCCAGTCCATGCTCCAGGAGGTATACCAGCGCTTCATTTCTCCATGAAAGTCCTCTCCTGGAACTGCAGGGGCCAGGGTACCCTGTACAAAAGACATACCCTGCGTTGTTTAGTGCAGGATGAGAAGTGTGACATTATTTGCTTGCAAGAAACAAAACTCCAGCAGAAGGAGGCTCAGGCGCTCCTCTAGCCTGGATGGCATAGCCACCTAGCGCCCAGCAGGGGACGTGCGGGCGGCCTCGCGGTCCTCACCCAGATGGACTCGTACGTGCTCGATTCGTCTGATTGGTGCATTACGATGCACCTGTCCGATCCAGACGTGTGGGTGACCAATGTGTACGGAGCGTAGGAGTGGCAGGCACGCCTCCAAGAGCTCTCGCGGGTTGCGGGGCTGGTTCCCAAAAAGGCCAGCTGGCTGCTGATCGGCGATTTTAACCAGCGGCTCTTCTGCTGGGAAAAGACCGATGATAATCTGGTGGACCCTCCTGGGGCAACCGAAATGCTCGCGCTGCTGCAACAGTATTGCTTGACGGACATGGAAATCGTGGGCTGCAAGTACACCTGGAGCAACCGCAGGCAGGGCACCGCACGGGTCCAGTCCCGTATTGACCAGGTGTGGGCCAACCGAAAGCTTCTAAATGATTGGGGCATCCACGTCTATGGGCGTGCCTGCATGGCCTCTGACCACTAGCCCATCTTCTGCCAGCTGGAGAGGGGCGATTTCCAGCAACCCCGTCCCTTCCGTTTTGAACGCACTTGGATCCAAAAGCCGTGGCTTGGAAAATTGGTGCTAGACATTTGGCGAAACTACAATGCCTCGGTGGACCCACACGAATTTCTGAAGGATGAGTTGAAGACCCTGAAATGCAAAATTAAAAATATCGGCCCTGCACAGAAATACAGTTTCAGAACCTATCGTAGCTAGCTCCAGGATAAACTACAGGATATTCAGGCACTGCAGGAGCACTAGGAGCACGGGGCAGACCACGCTGGGGAGGAACTCGCCTTGCAGGCCGAGCTGCAGCTTTTGCACCATGAGGAAGAGGAGTATTGGCGCCAACGGGGCCATGTGTAGTGGCTCAAGGCGGGGGATCGACATACAAAATTCTTCTTTTCTGCGGCGAAGGAGCACCGCAGCATTTACCATGGTCCGCAGCAAAGCCTCATGCAGGGCGATCTGCACTCAGGCACCGACAGCATCCTGAATTACTGGCAGCAGGTCTGGGCGTGGTAGCCAACGGAACCAATTTCAGTGCCGGTGGAAAAAATCCTGGGACTGGCGGAGAATTTCAGGCTCCTGCAACCTTTTTCGCGCCAAGAACTCCACGATGTGCTCCAGAACATGCCGGTAGACAAGGCGTCGGGTCCAGATGGCTAGCCCATTGAACTGTTCCGAGATTTCGAGGACATCCTCGGGACTAACCTACTTGACACTTTTAACCACATGCTGGCGTGGCGTCAAATCCGCAAAGAGATTAACTGCTCTCGTGTGATTTTGCTGCCAAAGACGGAAAATCCCACCTCCCCTGGCCATTTCTGCCCCATCGGTGTCTGTAATTGCCTGCTGCGGCTATTTTCTCACTTGCTCGTGGCCAGGCTGCGTCCGCTCATGACACGCCTCGTGGGTAAACACCAGGCAGCCTTTATGAAAGGGCATCATCTTCAAGACCAGATTTTACTGCTCTAAGAAATTCAGCACTCCCTGCGAGTGGCCAGATTACCGGGCCTCTACATCAAGTTGGACATCGCAAAGGCTTACGATTCCGTCAGTTGGGCTACCTTGCGATCTGTGCTGCACGCCAAAGGCTTTGACAAAGCCTTTGTTGACCTCTGCCTATAAATCCAGCAAGGAGGGTGGTACTCTTTGGACATTGATGGGCAGTTATGGGGCTTCCATCGGACCGGGCGCGGGCTTCGTTAGGGAGACCCTGTCTCACCTCTACTCTTCCTGATGCTAATGGACCTCCTGGAAAGGTACTGTACGGAGGAAGGGGTCCAGGGGTTAAACATGCACGGCATCCCATGCCTCACCGCCCATTTCGCCAATGACACTATGATCTACACCAGGGCAGCGGTTCCGCAGGCCAAGGCGATCCTGAAGGCGCTGGATCGGATGCGCCGGGAGGTGGGCCTGGCACCCAACCCCGGGAAATCGGCCCTTTACTTTACCCACACGCATCCTTCAGTCCGCAGCAAGGTCATCCAAATCCTTGGAATTCTCCCAGGGGGGGCAGCTGACAAATATCTGGGCATTCCCTGCACAACTGGCACAAACAGCAAACCTGGCAACCGCTTATTGAGAGAGTCCATAAACGCGCGGCTCGCTGGATGAACAATTTCCTGTCCCGCAAGGGTAAGATGGTGCTGGCGTCTGCGGTCTTAGGGGCCATGGTCAGGTTTGCTGCCTCCGTGGCCTCCCCGCCCTTGGGTGTCGCCACAAAGATTGGCCAGATAATCCGCGATTTTGTTTGGTCTGGTGGCAAGGGGGGAAAGTGGATGCACCTGGTTGCTTGGACGAAAATCGCTCAGCCCCGTTCCGCAGGGGGGACCAGCCTCCTTCCCTTCACACTTGAGGTGTCCCTCGGGCGTCATAGACTCCTCCAGCGCCTGCATACTGATAACGAGGACCCCTCCCTTTGGGTGCAAATTATGAGGAAAAAATACAGGCCCTGGACGTCGGTAAATTCCGATTCTCACGTTTGGCAATAGTTCTGCGGGCACGCCTGATCGTTGGGCAGTGCTGATGTGTTCTCTCTCCACCCACGGCAGCTCCTGCAGAAGTGGTTTCCAGCCGAACCGCGCTGGATGAAACTGTGGAGGGGTATCCTCCCGGAGAAAATAAAAGCCTTCGGGTGGCTAACCCTTCATCAGGCCCTCCCTGTTTGCGTCGATTTGCAGTCTCAGGGACTGGATATCAATACCCAGTGCCCTCTGTGTAACCAGCATGCAGAAACCTTGAAGCAGTTTGTGCATGATTGCCAGGTGACCACGCAGTTGTGGCGAACGGCCGAACTCCACACCCCTAAATTCTCTGGGAATTCGGCTACGTTGGCGGCCCTTTGGATCCTATGGCGGGCCAGGAATGATTGCATTTTCAAGGGAGCAGCTCTGCCTTCCGTGATCATCCTCTCTAATAGGATTGGCAAGTTTTGGCAGGAAATCACCTCTGCTATGGCGCTGCGACAAACGCAAACACAGCGGGTTTTTGAGAGATTGCGTTATAGGACCACCCCCCACGTCGTGAACCAGAGCCTGGTGCCCCAAGGGCAGAACCTGGAGGAGGAGAGGCACGAGAAAAAAGGGGGGGCCACTGACATTCCCGGGGGGCAAAGCCCAAACTTCCCTGCGCAGGATTGGATGGAGAGCATCCCCAACAAGCGAAAGACTAGCATCGCCCAGATTATCGAAGAAAACCAGCGTTGCCGCGCCGTCGGACCCGACCAGGCCAGTACTAGTAGCTGTAACTAACTCCAGGTCGGTGGCAGC
>MNCI01016169.1:273275-304596 GCA_015680685.1 Gnetum montanum | reverse complement strand
GGGGGGGGGGGGGGGGGGGGGGGACGTTTGATTGAGGAATTGTTTGTTTTTTTGTTATGGTTTGGTTAGCCTTCAGCCGGCTGGCAGACCTGCGGCGGGGTGGCCCTAGGAGTGTTTCCGGTGGTTTTCCTTGCTGGCGTGGGGCCAGCAGCCCTGGCCCGCACTATACATATGTATAGCATCCTTTTTGAAATTAATCATCTCGACCTTTTTCAAAAAAAAAAAAACATCTTTAACAAAAATTACCAAGTTTTCTTCGTAACATTTAAAACAAATAAACTAAATTTGCAAAGAAACTCTAAATTTCATCTTGATTATGTATTATTAATTTAATTATAATCACATGCTAATCAATTTTAGATTATTTGAGTTACTAGTCCTAAAGTGGAAGAAAAGTACAAAATTTAGGAATTTATAGTTGACATAAACTAGATAGATATAATTTATATCTAAGGTGGCCAAGAGGTTATGGCCTCAAATAAAGATCCCAACTTAATATTACAATTGAAGTAGATGTCGTCTTAAGGTCAATTGATAGGAACATAGTAAGTGCAATGCAGAGATAAAAAAAGAAAAGAAAAGAAAAGATTTCTTCTTTTCCATAGTCCATTTCGAACTTAGGATCTTGGCTGAAAATTTGAGTTTAAGGTTATTATCAAAACTTATTCTCGTTCACATCCCTAAAATCCCAATTTATCATTAAATGAAAAACCCATGCACAAGAGAATTGTAGAGTTTGTAGGTATATGTACAAGTCTATAGGTAATTGATGAGTTGCGATCACGATATCTCAACCTAGATACGATACTGTGATTCCTATGTTGGCCTATAAATATAGCACTCAGGTGCATGGGGAGGAGGTCTCTTTCTGGTAAGTCTTTGGGTTGAGTCTTTTTGTTAGTTTTTAGTTAGCTTTTAGTTCTTTTTCAAGTGCATGCCAACAATGTGATACTTATAATTATATGGCATCTTTGTTTAAGTGTGTTGTACTTGGACAAGCACACAATCAACAATAAAGATCAAGATTACTCCATCATTGCAGCATTCACTTAGTTTCTAATTGTTTAATTGTTAATTATGATTTATTATTTTCTTAGTTAATATTTATTTTATCATCATTTACTATTCCTGTTGTTAATGCGGAATGAGTACTTCTTAATCATGAACATTTAAGTATAACTACTTGGTAACCTAATAGTGTATCTAGTAGTGCTCAAGTAACATGTGCTTGGTAATCCTAGAAGTAGTACACAAAGTCCAAGATGCATACAGATGATTAAGGACGGATGCTCATCGCACTTAGGCTAGCTTAGATTTTATTTTATATTGCTCATTAGCTTAATCAAGATTTCTCATTGTCCTTAGGAGTAGCATAGTGTTAGAAATCACATCATACACCTCACTTTGTACTAAACCATACGTGACAAAGAAAATACTAGTCCAGGTGGGAAGACAAAGAACTACGATCAACGTATAACTATCTAGGTGCCACAACTAGTCCGTTCATAGAGTTCAATCGGATCATGTGTATATGCTTGAATTCATATGGTTAAGTGTAGGGGAACCTCACCGCTCATTAGCAATGGTAGATAGTTAAATCAAAGATCCTAATTTTTAAGAAGAAAAATTAATTAATTACAAATTAATGGGAAACCCCAATTTTCTTGTATATTATCAAATGAAAAATCCCAAGATATCATAAAATCAAAAACTCTTGAAATTTTGAAAATAGTTTTTGAAAAAAATATAAAAATATCTATAAAATTTGTTTAATTTAAAAATCATTCAACGGAGAATCCCAATTTTCTTGTGTATCAAAACTGATATTGTCACATGGAAATATTGTTACATAAAAATTCCGATTTTGTAAATTCTGATATCAAAAGTGAAATTGTATGAAAAATTTTATTTTTGATTTTAAAAAAATAAATTTACAAAATATATCATAAGAGAATTTCTAAATTGTCATGTGAAAATTAAAATTGTAAAAATTTTAAAAATATGAGAACAGAATGAATCAATCATAAAAATTTGTAGATAGAAATCAGTAGGTCAATTGAAAAAAAGTTTAATAACTTGAATTAAATCTTTATTTGTTTCAAAATTTGTAGGTGGGAGCATACGTCAATGTGTTATTTACAGTACATCGAAATCACAGCAAATTGAACAAGATACTGATTTGTGTCAGAGCTGCAAAATATATGGGTGGCAGGAGATTTGAATGCAGTAGGCGATCTGAATCTGTTCTATACATCGCAATAAAAATTAAGCCAATGGTAAAATAAATCTGAATCTATTCCTTGCAATGTGATCAAACTGCAACCAATTAAAGTGGATGTTGCTGCATGATAGAGTCACAGAGTATGCAGGTAGTAGCAAATTTGAAACTGATAATAGATCTGAATCCGTTCTATCACAAATCTCTGCACTGCGGTAGCCAATGCGGCAGCATATTTGAATGGATTCCTTGCAACATAATGGAATTGCAGCTAATGAAAGATTATGTTGATCTGAATCTGATTCCTTCGTGGGACAGAATTACACGGAGATATGCATATATTATTGTTATTTACTCCTTTGTATCATTATTATTATTTTATTAGGTTTATTTTGGTTAGTTTTAAACATGTAACTAAGTTTAGGTTCAAGATTGTGCAAGATTTTTTTTTCTGTGGCAAGGGCTACATTGAGCACATATGAATATACAATCATTACAAATTTTTTTGGTGTTCAAGACTATAAAATTGAACACCAGGACAAAATTTGACAAACACAATTCCTCTAATAACATGAAGATAAGGAAGAAGACTAAATAGTCCAAGGTGATGGAGGCTCTTGAGGTTCTAAAGGACCTTCTCTTGCTGCAGGCACATGCGATGGTTGAGGTTATTGTGGTTGTCTTGCTGCAACTACAACTTCCGATGGAAGATGGAAATCATTCAACAATGTTTTCATCTTCTCCTCCTTACTCTTGGGATTGTGCATGGTCCATGCAACTTCACCAATGTGGGCTAGAATGGGCACATCCCAAGGACAGGGCATTATTGGCAATAGCTCCTTAACATTAATGAGCCAAGCAGCAATTTATTTGCATTTGATGTTGAATGCCTTGATTGTATTTTGTAGTTCTTGATAGTCATTCATCCCTTTGGCCAAGTTCTCAACAGTTGATTTGTGATCAGTGAATCTTGCCTTGAGAACTTCAAGTTCAGTGTTTGTAGTCTCAAGCTTTTGCTTGGTCTTCTTGTGATGCTTAAACTTTGTCTCATATAATAAGTATGAGCTAGCCACCTACTTCTCTAACTTTGACCATGGTCATTTGACAATCAGCATTGTCAGGTTTACATATCAGAGATTGACAAGCTCCATATATTTAGTCATCTCTTTAATCTGCAACTCCTTCATGTGGATCCCCACTTTTTTATAGGCATTTATCCCATCAATGATAGGTTGCCACACTTCTTTTCTTTACAAGAGTTGCTAGAGGGTTTAGCTATCTAGATGTGTTTTTCATTAACTTTCTTTTGTAGGCTAACTTGATCTCTGTAGTGGTTCTTGACTCTCTCAAATTTGAGAGCCTCATTCTTTCAGGTGGCAATCTCAATCATAAATTTTTAGCATAAGGCACTAACTTCCTCCATAGAGAGATTTCTATTCTTCATTGCCAATCTCCTAAGCTCAATGTTCACCTTGGCTAGCTACTCTTGCTATTAATGAATAAATTCTTGCATTTGTTGTTTCTACACATCAACATTCTGTAGGCGATGATTTTCTACAATCAACATCTCATTCTTTAGGCACATTTGGACCAAGTCCTTGTAAACTGAATATGTTTTGGCCTCAGCCACAGATTAGTCAAAGATAGTCATCACCATCCTCACCCTCAACCTATTTGAGTCTATCTTGATGTTGTTGAAAAGCTTTATCTCTTGTCAATGTAGGGTTGAGGAGCATAGGATTAGCAAGATGGGCTCTTAATTTGGCAACCTTCGTAGCCAAGTCTTGTTTTTGTGCATGAGCGATTTCGAGTTGCCCTTCTAAAATGATGCACTTGCCCTTTGCTTTAAGTAACTCCAACTATGTTGTGATGAAAATCAAAGATATTTGAAATTGGTTGCCTAATTCCCACAAGTCTTTTTAGTAATTCCTCGTGTTGGATTGCACTCAGTCTGTCGCTAATAGTTTTTATAAATTTCTACACATCTTTGATTCCGAAACATCTAGTACAGGTGTTGTAGTTGCATTCAAAGCTTCAATGATTCTGTCAACAACCACTTCTACTATTGTCTCCTACCCTTGATGCTACATCACCAATATAATTGTCCCCTTACCCTCTTCCAATCATAATGACAAGGTAGCAGCATGCCTAGCGATTTATGGGAATTGTTGTTATTGCAAGAGAGACACCATTACCTCTTAGGCACTAGGATTCAACCTCATAGGTAGCTACATTCTTTGGGTTGAGAATATTGACCCACCTCCCTCCATCTAATTGATTTCTTGAGCCACTTCATTGAGATGACTCATTGTAGGATGGTATATAGATGGATCCCCATGACTTATTCATGNCCCTCGCCACAAGCATCCCCATAGGCAGGCAGGTGGCCACCACCCCCAACGCAAAAGCAAGAAACCCCAAACAAATAGGCGACAAATCGAGGCGTCCCACCCCCTGACTGGCCTCCCCCTAGCCACCACCGACTACCTTTCGGGGGAATTCTGTCTGGAATTATTCCCCTGGGCAAAGTGCATGCTGGGCCCCGGCTATCCTAGCCCCACCGCGAGGTGGCGCCAGTTTTCCTCGATCATCTTAGCGATGCCCGTCATATGATCCTTGAGGACGTCCTCAATCCAAAGCATTGTCTGGATTAGCAACTGAGTAGGGGGGTTCGGAAGCTACCCCTCGTATTGCTGGTGGCGGTATCATTTTTTGTTAGTGGGTCCTCCTCAGAGGGCTATCTTGGCAGGTTTTGTTCTTGGGCA
The DNA here is from genome assembly GCA_015680685.1 of Gnetum montanum. Lineage (NCBI taxonomy): Eukaryota > Viridiplantae > Streptophyta > Gnetopsida > Gnetales > Gnetaceae > Gnetum > Gnetum montanum. The sequence continues at coordinate 299,613 of MNCI01016169.1, read as the reverse complement.
ACTTCAGGGTGCTGGATCGTGGTACCCTCACCGGACCCACGGCGTTTTCGCTTTTGCGACTCCTGAGGATCCGAAGGTTGGGCTGGCAGGGAGGGAGTGCTGGCCAACCACAGGGTGTGAATCAGCCTGGGATGTCTAGTAGGGTGGCGCCTTCGCAGAGACTCCCAAAGAAAGAGCGGGAGGTTGATGGGGGTGTCATCGCGCATGCATTGAAGGAATTTAAAGTGCATCCCATTCAGCTTGTGGTGCGACCTGGAATGGATGAAGTAGCATTTGACCAACTCTTCCACCGCCTTCCAATCGGACGAGAGGGCCATCCCCTTGATATGTCCACTGGCCGTCTTCAGGATGGGGCCCTGGAAGAAATCAAGAGCGACTGCATGCGAACCTGCCAACTGGGGGATGTGAGCACCGCTGAAGGGCACCCCAATCACGGCCGCGACCGATGCAGCCGGATATGAATCTGCCACCCTCTAAACATGGTAGTCTCCTCGCACCAATTTGTGCAAAAGGGATGGGTGTCAAGCTCTGGGTCAGTGGCCATTCTCAGCAAAATTTGAGTCCACCTCATGCTGGAGGCCCAGCGCCAAAGCTCTAGGCGACGTTGAATAGCTGTCATGGGTGGTTCGAGGCAGGTATGCAGGTCCATCGCGGCTGTAATTTCATGCCAGAATTTCCTAAACCTACCAGATAACATAGTCAAGGGAGGGAAGGCCGCGCCTTTAAAGAGGCATTCATTTCTAGCCTTCCACAGAATCCATAGCGCTGTTAGTGTCAGCGAGTTACCAGAAACAGTTGGGGGATGGAGATCGGCCATATGCCAGAATTGTCTGGTAACGTGGCACTCATGCATGAAGTGATGTAATGTCTCAGTATTATGATTGCATAGGGGGCAATGGTTATTGATTGCCATGCCCCTAGACTGCAATAATGTTCGAACAGGGAGGGCATGGTGGAGGATCAGCCACCCAAACATCTTGATTTTTTCCAGGAGGATTCCCTTCCAGAGCTGCATCCAGCGTGGATCAGTCGAGAACTGCTTCTGGAGGTACTGACAAGGATGCAAGGAGATCTCGGAATCATTGCCCAATGACCTAACGTGGGCACACAGCTGTCTCCAGATGAAGGATTCGGAACCAATCGTCGTCCAGGGCCTGTACTTCCGCTGCAGAATTTACGCCGAGAAGGAGGGATCTTCTAGCATGGTGGAAAGCCACCGAATCAGCCTCTGCCTTCCTAAGGCTGCCCCCATCTTGAAAGGGAGGATGCCAACCCCCCCGGAATCATGGGGCTGCGTGGTTTTGGTCCACTCCACCAGGTGCATCTTTTTTCCTCCTTGTCCTCTCGACCACATGAAGTCGCACATAATCGTATCGATCTTTGTGGCGACTCCAGAGGGCAGGGAGGCCACCAAGGCAGCAAATCTAGCCATGGCCCCCAGCACCGCGGCCGCCAGCACGATTTTCCCTTTACGAGATAGGAAACGATTCGTCTAATGGGTCGTGTGTTTTTGAATTCTCATAATGAGGGCTTGCCAAGTTTGCCGTCTGTGCCAGTTGTGGATGAGGATGCCCAAATATTTATTGTCCGCCTCACCTAGTAGGATCCCCAGGATTTGAATAATCCTACTGCACACCGAATGATGGGTGTGCGTGAAATACAACGCGGACTTCCCGGTGTTAGTTTGCAGTCCCACTTCCCGCTGGAAACGATCGAGCACCCTCATTACAGCCTTGACTTACGACACGACGGCCCTAATGAAGATCATGGTGTCGTCTGCATAGTGGGCGGTGAGATAGGGAATGCCATGTAAATCTAGTTCCTGGACGTCCTCCTCCGCACAATAGATTTCCAGGAGGTCCATCAGCACTAGAAAAAGGAGCAGGGAGAGGGGGTTGCCTTGACGTAGCCCATGTCCAATCCCATGGAAGCCCCACAAGTGCCCATCAATATCCAGGGAGTACCGCCCTCCCCGTTGCATCTGCAGGCAGAGCTCCACAAAGTCCCTGTCCAGGCCTTTTGCAAGTAGTACGTTCTACAGGGCTGCCCAACTAACGAAGTCGTAAGCCTTGGTAATATCGAGCTTGATGCAGAGGCCTGGGAATTTAGCAACATGGAGGGAGTACTGAACTTCCTGTAGCAGCAGGACTTGGTCTTGGAGGTGGTGGCCCTTTATGAAAGCAGCATAGTTTTTCCCCACCAGCCGTGGCATGAGGGGTCGAAGCCTGGAAACGAGCATGCACGAAAACAAATGCAGAAGCGAGTTACAGACACCGATGGGACATCGTCTTTGGCAGTAGGACCACGCGGGAGCAATTAATTTCTTTGCGGACTTAACACCATGCCAGCATGTGGTTGAAAGCATCGAGAAGGTTCACCCCCATCACGTCCTTGAATTCCAGGAAAAATTCAATGGGCCAATCGTCTAGCCCTGGTGCCTTATCTGCAAGCATCTCCTGCAGCGCGGTACGAAGTTCCTGATGCGAGAAGGGTTACAACAGCCACGAATTATTAGCCTGGGTCAGGGCCTTGTGAACAGGCACAGAAACCGGGTCGGTAGACTGCCATGTCCAGACCTGCTGCCAGTAGTGCAGCAATCTGTCTGCACCTAAATGGGGGTGCATTTGCTCTCCTTGCAAGAGACATTGCAGCGGGTGTTGACGATTTCCACGGTGCCCCTTCACCGTGGCAAAAAATAATTTCGTGTGCCGATCCCCTGCCCTCAGCCATTACACCTGAGCTCGTTGACACCAATATTCTTCCTCTTTGTGTTGTAGCAGTTGTAATTCCGCCTAGAGGGCAAACTCCCCGTAGTTGTTGTCCGCTCCCTGCCCCTGCTGAGCCTGAATTGCCTGTAGCTGAGCCTAAAGCTAGCAACGATTTCCTTTGAAGCTATATTTTTCCTCGGTGTCGAGATTTTTAATTTTCTGTTTCAGGGTATTAACCCATTTTTCAGGAAATCCTATGGGTCCCCCAAGCATGGGTATTCGTGCCAGATGTCTTGCACTAGCACGCCCAACCACGTCTTTCGGAGCTAGGTGCGCTTGAACCGAAATGGACGGGGACACTGAAACGCGTCACTGTCCAATTGGCAGAAAATAGCCTTGTGGTCAGAGGCCATCCGGACCCCCCGTAAGCGTGGATACCCCAGCCGGTCAATAGCGCCCTGTTGACCCACACCTGATCAATCTGGGATTGGACCCGTGCGGTGCCTTGACGGCGATTGCTCCAGGTGTACCTGCACCCTGCAATTTCGATGTCGGTGAGGTCACTTCGTTGCAGCAGCACATGAAATTTGGGTGCCCCTGGGGGCTCTGCCATGGAGCCTCCAGATTTCTCCCAGCTGTAGAGCCTTTGGTTGAAGTCACCGATCAGCAACCAACCAGTGTCGTTGGGGACAAGCCCCCAACTCGTGCAAGTTCCTGAAGGAGAACTTTCCACCCCTAAGCACCATAAACATTACTAATCCAGATGTTCGGCCCTGGCAAGTGCACTGTAATGCACCAATTAGAGGTGTCTTGGACATATGAGTCCGTCTTGGTGAGGATCGCAAGGCCTCCCGCACGTCCCCTGCTAGGCACCAGATGGTTGTGCCACCCCGGCCATTGCAGCACCTGGGCTTCCATCTGCTGAAGCTTTGTCTCCTGTAAACACACAATATCACACCTCTTGTCTCGCACCATGCATTTCAGGATATGTCATTTTTATGGGGTATCCTGACCCCTGCAGTTCCATGATAGAACCTTCATGGGAACATATGTCTTTGGTACACCTCCTGGAGTGTGGGTTGCATGCCCAAATCGATGAATAACTGCGTGGCCTTGTATTGGCGAGTGTTGTTGTCTGGTCGCCCCACCTTGAACGTTGGCAGTGGCATCTCCATCCCTCGGTCATTTCTTGGCCTCGTTCCCCCTGGAGGGGAGCAGGGCTGCACTACCCCGCGGCTAGTATTTATCCAGTCCGTGACCAGAGGAGGTGACAGAGCTTCCCTGCGGCTAGTATTTATCCAGTCTGTGATCAAAGGTGGCAATTGTTGATTCTCTTCTTTTGATATGACAAGGGTCTTATTCTTCATCATTTTAGACCAAGAGGTAATGCGAGTATGCCTGATTATGCCATTGTCGTAGTGGATTATTCCTACCCTTTTACAAATTTTTTTGATAATGCATGGTAGGGTTTTCCTTCCACTTTCATTCTCCTTGAAACACTTTTCTATCTCTAGATAGATTAGTTGTTGAAGGTTAATAGGGAAATTCCTGCTTAAAGTGGCACATGCTTGGATGGAGAAGAATGTCACCTTATTGGGCCTCACTATTAGATTGAGGTGATAGGTTGCTACAACCCCATAACACCAGTGGGTCCACTTCCTTTTTATCTCAAGGTTTTCTTATGTTGATATTTCTACCATATAGATGCCAAAATTAGGTAGGCTAGAAGCCTATGCAATCACTTCTACTGAGTAAGACACTTGATTCTCATAATGGCTTTTACCTTTCTACTATTTTAGAAGAGATATGTCTTTCCCATGTACCACTTCCCAATAGTAGTAATGATTGACCACATGGAAGAGCTTTGTAATTACATCTTAGCTTCTAGTGTAGCATGTTCTAAGAATTGTCCAAAGTTTAGTTCTTAGAGAATTGAGCATTGGATGTCGCAAGGCTTGATTGTATCTAGGCATGTTTGTGTCAATGTGACCTCAAGTCTTTATATAGGCCTTGGTGCCTCTCCTCTTTGGGATTATCCAGTTGTAGCCTCTTCTTTAGGAATCTATTGAACATATTCCATTTTGGACTCCTCCTGAAGAGGTCTCATTATGTGATTTTTTGTTGCCTACTCCTAGGCTTATTCTTCTTGGCCCCTTTCAATTCTAGATCATTTTTCCTTTGGTTGTAATGGTCCTCCTTCCTATAGGTATTATGGTCTAGGTGTCATCTGTAATCACAACATGACCAAGGATTAGCACATAATGTGTAATTTTGAAACATTGGAAATACCTTATCTTTTGGGGTAGTTAAACTTGGCTAAGTTGTGATCATGGCCTGGTTGATTATTTTAATATTAATAATTAACCTTAGGTTTACTAAATTTTTTAGAAGGGTTAAAATCTCAAAAATTAATGGTTTAATGTTATTCTATTCATTAACACTTTGGGGGAATTAGAAAAATTTTGAAAATTTTCATCAAAAACCTTAAGGTTTGTGGTTCCCACAACTAAGAGCTTACCTCTAGTAGTTACAGGATTGAAGAACAAAGTGATTTGGGTGAACAGTGTGAAAGTTATGGGCTCTAAAAAATTGCAAAATCTCCCCTCTTGTTTTGAAGCAAATGACAAAAAAATTTCAAAGTGTTGGGTGGTATTTATAGAATTTTTGGGCTATGTCGATAGGGCCTAGTTGATGTAGCTATTGACCATCATTAACTTTGTCAAAATTTGAAAGATATAAGTTTTTGGAGAAAACTAGGATCAAATGGAAGCTCAAAAAGCTATGAGCATGATGAAAATATTAGAAGAGGATTTCAGAATTTAGAAAATTGAGAAATGATTTGAGAATGAGATTTTATGAAGAAGAATGCCTTAAGGAGCACATAGTTGGATGCATAATGGAACACACAAAAGATTTTGATTGTGGCAATGTCTAAGGGTAAGAAACTTAACTGACCAAACCATGAGATATGCAAGTGGATCCTCCTCATAGTGGCACATGTCATTTTTACCTTTGCATAATCTCAACTAAGGAGTTTGTGGATCCCATAGTTGATTGATGGTTACAAAAAGTTAAGGACTAAACCCAAAGAATTTATTTAGGAATTTCAACACACCAAACTAAGATATGAAACAAAAACATGAAAATTAGTAGTGAGGTGAGTTATGGAGAGCATTGATGAATGAGATAGAGGATGGAATGGATGTCCCAATCATGGTCACATGAAGTTCCTTGTGAGTTTCATGCTTAAATGTCCCAATAAAGTCCAAACTTAGTCCATACCAAAACCAACCACTTTCAATGACTTCCCATCATCCCTCTAGGACCAATCTACCTCCTCGAGATATAAGAATGCTTTCATGGATAACCCACATTCCTTATTTGAGAAAAAAAGAGAAGTAAGAAGTAAAAAGAAAAAGGGCCTTAGTTAGAGGGGACCTTTAGACATGGGTAGCATGTCTTTCTAGTTTCATAACCAGTGCTTGTGGCTTATTTATTTTTTCTAAGGGGTGTGTTTTGAATTCCCATCATCATTTTATTTAATATATATATATATATGGAATCTTCAGATGGGAACCACACTATGCAAAGACTTATTCAACTTCCTATTATTGGTCGATACAGAATGGTAATAAGTCCACGAAAAACACACTTACACTTAAGATGGTCGAGAGGTACAAAGAGTATTGAATTCCCTTAAAGCCACACCCTTTTCAAACCTTTGAACCTTTGCAAATATTGGAAACTACCAAGGTCACAAGTTCATTAAGTTTCATTAATGAAAAATGGACCTCATATTCCCAAAACAAGAAAATCCATAGAGTTTGTGGATGGGTGGATGATGTGGGCTCATTGTCTATTTCATGAAAAAGAAACCAATCTTGGTTATTAGTTATCAAAATTAAAAAAATAAAAACCAAACATTAAGTACAAACCACCATTAGTAACCTACAACAGCATCACTATGTCCTATTGGCAATACAACATTTTATTAGCAAGAATTTTGATAAAAAATAGAATAAAATATTCAAGAAAGATAAAACATACTAATGATGTTGTAAAACAAAAATTTGGAAAAATAACAGTGTAAAATAGAAAAAGGTATACAAATAAAGAAAGTGTAAAACAAGAAATTGTAAAACAAAAAATTAGAAAAAATTGAGGAGCCACTTTAAATGTTTAGCACAGATGGCCATCTTTCCCATGACTAAGTTGAAAGAAGGAGATCTAAAAAATTGAGTGTGGTTGTCCATCTAATGAGGCCTTGCTTCCATTGGCTTGCATGGGTTCATGGAAAGGCTTGACTTGTTGCATGCTGACTAATTGCCTTTTGTTTGGGCTCTAAGGTTTGTAAATTAACATGTTCCTAGAAGGAAAAATTTCATGAATGATGTAAGGCCCTTCCTACAATGTCTAGAACTTAGTTCATTTAGGTATGTGTGTGGAGTTTTAGTAGAGAACCTTATCTCTAGGTTGAAATTTGACTTTTTTTATTCTTAGGTTATGTCATTGCTTGTTGAATGGCTTGTGCACTTCATTCAAGGATAGGACCACTAATTGATTTTTATCTAGAACATTAAGGTTGATCAATTATTCTCTTTGTGCTAGACTTAGGTCAAGATCTAGGTCACATGTTGTTGAAGCCATACAAAGCTCAGATTGAATAGGATGTGTTGGTAGTTTTCAATACACCAGCTCATAAGGAGAGTAGCCTATAGAGAGTTTCCATGTTGAGAAATAGGCCCAAAGGGAATTTTTGACTTCTATGCTCTAGTCTCTCCTATATTTGCAAATAGTTCTCATTAAGATCTTTGTAATCTCCCTATTAACAACCTCTGCTTGACCATTGGCTTTAGGGTGATAAGTTGTTGTTAATTTATGTTCAAACCCCCAGTGTTACATGAGCTTGCGAAAAGTGGTACTTGTAAAATGGGTTCTATTATTAGAAGTTAGTGCATGTGGCATCCCAAACCTATTTACAACATTTTGTTGTATAAACCATGAAACAGTAGATGATGTATAGTCAATGAAAATTGTTGCTTCTATCCATTTCATGCAGTAATCAATGATGATGATTATATATGTCTTTTCATTTGACATGGGTGTGATGGGACCCATGAAGTCAATGCCTCAAATGTTGAATAATTCGAGTGGTTGAATCCACTATTAAGGTTCCTCCATTTAATTGATCATCCCATCATCTCATTGAAAACATTCACAAGAGTGGATAAATTGGTGGGCATCCTGAAGATAGTTGGCTAATAATACTCTGCCATAAGGATCTTAATGGTTATGCATCTCTCAGCATAGTGGCCCCCGCAAGGACCCTTATGAGCACTCTGGAGAACACACAATTGATCAACATTAAGTACACATTAACGAACTAAGTCATCAGTGCACACCTTGTAAAGGTATTTGTTGATTTTCATGAAGTGTTTAGCCTAATGAAGAAACTATTATATCTTCTTGTAGTCTATATCTTATGGCATCTCTTGAGTAAGAAGATAAGTGAGGATGCCATCATACCATTTTATTTTTATGAATACTTTTTCATTTATTGCATCAGTAAAGAGGACTTCATTAGAAAATTGGCTAGAAAGCAACCTCTCCTCTTTGTTATCCCATCGTAATCGAGACAAGTGATCAACAATCACATTCTTAGTTCCCTTTTGATCTCCCATTGTAAGATCAAACTTTTGCAAGATCACTAGCCATTATATGACATGCGGGATCACCATTGGCTTATTCATTAAGAAGTGAATTGCACTATGTTTAGTGTGCATAAACATTTTGTATCCAAGCATAGAGTGCCTGCACTTCTCTAGAGCATACACCATCACCACTAGTCCTTTCTTCGTTGTGGTGTAATTCAGCTATGCACCCATAATGCTTCAAGTTGCACAGTGTATGTAATCTGGACTTTTCTTGTCATCCAATTACATAAGCACAACTTCCAAGACATCATTTGATACGTCTACCATGCTATGAAACAATTTGGACCAGTTAGGTGCTTGTAGAATTGGAGTCTTTATAATCTTCTTCTTGAGGCTCTAGAATGAATTTTTAGATTTCTTAGTCTAGATGAATGAAGCATCTTTATTTATTATCTTGACCAATGATTTTGTGAATCACTAGTAGTAGTCAGTGTGTCCAAGGAATGATTGACAATTTTTAATGATTTCTAGTTGATGAGTTATTCCTTGGATGACCCTTATCTTTTTAGGGTCCACCTCAATCTCTACTTGAGAAATTCTATGCCCTAATACAATGTTGTCCTAGACCATCAAAGGGATCTTCTGCCAATTGAGCCAAAGATTTACCTCCACACACCTTTTAAGCACTTGCTTAAGGTGGTCTAAGGCTTGCTCAAATATAGCGCCATAGGTTGAGAAGTCATCCATGAAGACTTCCACCTCGTGATCAATTTGTTATTGAAAAATGCTCAAGACCAAGTATTGGAATGTTTTTGGAGAATTACACAGACCAAAAGGCATTTTTTGATACACAAAATCCCCCAAGGATTCATGAATGTTGTTTTGGCCTAATCCTCTAGCAAGATCTATATTTGGTTATAACCACTATAACAATCAAGAAAACTCTAATAGTGTTACCCAGATATATTGTCTAACATTTGTTTCACAAATGGCAATGGAAAGTAATCATTGAATGTTGTCATATTTAATAGCTAGAAGTCAATGCAAACCTGCCATCTACCACATTTCTTAGGCAAAATCACAAGTGGGCTAACACACTCACTATCCACAATGGGATAGATAAACCCTACCTTGAGGAGTTGTTCTATTTCCTTTATGATGATCTACTTCAATTTGGGATTTAACCACTGCTATTACTACACCTTTGGCTTTATGGCAAGAGCAATTTAGATACAATGCTACCATATCCTAGGATCATTCTTGGTGAGATCAGGATATGAACAAGCAAAGGTTGTTGGCCATTTATTAACCACCTTCAAAAACATCAATTTTTATTCAGGAGCAAGATTGGCATTGATGATTACTAGCTTACCATTTGTCAAAAATGCATACTGCATGCCAGTAGGTAGATTTTTCAACTTTAAGGGCTCTTGTTTAAAATTTTTAGGGATTTCCAACTCTTCCTAATTGGTATCATCATTTGCATCATTAAAGAGTTGGTGATGAACTTGCTCTAATTCATCCATGCTTTTAATATATGTATATGTCAGACTCTCAGTAGGTTCCATGCAAAGTGTGCTACTTCTAAGATCAACTATCAACCACTAGGTACCCTTCTATTATGTGGCTTCTGTGTATAGGCACCTTTGAATATCTACCTCATTTGACACTGCTTGCATGCAGAAATGGATGCTTTTTTCACAAACTAGAGTTTATGCACATAGTTGCACTTGGTATCATTGTACCTGATGCATAGAACTCTATTCTTCTCGATCTTTCCAAATTCATTCTCCTTGGAAATTTCCATGGAAAGATCTCTGATGCCCATTTTTGCATCAACAATGCTCAACCAAGCCCTTCCCATAATGATTAAGAAGTCCCCCTTACAATTCTCAACTTTGATTACTAGGAAATTGGTAGGATAAGACCACCCAAAAATAGTCGTCACAATATCTTCTAATAGTTTTAATGGAATAGTGATGGATTGACTTGCCAGTTCTAAACAAATGTTGCTCTTCTTGAGAGGAGGCAAGTTCTAAGCATTGTACATTTCATGAGAAATCATATTAACTCTATAACCTAAGTGAAGAAAAGCTTTGCATGGCCCATTCCTAGTAATCTACAAATAGATGAGAGGGCTTCCAGAATTAGCTCTTTTCCTAGGAAGGTTGCCAACCTTTATCCAATCAGATACAATGTAGGTTAATATAATTGTGTAGATCTTAGGAAGTGTTTGGTTTGAAGGGCTTTTGAAAGGAATGGATATAGAGAATGAAGGAGATACAAGGTGACTAGATACATAAGTAGCTGAGGATTTAGTAGGGCTATTATTTGGAAATAATGGTCTTTTATGAGATCTTGGTTCCAAACTACTTGATTGAGGAGTTGGTTGTAAGTTAATGGCCCTAGTGGCATTATGTTGTTAAGCTTGGGTTGGAAGCTTACCCTCCATAGATGGAGTAGGAAGTAATTGGGTTGAGGATGGAGGAGCATTTTCTAAAGGATGAGAAGGGTCATATGGATATGGGGTTTCCCCTCTAATAGATGGAGAATGTGTTCTATAATAGATGGCCCTAGTGATGTTGAAAAGAAGCATGATTAGAAGAGTCATGCAAAGACATTGGTTACTAAACATAGTAACCATATGGATTTGGCTACTTGTAAGGGTACTATTGCCTTGGTGGTGGCATCCCCCATGACTGTGGATGTTGCTGCTATTGGTATTGCTCATATGGCTATGGTGGAGCTCCACTTAGATAATAAGTTTAGTGTTTTTGGTGGAACTACTTTGGATTGCATTGAGGATAAGGAAATATTTTGGGTGTTTTCTTTCTTGCCAATCTACGATTCAACGTGTACACCCTAGAATCCTACAAGTATGACACAACATGACAACATCCATTAGGATGTTTGTATTGGTAGATGTCACATCCACCATCATCATTTGATTATGACTCCACAACCTCTTCTACTATAGCAGCTTTGCCCTTATCCCTTTAGTACGCATGTTCAGCTTCTTTCTACCTCCTATGATCATGATCACTACTTTGCTCTCTCTTGATTCTTCTATAATTTTTAGAGTAGTTTGGAATTTTTTGTCCAAAGAGTCCCATAATTTATCAATATTGGACAATATATCAAAAATATATTTTTGAATTGGTAAGGCTCTTCATTATACCATCTCATCAAGTGATGACTTTTCCTCATTGGCATAAAATTAGACCTCCCTTTTTCTAATGCAAAGATCCCTGTTATATTCCTTAGCACTTTTCTATTTTCTCAACTCTACTTCTTTTTCTACTTGCTCTATTGGCCTTTGGATCTGATGAACTCTAAGTTCTGATAGTCTTCCTTAGGCATAAACCCTAAGAGTTCTTCTCATTTTTGATTTGAGTCCATTTATAATGTGGAAAAGTTGTTCCCGCTAAGAATAACCATGGCTAGGGCATTGGTGTATAAGAGAATAGTATCTGCTCATGGTGGCGTTCAAGGATTCATGTGTTCCTTGCTTCCATCCTTTGAATTACCTTCTTAGATTAGACACTTGATAGTACATCTGGTATTTATCATTGAACAACTTTAGCATTATACTTCACTTCCAGATGGATTCTGGCTTCAAGGATTGATACTAGCTTTCTGCTTCCTTGATGAGTGTCTTGGGAAATAGCTTTAATTTCTACCAATAATGTTCAATATTCTGTGAGGCATCGTGAAAGGATTGAAGATGTGTTTGTGAATCAGACTTATATTTCCCCTCAATTTTGGGGATATTATTCATGTCAAGTTGCTTAATCCAACTATCTTTCTGATGCCTGGTTAGAATTTTTACTACATCTACAATATTCAGCATACTTCAAGTTATCAGCAAGGGCTCATCATCATCATTATTTTGATGACACCTATGATGTCCTCTACTACCTCTTCATTCATGGTGGGCCTTGTGATCATTCTTGTCCTGCTATTTACCTTCATCATGGTTTTCCTTTCTATGTCATCTATTAGAACTAGAAGAGGAAGAAGACGATGTAGGTGAAGAAGACAAAGAGGGAGGAGGACTACCACCACCATGGTATTTTCCACCTCCTCTATGCTTTTCATGGTCACATTTGTCAACTTTTTTATCATCTTGATGCTTTCCCAAGCCCTTTCTTTAACTCCCACTTTTTCTTGAACCCAGATTATTGATAGCAGACTAAAACTTCAAGTTCAAGCCCCCATCAGCAACATCAAGGGATGGAGAATCTTCATATTGAAAACCCCTAGATGGAGAATCCTCATTATCATTTTGGTTAGGCAAGTACAAGGGATTAGTAAACTGTTTCCCCTTCAAATCTCTCATGGTGCTTCTCCAAGTGTCGATCTCTCCTGCATTGTGTTTCAATGTGATGGTAGTCCTAGTTGTCATGGTCATGCACAACATACTCTTCTTAAAGATCTTGGATGCCTAACCTCCTAAGAGTTTGGAGCATCATCTTAGGAAACGATCGATTAGGAGGCATTACAGTGTTGCCCTCCATATCTCACCACTATAGTTGTTCATCCTGATGCAGGATGAAGGTGAAGTCAAGCGCATACTCATCTGAATGAGTATATACCACCTTGCATTCTTGAGGCATTAGCAATTTCCTATTATCACACTTGTGAGAAGAAGACATTTTGCTATTAGAATAAGATATTAGTATGTTTAAATTATTATATTATTTTTAGATGATTTTTAACCTTAGGGTTCATCCAATGATGTTAATGATTTTTACTATGCCTAGATAGTGCATGTTTCAAAAAAAAGAATCCCTAGCAATGGTGTGAATGATGAACAAAAAATACCTCTATGCTCAACCATACAAATCACTAAGAATTCACATGCATTCTAGTCGAATTCTGTGGATTTTATGTCTTCCAATACACTAGCCTTTAGGAAGTGAACTTGCCCTAATAGTCATTCATTATCTTTCTAGTTATACTTATGATATGCAAAGGTATGGTTAAGTGTAATCAAGGTGTATAATTTTTATTATTTTTATGTTTAATGTTTTGGGTGCTTAAAATAAAGGATGAAAGGAATGAAGTAATTTAATTGCTAATTTAATTTAACTAACTACACCTAACTAATCCTAACATAAGCATCCATTCCCACTTGTTGTACACATCCTAAATAGGTTTAGCGCTACTGGGTTACCAAACATTAAGTGTTACTAGGATTACCAATGCCAAGGGTATGCTTGAAGTGGTTGTACTTATGTGCTTAATTAATCGCTACTTAATGTAGCTTAGTTTAGTCTAATTAATTATTTAATTACTTAAATGATTAAGAGAAATTACATAAAATGTTAAATGCATAAATAAATAATCTATTTCAAAGTATTGCAAGGTTTATCAAAAAGCTCATCTTTATTGTCGCATGCACTACTATGCTTAGGTACAATAGTGCTCAAATAAAAATCCATACACTCTTAACTCCTACTACAGGCACTTAGAAGAATATTCTAACTTCCAAATGACAAAACTACAAGATCTCTGCTACAACTATGACAAGAAATGTCATAAACATGGTAGGTAAGCATGTATTTATAGACAAAAATAGATACTATGTCAATGGGGCCATGTTAACACATCAAATTATGCATTAATGGGGCCTAGTCGACGGGGCCCAGTCGACATAGCCAATCTACATTTCATCAATTATCTTGCATGTATTATAATGTATTATCTCTTAAAATTAATTTCTTATATGGTAAATAAACTTTTTGAATAAAACCAATGTTCATTCTAGGTCCTATCATATGTGAATTTTCTCTAATAACTATATGTGCAAGCTGAATATGAGAAAACATCACAACTAAATAAGAGTTTCATTAAGATTGAAAAATTGCTTATACAAATTACATTATGGAACCAAATCCCATCTAAGGTACATGATCCTTAAATAACTTTGGTGGCATTCCTTTTGTAAAAGGATCAACTATCATCAATTTAATGCTTATATGCTTAATGATCATTTTTTTCCTTAACACGTTCCCTTATGGCTAAGTACTGTATGTTGATGTGTTTACTTCAACTATCACTCTTATTATTCTTAGCCATAAGGATAACAACTGAATTGTCAAAAAACATTCTTAATGGCCTAGATATAGAATTTATAATTCTAAGGCTCGACATGAAACTCTTCAACCATACACCATGTGAAGTAGCCTCAAAACAAGAAACAAACTCTGCCTTCATTGTGGAAGTAGCAAACAAGGTTTTCTTTCCACTCCTCCAAGACACAACTCCTCTAGCTAGCATGAAAACATAACTAGATGTTGATTTCCTTAAATAAAGACATCCAGAAAACTCTAAATAAAAGTAGCCAATCACCTCAAGGTTGTCAATTTGTCTATATATGTATATAATCTTTTGTACATTGAAGGTGCCCCATCACCTTCTTTGCAGCCCTCTAGTGATTAATGCCTAGATTACTTTGATATCTATTCGACATTACCATAGCAAATGCAATGTTAGGTCTTGTGAAAACCTAAGCATACATTAGGCTTCCAATAGCTGATATGGAATGTTGTTCATTTGTCTCTTCTCTAAATCATTCTTGGGGCACTAGTTCAAATCAAACTTGTCACCCTTCACAATGGATGTTATGCTCGATGACCAATCTTTCATCTAAAACCTCTCTAAAATTTTAATGATATAGGTTTCTTGTGAGAGTGCTAGAATACATCTAGATCTATCCCTACGAATCTTAATTCCAATGACATTAGATTCCTTACCCATATCCTTCATGTCAAAGTTCTTAGAGAGAAATTACTTCACCTCATATAGAAATCCATTATTATTGATCACAAGAAGGATATCATTTACATATAAGGCAAGGAAATAGATTTTTTCTCCCATTGACCTTTTGGTATATACATTGATCCATTATGTTCTCTTTAAAACCAAATGAAGTGATGACATCATGGAATTTTCAATACCACTGACGCAAGGCTTATTTCAATCCATATATGGATTTCTTGAGCATGCATACGAATTACTCATCATATTAATACAGGAAAATCCTTTATGTTGTTTCATATAAACCTCTTCCACTAGATCACCATTAAGGAATGTAGTTTTTACATCTATTTGATGTAACTTGAAATAAAAATGGGTAACCAATGCCATAATCATAGGAAGGGAGTCCTTCTCAAATATAGGAGAAAAGGTCTATGTGTAATCTATTCCCTCTCTCTCAGTAAACCCTTTAGCAACAAGTCTTACCTTCTATCTTTCAATATTGCCTAATGAGTGTTTCTTTGTCTTGAAGATCCATTTGCATACAATGGTTTTTACACCATTAGGCAACTTAACAAGATCCTATACTCAATTAGATGACATAGATTTCATACCATCTTTCATGGCATCATACCACAAGTCAAATTCCTTACAACTCATGGCTTGTGAAGACATTTTGGGATCATTTTTTAGCTCCTATGTTATAGTTATACTCCTATAGATACACTATATAGTCACTAGGAATCGTTGATTGCATTACTCTAGTGGATCTTTTTAATGTTGGTTCATCATTCTCCTAAGGAGCATGATGTTTGAGTAGTTCTAGTATATGTTGTTTAGCTAGATGTACTGCTTCTTGAACAACAGTCTATGGGACTTCAATGGCTGGTTGTTGTTCATCATAAATTTTTGCTCTAGGTGTGTTGTGCATAATAATCAATCTTTCACTTGAAGTAGAGGGTTGGGCACCTACATGATCTTTCTTTAGAACAGTGTTCCAAGATTAATTGCTCCCACTAATCAAGTAATTCTCAAGAAATTTAGCATTCCTTAATTCCACAAACCTAGTGGTATGTGATGGGCAATAAAATCTGTATCCCTTAGATCATTTGGAATATCCAACGAAATACCCACTTGTGGTCCTTGCATCTAGCTTCTTTTCTTGTTGATTATAAACTCGTACTTTAGATGGGCATTCCTTTTCATAATTCAAATGGTGTCTTTGAGATAGCCTTTTCTAGAACTCGGTTTAATATGTACACAATTGTATTGAGAGCTTTAGTCCGCAAGAACTAAGGAAGCTTGGAGCTACTAAGCATACTCTACACCATGTCTAATAATGTTTGGTTTCTTCTTTTTGACACACTATTCTAGTTTGGAGAACCAAGCATAGTGTACTGGGAAAAAATCCCATGCTCTTGAAGAAACTTATTAAATGGAGAAAGCACTTGTCCATCATTAGTATATCCACCATAGTATTCACCACCTCTACTAGATCTCACTATCTTTATTTGCTTATCGCACTATTTCTCTACTTTAGCCTTAAACACCTTAAAGGTATCTAAAGCTTCATTCTTTTTATGAAGTAGGTAGAGATACATATATCATGAGTAGTCATCAATAAAAGTAATAAAATACCTTTGACCATACATGTCCATATCTAGACTACAAATATTTGTATGTATGATCTCTAATATGTCTGAACTTCTCTTGGCACCTTTCTTTAACATATTGATTTGCTTTCCCTTTATGCAATCCACACCATTTTCAAAGTTAGTAAAATCTAGGGTACTAAGTACTCCATCATTTTCTAATTTCTTTATTCTCTTAATAGAGAAATTTCCTAATCTATGATGCCATAACATAGAGGATTCTTCATTCATAACACATCTCTTAACACCACTAGCACTATCATGAACATACATAGAAGTATAAGAAGTTTCATTTTGTAAAGTAATTTTGAAAAGGCCATCCATTGATGTACCATTTCCAATAAGTTTAGATCTATAATATAAACTGAACATAGTGTTTGAAAAATTAAAGGAAAACCCCAATGATACAAACCATGAAATAGAAATTAAATTTTTCAAAAAGCTTGGAATATAAAATGTCTTTTCCAACTCTAAAACAAAACTACTACTTAAAACTAATTTGCATGTTCCAGTTGCCTCCACACGTGAGTGCATCTTGTTGCTTGAATAGATGCACAACTCACTTTTCGTTGGCCTCCTTATGTTTTGCACCCCCTGCAAGGAATTAGTAACATGGATTGTAGAAACAGAGTCAATCCACCATGTGTTATGGCCAACATCAACCATATTAGATTTAAAACAAACAAGTGAGAATTGAAAACCTTTATTTTCAAGCCATTTATGATATTTAAGATAATCTTTCTTTATATGCCCTTTCTTCTTGCAAAAAAAGCATCTATTTTTCTTCTTAATATCAACTTGTGCAAGCAATATGTCATTCCACCTATTTTTGGCTTAACCCTTATTCTTTCCTTATGTATTCATGTGCACATTCTCTCCTACTTCCATAGTAAGTATACCCTCTTCTTGTATACACATGGTCATTAGTTCATCGATTAACCATTTTTCTCTATGTATGTTATAAGAAATCATAAAGGGTTCATACTACTATGCGAGCGTGTTCAAGATGCAATGCACAATGAAAGACACTAAGATCTCAACCTCAAGTGTTTTTAGTGGAGCCACTATATCCCTCATTTGCATGATGTGCTCACGCACACCATGAATTCTAGTGAGCTTCATTGATTAAAATTTCATTATTAAGATGCTAGCCAAAGCCTTGTTTAATGACTCAACTTGTTCATCAATTGCCTTCATTAAAGCTTGCACATTGTCATACTGTTCCAATGAACCATGCATACCAACTGAGATCTTAGTCTTTATAAACATGACACATAGGCAATTAGATTGCTCCCATTTTCATAAGAACCAACATCATCCAATTGGCTAGCTCCTGTAACAACAGGTGGTTCATCCTTATTGATAGCATAGTCAATGTCCATCCAACTTAAATGAAGGAGAATCCTCTCCTTCCATACCTTATAATTATCATCTTTTAATTCAAGAATGTCACATTCAAAATCATAGTAGTTCATAGGTTGTATAATTGCATAAATTAAAACATGCTTATGTCACTAGATTTGAGGTTAAAATACTATATGATATGTTTACCAATGCAAATCATGCAAAAATATGAATCAAATGACATAAAATTACTTGTGAGCTAAATTTTAATTCAAACATATTCACATATCCTTATGATGAAACTATTAAGTTATATCCCTTTTCTTAATCCCTATGGGAAAATTAAGAAAAATAATTTAATACATCATCTTGATTAATCGTATTAAATATAACAAAAATTCTTGTGGGATAAAATCTATTATATTACATATAATTAATTACAATTTATTGTTTATTCACCTTATGTGATCAAAAGCTCTTAATACAAAATTTTGCACAATTAAAGATGATGCAGATACTCTCTAATTATACAAAATTATATATATCACTGGTCATAATTTCTATGTAGGAAAACTATGCATATATCAATATGTCACTTTATAGATATATACAGAAAATATGCATAAAATTAATTGTTTCTAAAACAAATTACAAAATTCTAACATTTCTTTAAAAAATATGATAACAAACATCAGTTATTTTAGAAATATTAATAATAAGAAACTTTATTCTCATACCATGACACAGATGAGGCTATCAATATAGAGGTTATGCAATGGAGCTATCCTATCAAAAAATACAGACAATAGTGCAGGCGCTATACTAGGAATATTGGTAGTAGAGATCCCATGTAGGGAACATAGAGGCTATTGCACATGTGTCTTAGCCTTATTGGCTACTATTCCAAGGCATGGGATTCACCCTTGTAGGTGGGGCACTTTCTACCACATGGTCTGAGGACCTTTCTCAACCTATCTTCCAAGAATAAAGGCCAAAGCACCTCATCGCCCACTCCCTCTTGTTTGGATTTTGCATCCCATAAACTTTTTCGATAGTGTTTTCAAAGTGAAAAAGAAAGGTGAAGGAGATAAAAACACCCAACTATCCATAATACTATAAACTCCAAGCTAGGCACCACTCCATAAGCAATGTATCTATTTTAAAATGTTCATTAATTTTGTTTCATATGACAAATATAAGAGCACCATACATAATTCCACAATAAAAATTTTCTAGTCAATAACTAAATTGAGTCAAATTCGCCCCAATTTAACACCATTATAAGAGCAGCAAAACAACTATGGTTAAGCATCAAGATAGAGACCAAACCTTGCTCTAATACCAAATGTTGGAAACATTTGTGCGGAGAACAATGGCTAGATGGCATAATAATCGAATTGCACAAGGAATCAAAGATGCAGTAATAAATTGAAACTAACCTCTAGCCATTGATGCCTTTACATGAACTTGTTGCAGTGAGTGTTCTAATTCTTTTATCACACCGACGCTCAACAATGATGGTGTATATAGACTCTAAGCATTTGTGATAGGGATCAAAACTATAACACTACTATGATTTCTTCCCATGCCTTTGTTCTTCTATCAAAAACATTGTATAAGCTAGAAAAATATTAGTTACCAAACTTTTGTGGTAATTGTTACAAATTGTTGATTTTTTCGTAATGGTCATTTTTATGGAACCGTTATAAACGATTGATTTTCCCATAATGGTCACATTTATGGAACCATTACGAACCATTGGTTTTCTCATAAACGATTACATCCCTCACATATAGTTACCCATGATGACTACAACATGAATAGAGTGCTCAAGAAAAGCTCACACTCTCTCTCTCAAGATACTTTATTGAGGCTCTCTAGCCTCCTCCCTTGATACTAAGGTTCTATCTTCTTTATATTAAATGTTTCATCTTGAGTATGCCTTAGAGTAGGCTTACTGCATTTGGCTCTTAGCCAAAGATAAGTTCATCCATAAATAACCTCAATTTGAGGCATTATGAAAAACATCTTCCTAGCACTATTTTCATGGCTAATGACAATTTCAGGAATCTTTTTAGTGCTTCTCCTATATGCCTTTGTCTCAGTCTTGGAGATGAACATTTTTTGAAAAGCGAACAGGTATTTAAAAATTATGTAATAGAAAGGATGCCCCAAGAAATTTATTCAATGATCCAATGATGTGTTTTACATTGAACAGGGAAATGAACTTGACTATAATTAAATGTTCGATGAGACAAGCTTTGGACATAAAGAAAATAGATCTCCGTATACAGCTCCCTGCATCTTGCTTGCTTCCTGATAACTCTTGATTTCTGAAGAGGTTTTATGATGGATAGAGAAAATATCTCTGTCAATGTACCATTTGCTTCTACTTTGTAAAGCATTTGTAGCATTTACAAGAATGGCGAAGGTGAGGCAATCAGAGTTCACATGCTCAGAGGTCCACATGTTCAATCTCGCTTTATTACACTCGCATTATTACAATTTCTACAATGAATAATTATTTTTCCTTTGAAAGCATGAATACATTTTTGAATTCCAAGTTCACAAAAACAAATAAACCATTGCAAACCTTCTTTATGGGCGATTTTATTACCTTTATGAAATTGCTCTAGTGATATTTTATTGTATATTCTCTATGCATATTTTTCGTAGCGTAGCAAGGAAATAGAGTATGTTGCTAAAAATTTTTGTGTACGTGAAGCTCATAAAATGTAGTATACTAAATTTGATACTTGAATATTAAGGTTTAGGTTTATCCAAGTATGGTATAGTATTGTTTCCATTTTATAAGTAGAAAAACATAGATGGTTAAGGAAGAAAGTTGCAAATCCTTTTCTTATGTAAGGTGGTATAAGTTTAGTTTTAAAGCTTGAATAAACTCTACGGTTTGCTTAGAGATAGAGGTTAAAAAGTTCTTGTAAGCTTTCTTAAGATAATTTTTGTCTATAGTGTCATAAATTTATCATTTCTTCTCTTATTTTAATTATATTACTTTAAAAATAACATGAGATAGTAAAGCTTTAGATGTACATGATAAAATTTTGGAGGAATTGTTACTTCTTTTTCATTGAAAATTGAGATATCTAGACAAGGCAATAGTAAAGAGTTTTAACCAACACCTAGGGATGTAACATAGTGGTTAAGAGACTTACCTATTGATGAGGAGGTTGTGGATTCAATTCTTAGTCTTTGTTTGTAGGTGTGGCAATAGTAGAAAATCTTTATGTTATACCTTGTAGAGGCCATTGTTGCAGCATTGGGGTTATCTAAAATCAACACAAAAATAATGAAAATTTAATAGCAAAAAAAAGAAAAATTCAAAAATGAAAATTAAGGGAATCTTTGTGCCATACTTTGTTGAGGCTATTGTTG
Organism: Gnetum montanum; assembly: GCA_015680685.1. Taxonomy (NCBI): domain Eukaryota; kingdom Viridiplantae; phylum Streptophyta; class Gnetopsida; order Gnetales; family Gnetaceae; genus Gnetum; species Gnetum montanum. The sequence goes on along the minus strand of MNCI01016169.1, from coordinate 278,097 downwards.
GAACATTGGGATTACCTAAAATTAGCACAAAAATAGTCATACATATGAACAAGGAATCTTTAGGTAAATAATNCAAAAATAATGAAAATTTAATAGCAAAAAAAAGAAAAATTCAAAAATGAAATCCTATCTTTGGTTGAAAATATATATTTTAAAATAGGAACTTATCATATTTATTACATAATGTACTTGAACTAGATGTCAACTTATGTAGCAAAAGGAAGCACTATCCTAAGTGGAAGGTATCCAATAAAATATTGCTCATCTCCTTTTTTGGAAATAGAGAGAAGATTTTAGGAGAAAGAATCAAGTAAACTCACACTACCATTTCCTTGCTTAATCAGAAAACTCTATAAAAGAGCAAAAACAATTACATACACAAATGATATAATTAGGAGAGCTTCAAATGCATCTTATGCAAAGATGATCAAACATGTTATAACTAGAAAAGATTAATCATAACTCCACAAAGCATACAAATTGATGAGTGGTGAGGTACCCCTACACTCAACCATACGAATATGAGCGTTTCAATCACGATCTAGTCGAACTCCGTAGATGGGCTAGTTGTGGTATCTAGATAGTTACTTATTGATTGTCATTTTTTGTCTTCCCACCTGGACTAGTATTTGCTTTATCACATATGGTTTAGTCCAAAGTGAAGTGTATGATGTGGTCCTAAGCTAGTGCTACTCCTAGAGGCAATGGAAATAACTTTGATTAAGCTAGGAGGAAAGGGAGAGAGAGTTAAACTAAGAGGAGATAGGGAGAGAGAATCTAAGCTAGCCTAAGTGCGATGAGCATCCATTCCTTAATCATCTGTACACATCTTAGGTCTCATGCATGACTACCACTGGGATTACTAAGCGCATGGCCCAAGTACGCTACTGGGATACCAAGTAGTCACACGTAGATGCTCGTGATTAAGTCGTACTGATCCCGCATTTAATAACAATTAAAATTAAGCAACTAAACTAAGTGAATGTTGCAATGATGAAGTAATCTTGATCTTTATTTCTGGTCATGTGCATGTCCAAGTACGTCACACTTGAATAAAGGATTTCATACGATTACAATCATCACACTGTGGGCATGCATTGGGAGAAAGGGTTGAGAGAGAAAAAGAAATGAACTAACTTTGAAAACTAACTATTTCAAAACTTAACAGACTAACTCCTCTCATGCGCCTACATGTGTATTTATAGGCTCACACAAGAGTTACAATATCATGTATTCGATATCGTTATTTGGGCTATGATATTGCGTACTTGATATCATGGATCCGATATCAGGGGTCTGATATCACAACTTGATAAATCGCAATTCATCATACCCCCATGACTGAATGAAAACTCGTTCTCAAGTCAAAATGAGAACAAGCACCATTGATTACATAGTGGATAGGTATGGGATTATTAACTGATGGGGAATTTATTCATGCCATAATGGAGAACTTAATAGAAGAAAATCAAGACACAACACAAGAAATGCAAAATCGCAAAATTACAAAATTTTGTAGAACTCATGTGGTTCTAGGTGGTGGTGGCTCCTCCATGGGTTGCTTCTCTTTTTCTTGTGCTCTCGGTTTTGGAATTGGATGACGTTGAAGTAGTGCTTGGAGTTTTTCCTCTTCTGTTTAGGGATCCTATGTCGTCCATGCTGATGCTCCAATGTTTGATGTAGTCGGCACCTCCCATGGGCACGGTAGTTGCAGGAACATCTTATTTGCTTTGATGTACCAAGCCGCAAACAATTGTTGTTCCTCTTTGTAGGCTCCGGCTTTATCTCTATATTACTAAAAATATGTAAGCCATCGAGCCAAGTTTTCTACGACATCTTTTTATCCTTGGTAGCTTGCTTTAGCCACCTCTAGTTCAGAATTTGCAACTTCTAGTTTCTGCAACATTTTCTTGTGCTCTGTAAATTCTACTTCATATTTGACATAGGTGGTTGCTAGCTATCCCTCAAGCTCTATTCTCAGGTGCCTTGTTATCAACATGGCTAGATTGGCATACCGTAGGTTTGCTAATTCCATGTACTCTGTAAGATCTTGAATTTGCAGGTCCTGGCTTTTAAGTTCCACCTAGTAGGCAAATGCATGTGTGTCCAATATGGCTCACCAATCAGTGTGTTGAGCACTAAAAGCATTGATGTGGGCCTTGGCCATATGGATTTACTTCTTGATGATTTGCTTATACATCCCCACCTACTCTTAGAAATTCTCCTTTAACTTTTCATGCTACTTGGCCTTGTTTTTCCACGCACTTATTTTGATGGACATCTTCTGATGGATTGCATGTACCTCCTCCATTGAGAGGGTTTGATTTTCTTTAGCCAAACAGTTCATATCTGTATTGATCCTGATCAATTGTTCTCTTAGCTGTTGAAAATTTTCTTCGAGAACATTCTTATATTTCTCCATAGCAGTCAATTAAAGGTTTTCAACAAAAAGCTATTTATTCTCCTCTTGTAAGGCTCTGAGTGCCTTGGCATGTGTGTAGGTTTGTGCTTATGCCTTGGAGGCATCCCAGTCGGCCTTCTCTTTCTCCTCCACCACTCTCTTATTGTTCACCAATAATTTATTAAGCTGCTCAGTCCTAAAAGTGTCTAGCTGTTCTATGGGAATGAACTGAGAGGGGTCCCACTATGTAGCTTGTAGGGTTATGAGCCTCTCTTGGAGTTTTGCTAACTCTACTTCTACGTGCTTGACCCTGATCTCTACCATGACCAAATTTCCCTTGGTATAGATGAGGTTTGATTGTGCTGCCATGACATCTTATGGGATGTCAAACAAGGACATCATCACTTGTCCTGTTTGTAGCAATCGATCAACCACATTCTCATGCTCCGTAGAAGTCATTGAGGGATTGGCCAATGTTTGAGCATCATGTGCTCTAGTGAAGTCTGCCGGTGGCACAACAAGGATGTTCAAGGATTCTTTTATGTGGTCTATGACCACTTTTGTGGCTCCTACTACATCTTGGTACTGCATAACCACCACTGTGGCCCCTTCACCAGTCTCGAGTTGCACCTGAAAGGATGCAATGTTCCCTGAAATATGTTGTGACCAATCAATCTCCCCTCCTATTTGAATGGAAACCTCATCCTATGTGCGATCTATAGAGTTAGCAGGACGTACGATATCATCGATGATGCAGAAGAGATTAGCATCATCACAACTCCGCAACTAAGCATCTCAACGATGGCCTTGAGATGGCTCATCGACAATTGATAATCCTGCGATAGTGGAAGTTGGTCTTGCTAGCTTATGCTAGGCCCTACTTCTTGTTGTTGACTGGGCCTTGAGCTTGGAAGTTGGCTAGGTCCTGTAGTTTGACTTGCAGTGGGCCCCACCATTTTTTCTTGCTGTTGTTCTAGCTCTGGCTCTAGTGTCTCACCAGCATTCTTCCTTGGAGTTGGTGGCTTCAATAGTTCATCAAATGAAGAACTTTGGGCTCTTCTGGGGACATCATTGGTGTACCCTAGAATTCTAGCATGCTTGCATAGCTTCCTTATGAGACAAGGGAAGGGCAACGTGAAATTCCTTGTCTTGCATTCTTTGAACCACCTTTAGACTTCCATGAGATATAGATGAGGCAGATTAGCATTAACCTTTCCCATCAATATTTCACTTCCTCTTGCCACATATTTTAAAATATTATTTAATCCTTTTTTGGGGAAGATGTGATAAGTACCAATCTTGAAGTAGATTCTCTCTTCCAACGTCAACTCTCCATATGTCTTATCTTCTTTACCATATGCCTTGTCCAACCAAACATTTCATGCATTAGCATCAAAGTGAGTGGATAAGTGAGCAACTTTCGGCCCCCTATTTGGAAGGTTTAACACTTCCGAAATGGCCTTGGTGGAAAAATCAGTAGATACACCAACAATGTCAACCATGGTGCCTTCTTCTTTATTGTGCCAAAATTGGTACGTTTCTCCTAGGTACCAGGCATCACTTTTGGAGAGGATAGGCCATAATGGGGACCCTTTGATTTGGTCCCTAATGGCCTTAGGAGTGAATTTCGTGAAGGGCCTGAAGTTCAATTCTACAATCACCACAATTGATGTGGACCTTTCATGGATGGCCTGAACACACTTTGGGGGCAACGTGAGGTGTTGTCCCTATTCAAGCACTATAGCAACTCCACCTTCTTCCTGTCCTGATTGTACAGTAACAAGAGTCTATTGATGGATAATAAAAGATTGCACCTCCTGCTCTGTATGTTGTTTAGCATATGCATATCCTCTACCTCTCCTGGGTCGCTTAGATGCACCTTGAGAGGGACCTTCTTGTTGTCCATGCTTTGGGGCCATATGCAATCACACAGGGCCAATCATTAGTAAGGTTTCTTACCAAAGTTGAGTTATACCTTACTTTTTTCCTTAATGAGTTCATTCTTATTTTGTGTGATTTTAAAATTAGGAATGTTTATGGAAATGTCCCCAAAAAGTTTTAATATTTGGCCCACTTTGCTTAGGTGGCTTCAAAGTTTAATTTCCCGGTATAGATAAGGAGATAAAATTATTTTTGGAACATGTTTATTATTGTTATAACTAATTACCCTTGAGAGTGTCCTTTGGGCAATGAAAAATTTCAAACCATTTATATGCAATGCAGCATGTACCCTTCCCCCATGACTAAGCTGAACACTCCAGGTTCAAGTAGGTTCAAACAGAATGAAAATTGAAGCACTAGCGAGCAATTTATGGTTATCGAAACAAGAGATGAAAAATCATAATTTGTATAAGAAAATTTGAAAAACTCCCCCATGTGAATAGTTTGAAATGATGTTAACATTCACACTTGGGGGGGGGG
>MNCI01016169.1:190705-273249 GCA_015680685.1 Gnetum montanum | reverse complement strand
GGGGAGGGGAGGGTCCATATATATAGATTTTAAGGACATGATATCATGTACCCGCTAGTGGGAAACTGATATCATGTCTAACCTGATATCAGGGATCCGATATTGGGTCTTGTCGAAAATAGGGTACTTGGAAAAACCTATAAATTTTTGAAATTCTATGGTACAAAATAAGGTCTTTGGGTCAATGTGAAGGCTCCAAGGTAATGTTGATAATGTCTAACAACACTGAAAAAGTATCATGGTGTAAAATCTAGTAATGAAGGTCATGAAGAGTAGGAGGAAAAAGAGCATGTGTTAGTACATAGGAATGTTTGAACTGGAAGGATGATAAGGGAAAGAAGAACATTGGTAATACTTAGAGGGTATTAGATGATGTGCAGGAGATGTGTTACGATTGCAAATTACAAGGGTTACGCAAGTGGGTCCTCCCCAAAGTAGGTTCTAACCTATAGTGCCCTTGCGTAACCACACCTTAAAATGTCCATAGGCACTAGAAGGGTTAAATGTAATCCACACTGATCTCACAAAACCCACACATGTAGATATCACCACGATGAGATATGAATCCCATGCTACTCGAGTCTCAATTCACAATTACACGAATAGTGAGGTGAGACAAATCATAGAAGGGATTGCAGAGATTCCGACATGAGGTAACTGACTCAAGGCACAATGAATGCTACTTGTAAGGCATGATTAATATGTCATTAGCCCATCACTCCAAAATCAGGACCAAGTCCATTCCTCTAATCAGTGACATCACATTGCTTCATCCAATGATGGACCACCATAAGAGCACCATGACAACAAGGCGTATGATCACTTGGTGTTTTGTTCAAGGGAGGAGTGATTTTGCATTGTAGCACTCATTTTTTTTGATGAATTACTTAATCCAGAGAAGCAACCTACCTGCAGGCATGGCTGCATGTCTTTCTAGTGCGACTCCCTAGATTAGCATTATTTTTTCTAGTTGAATGTCGTTTGATTACTCTTACTCCCATTTTTCGTTAGATCTACAAAGATCTTAGTACAACCAAGCTACATGATAACTCCTACAGATGTCACCAAAGAGAATCCACAAGTCCCCTTGATGTCACACCCTAGCCATTCCCACTTAGGCCATCCTTCTTCACTCTGGGTATAATAACACAAAATTACTTTAAGTTCTAATGATTAGGAATATCATTGTACCCTGAGTAGAACCTCTTATTCATAGAATGGATGGGTGGATGTTGTGGGCTCACTATCCAAATAATTAGTCACCCGAGAATTGATAACATAGAATAAAACCTCAACCAATGAGTTACATGAGTGTTTTATTCGTAGATGAGATTACTCATAAAAGGACAAAAAGACAAAACAATAAATAAAAAAATAAAACAACAAATTGAAAGATGAAAAATTGAAAAACAAAAATTGTAAAATTAAAGAAAAAGAAAAGCATTTATTAATTCTATTGTTGTTAAAATGGAGGATACCCCACACAGCTAAATGGTTAAGCATGGCTAGAATTAATAAATGGAAGTTTGGGATCCTTGCATGTTGGACATATTGGGATCTAGTCATATCCGAACCACTGGGTGTCTTTTGATGTGGTGGTTGGAACGTGCCCTGAGTGGGGTTCACACACTTGATTATAGTAAGCATAGTGGGGCAATTTATAAGATGTAGTCAATTGATGAGTGGTTGACCCACTATGGCACTTGTGACCATAAGATGGTATGCAAGGATCAACATGTCTTCCCATGTGGCTATATTCATTGGGCCATATGGTTTTTGGAGTATTGAGTGGTGGCCCTGATAAGGTAACATGAGGCATTAGGTTTGAAGAGGAAGATGCACCATAGTGTTGGACTTGTGCTGGGTTGGAGGATACAGTAGGCTTGGAACTATGCTATCCCTTATTACGATCATGCCGAAAGAAGGGGCATCGTCAATGTTGAGGAGAGTTCCCACTGTTGTTGTTAGCAGAAGCATAAGTAATATTCATGGGTTGCTGCTGTGGTACAAACCATTCTGGTATAGTTGGTGACAATGTAGAAGCAGGGGAAGGATGAGAATGTTGAAATTGAGAAGAAGTATAATGTACATGAGGTGGTGGTCCTGTTGGAGAGGATATGGGTTGATAGTATTGAGGAGAATAATAATAATGTCATGAGATAGAGGATGTTAACCCAGTTGGGAAAATAAGATGTTGAACTTGATAAGCACTTAGGTTCAGATGGTATGAAGGGTGTAACTAGTTTGGGGGTGATCTCCCCCACGACTGGGATTGTTGTCACTATGATCAAACATAGTATCTCTATATGAACTTTGGATGTAACACTCTTCCCCAATGCTCCTGTAAATGTAACAAAATTGGAAATTGGCCCTTGGGGTGATCATATAGGCAAATGTTGCATTGATACATATGATTGGCAGTTGAGCTCTTATTTTTTCAATCCTTCTTTCCAATTTTCTAAGGGTATTTTGTCCTGCTTCTTGGATTTTCATGACTCCACCTCCAATAATGTTGGCATATTCTCCACATTTTTTATGCATCCATTCCATCATCTTATTGATCTTTGCCTCAACTTCACCCAATGATTATAGTACTAGAAAAGATGGTTCCACCTCCTTATGGTGAGTTGATTTCTCTTCTTCATTATCATGGGCCCTTGTTGATTTAAGGTTTTGGGCTTGTTGAGATTTTTCAATGTTCTCCCATTTAGCCATTTCTTCTTCTTTTTCTACCCACTTGATAAGTTCTTGAAGTTGATGGGTTTGTATCTCATATAGTCGACCTCGGGCATACATCCCTAGGGTTTCCCTTATTTCATTACAGAGCCCATCTATGATGTGATACATTAGCCTTTCCTCGGAGAACCCATGGCCTAGGTAGTTATTTAACAATGCATGATATCTTTCTAAGGCCATGTTGAAGGGTTCATGTTGCTCTTGTTTCAATTCTTGGATTTGTCTCCTCAAGGCTGACGCTCTTACATAAGTTTGATATCTTTCATTGAAGAGTTCTACCATTGTTGGCCAACGTCGGATTGATTTTTCTTTTAACAACCTATACCATACTTTTGCATGGCCAATGAGTGTCATAGGAAAGAGCTTAAGATGTTGCTATCCATTATGAATGTTATTTCATACACAGGCATTATGGAAGGCTTGTAGATGCTTTTGCAGATCTAAATCATAGCCTCCTGAAAACTTAGGAAAGTTGTTTAAGTCAACCCTGGGTAGATGGGTTTTCTTACGATGCCTGCGAGATATTCAAATAGCCTCTTGTATTTTTGTTAGGCTTGTAGTGGCTAGTAGGGTTCATCATCACTAGATATGTTATGCATTCGTGAGTTGGGATGATGTTGTCTTCATTTCTATTCATTGGAAATCCCTACATCAGATTGGTTACTCCAAATTTTATCTTCATCATCATATAATTTGTTGGTTCTCCAATGAATTACCTTACTAGTTGTTGCATTGTTATAGTCTTGTGAGAGAGACATGGTTGTGAATTATTTGTGACATAATTGAATTGAATTTAATTTAATTTCTTTTCTAAATGATATATCATTAATACTTGTTACAGTGATCTTGTATGATATAACTAATCTAGATAACTAGCACTATCCCTAGCAATGACGCCAATGATGAGTGATGAGGTACCCCTATACTCAACCATACGAATACAAGTGTTTCACACATGATTTGATTTAACTCCAAAGACAGGCTAGTTGTGGTATCTAGATAGTTACTCGTTGATTGTAGTTCGTTGTCTTCCCACCTGGACTAGTATTTGCTTTGTCACATATGGTTTAGTCCAGAGTGAGGTGTATGATATGGTCCTAAGCTAGTGCTACTCCTAGAGGCAATGGAAATAACTTTGATTAAGCTGGGAGGAAAGGGAGAGAGAGTTAAACTAAGAGGAGATAGAGAGAGAGAATCTAAGCTAGCCTAAGTGCAATGAGCATTTGTTCCTTAATCATCTGTACACATCTTAGGCCTCGTGCACAGCTACCACTCGAATTACCAAGCGCATGGCCCAAGTACACTACTAGGATACCAAGTAGTCACATGTAGATGCTCGTGATTAAGTTGTACTCATTCCACGTTTAATAATAATTAAAATTAACCAACCAAACTAAGTGAATGCTATAATGATGAAGTAATCTTGATCTTTATTTCTGGTCATGTGTGTGTGCAAGAACACCACACTTGAATAAAGGATGTCATACAATTACAATCATCACACTGCAGGCATGCATTGGGAAAAAGGGTTGAGAGAGAAAAAGAAATAAACTAACTTCTAAAACTAACTATTTAAAAACTTAAAAGACTGACTCCTCTCATGTGCTTACATGTGTATTTATAGGCTCGTAGAGGAGTCACGATATCGTGTATCCGATATCGTTATTTGGGCTACGATATCACGTACTCGATATCGTGGATCCGATATCGAGGGTTCGATATCGTAGCCTAATGAATCACAATTCATCACAAATAGTAAAAATTATTGGTGGAGGACATAACACCCATGTTCATATAATAAACCCTAGAGTATATAAACAAACAATGAGTCATTTGAAGCAATTATCAAAAGTTGTAGCCAAAGACTTTCAACTACTACTTAGTGTAACAATAGATAAATCAAAAGTCTTCATGGACTCTATCAAAGAGAAAATTTTAATTAATATAAGAGGCAACTAGATGACTCAAATATCTAGGAATCCTAATACATTCCAAGTCATCCTTACATTAGGTGGTGATGCCATAATTCAATTCATCTATAAAGGCTAAGAAGCTATTGCAAAGGAGATTATAGGGCATGTTAGTGTAGCCTTGAACATTTCTACAACATCCATTCCTAATTTCACTAGGGTGCAAGATGTGCAAATTTTAACAAGTGTTTGGGATGGAAAAGAAACTATATCAGTGAAGTAGCACAAGGATGCTCTAGATAGATTGCTATGTATAAGACAAACTATTTAAGACATTTTCAGGGCAGTGCTGTCAAATTTTAAAATTTAAAATAAAATTAATAAAAAAGTTATGTAGAAAAGAGAGAGATGAGGCTAAAGAACGAAAATTGTATTCCACATTGCAAGCCCAACCAAGGCCTATGATGAGGCACTTTTACATTTACTTCTGAATCTAATTTATGCATAATTTATTTCTATCTTTGTCATAGAATATAATGGAACCTACCAATATCATATCTAGGAAATTACTGTATTGAGGAAGGTGAGAAAGGATATTTCTAAATACATCTCCAACACTCCCCCTTAAATTGTAATGGCGACAATGCCAAAATCACAGTTTGCCCAAATACATTTGTAATCAAGGTGATTGAAGATGATGAAATGATCATTGAAGTAGTGATGAAATGATCACTAAAAAATAATAATTAATACTCAAAATAGCAATAACGAAATGATCTCCCAAGATCAAAAGACTGATACAAAAATGGGCAATGATGGAATGATCATTGTTACAAAGGAGGATTGGACTTTCTTGAATATCATAACATTAGTAAGAAAAAAGAGAAATCCCTATAGAAAAAAAGTGAAACAATCCCTAGTGGTCAAAAATGATGATTATCACATCATAAACATTGAGGATCAACAACCACTCTTCTATGCTTGAGGCAGAGAATTTGAGAATGATGGTAATGATAGTAGAAAGAATAGAGAAACATTGAACATCAAAAACCTACTCCAATACCATGTCAGATTTTAAAATTTAAAATGAAAAATAATAGAAACAAACTATGCAAAAAAGAGAGAGAAGTTGCTAAACAACAAAAATGGTATTCCACATCCTAGGCCAAACTAGGGTCTATGATGAGGCACTTTCACATTACATCTCAATCCAATTTATATGTAATTTATTTTTATCTTCGACATAGAAAAAGATGGAACCTACCAATATCATATTCGAGAAATTACTGGATTAAGAAAGGTGAGAAAGAACGTTTCTAATATGTTAAAATTTAAAATTTAGAATTTAAACTATGTAAAAAAGAGAGAGAAGAGGCTAAATAATAAAAATGGGATTCTACATCCTAGGCCATATAAAGGCCTATGATGAGGCATTTTCACATTAACCTCTCAATCCAATTTATACATAATTTATTTCTATCTTTGACATAGAATATGATAGAACCTAGCAATATCATATCTAGGAAATTAGCAAATTGAGGAAGGTAAGAAAGGAGATTCCTAAATACATCTCCAACACTCCCCCCAAAACTATGATGGTGGTAATGCCAAAATCATAGTTTTCCTAAATACATCTACAACCAAGGCAATAGAAGATGGTGAAATGATGACTAAAGTAGTGATGAAATGATTACTGAAATAATAATTCATGCTCAAAATAGCAACAATGAAATGATTACCTAGCACCAAAAAACTAATATAGAAATAGGCAATGAAAAAATGATCACTGTTACAAAAGAGGATTGAAACTTGCTAGAGTATCATAACATCAACAAGTAAAAACAAAAATCCAAATAGAAAAAATATGAAATAGTCCTTGCTAGTAAAAAATGATCATTTTCAAAGCATAAACATTTAGGATCAACATCCGCTCTTCCATGATTGAGGCAGAGAATCTACAAATCATAGAAATAACAGTGGAAGGAATAGATAAATATTAAACATCAAAAACCTCCTCTGATACCATTTCAAATTTCAAAATTTAAATTTTAAACTATGTAGAAAAGAGAGAAGAGACTAAACAATGAAAATAGAATTCCATATCCTAGGCCAAACAAGGGCCTACGATGAGGCACTTTCACATTAGCCTCTTAATCCAATTTATACATAATTTATTTCTATCTTTGACATAGAATACGATAGAACCTGCCAATATCATATCTAGAAAATTACCAAATTGAGGAAGGTGAGAAAAGATATTTCTAAATATATCTCCAATAAATGTAATGAGAATTAATTTTAACCAAAAGGAAGTTTTGAGTACCCAAAACTAGACTTGAATACATAATGTTGGAGGTATAAAGTATACTAGATGAAATTGCCGAAATCCATTCTTAAAATCAAAATCTTATCAAGTTCATAGCTCTAGAGTTAGTTGATTAGTTCCAAACTGAGAAAGTGCAACATCTTACTATCAAGCAACATCAACTTAAAGTGGAAAGAAAGAACGCCACATGGGATGCTTCTACAACTAATGTTAAAGGTTATGCACTAAAGAAAGCATCACCATGTTGAAGAAAGAGAACAAGGGTTTGGTAGCCAAAAATTGAAGTCTAAGACAAGTAGCAAAAGAAAAAGAACAATTAGAAACTTAGCTAAGTTATCTCCATGAACAATGTGTAAAGATAGATGCAAACATCAAAAGGTTAGCTCATGAGAATAGAACCTTCTCAATGACAAAAGTCCAAGCATTGTAGAATATGTCCATAATAGAGATTAAAACTTGGAAACATAAGGCTACCAAGAAAGATATGTTCAAGAAACATTACAAGAATTAGGTAGGCTTCCAAAAGGAGATAAATAACAAGGAGATTAGGGTAACTAAATCCCATATAAATGGTACTTTGCAACAACCTTTAGATGTTATCTTGAAGAGTTTCTTTGATAGAATCTTTGTAATTTATCAAGAAAAAATGAAAGTCAAAGATATGCATATAAAAGAAATGATTTATTACATGGAGCTAGCTAGCTTAAGATACATAAATCTTGCCATGTTGATAGTTGATTTTCTTAAGAATGAAGTGAAGAAACTAGTAGTAGCAACATTTGCATTGTTTGATTATGAAATTAAAATTCACAATGAAACAAATAAGAAGCTACAAATAAGAATTCCAAAGCTAGAGATGTTCCAAACCCACTAAATTGAGCAACAAAATGTTGTCAAAATGTGATCAAAAAATGAGAAATTACCAGTAGCTCAAGGAGAATGCTGAAGTGTTCAATGTGAAATGCAAGTTATTTATTATTTGGTTCATTTAAGAAAATAAAGTGTTTAAGAATCTTTCATGTCCATAAAAAATTCCTACAATATAAACTTGGCTAACTTGGCTTGGACCATGAATGATCCATGGATGGATTTACAAAAGTATTAGGCCATCTTGTATCACTTCTGCATAGGAGATCAAGCTACAAAACTGCTATAGGAACTAGCAAGGTAGGAGGAGCCACCACCACTAGGAATCACATGAAGATCTACCATTAGAAATTTTTTTAAGACTTTGATTTTTTTTTTTGTAATTTTTGATGTATGTTTATGTTTTTCATCTTTTAAAAAAATCACTTGAATAAATGATGTAAGGTGACACTTAAGTTGAAATCAATAATAGTAAGTTAGTTAAAGTCATCTCCACTATTTTGTAACAAATTCTATCTTAATTTTGTTTAACTCAAGGATGAAATTTTAGTTAGTTATGGAGGTATGATGAACACTTTATTCATTGGAAGAGACATCATACCTACAATATCGTAGTTGTAATATTGCATTCTTTATACAATATTATAGCTTTAGTATCATATGCTTTCATACAATATCATAGATGTAATGCATTTGTGAATTATCATGTCTATAAATTCCATTTTCCTAATGCATTCAAGGAGTATTTTTAGTTCTATAATGTTATGATTGAAAACGTTGGTGGCTGGAACACTGAGAGGTTACCGGATGAACAGTTTAACCCCAGATCCATGCGAGGCCCATGCTGGAGAGAAACGAAAGCAGGGTGCCCTGAACAGTCTGGTCGATCAGATAGGGACTTAACCAGTGTATCTTAACCTTTTGTAAATGCTGGTTTTGGAATCAAGGCACACGAAGTAAATTGATGAACAATAAATGCAAAGCAGTGAAAATAGTGCAAAACAATGATGATAGTAAGCAAATAGCAAAACATACTTGGGTGAGAAAGTGCACCATCCCAAAGTCACGGGTTTGATCCTTTACTTTGCTGAAAGGTGTACAATAGGACATGCAATACAAGAGAGGCACAACTTACACAAAGTAGTATGGTCACAGATCTTTGAACTGTAGAGCCAACCAGCAAACTCAAAGGCAATGAGAGTGCTAAAAATTGCAGACTATGTTCTCCAAAAGCCAACTTAAAAGCCAATCACTACTTAAGCCAACAACCAACTAACCCCTTGAACATTATTTTCTGGGGTATTTATAGGGCTAGGAGAAAGAGAAAAATGTGGTCTGGATGCCATGTGTCCTAGGCCCCACAAGGTGTAAACATGGTTGTACTATGCAGGTGTGCAATGTTGGAGGTGAGCTTTGTTACACTGTGACCATACTGCTGAAACTACATGTGCCAAAAATCTAGTGTGCCAACAATGCAAGCAAAATGGAGCCTATACTCTAGGACTACATCTTTCCTGCTCTTGCAAGGTAGGTCAAGCTTAGGAACAACTTTTGGGGATTGAACAAGGGTATGCAAAATGAAGCAAAGTGTTTGATTTTGTCTGCCAAAGAGATATCAGGGTGAGAATAATCATTTCCAACAAGTTATAGAGCTAATCGAAGACGTCTTGATTCCTCCATGCCAGTGTTGCACTACCCATGCTGTCTAGCACATTGGCATAGCCTAAGTAACTTCTCGCTATGTTGTGCTACACTACGTAGTGTAACATAGCGTAGCCACCGGTCTTGACAGAAAACTTATGTAAGAGCCGAGAGCATTTATGCAAGACTTGGTCAGGTAAATAACTACGATTTTTTCCTCCATGCTGGAAAGAATTTGGACTTGCTGAATTCATCTTTGGAACATTTTTATCATTTTTTCATTGTTGTTATGCTATGCAACGCTATGTAGCATAGAACAGTGTAGCAGCCAATGTATTATGCTCCCTTATTCAATCTACCATTTTTTACCAAGAAACCTTGCTTGAGGCTTGAGGGCTAAGTGGGACAACTAGTTTTGAAGGTCGAAGTGTTGCCAAGTGCAACCTTCTTGTTGGAGTCACTTGGCAAAGTGGGGCCTTTGTGTGCTTTATCCCTATTACGCTGTACTATGCTGCATAGCATAGGACCCTATGTTGGTGGAGCAAGTTTACTTGATGATTGCAACATGGGAAAATGCTTTGGAAGACCAACTTGTCATCAACTTACATCTTGGATGCTTGATTGATCTCTTCAAGGCTTACTACGTTGCGTAGTGTAGCAAATTTCTATACTAGAAAACTTGTCAAACTATTTTGCTCATTCTGAACACTTTTGACAACTCCTAGCATGGTCCCTCATTGTAGTGATGTGAGTGCTTAGGAATCCCTGCCTAGGGCAAACATCATGTAGTTCAGTTGTAGGATGAGAAACCTAGTAGCTAAATGTCTTTTGAGCTCGGATGATGGCGGGGGTTGGAGGATAGCAACTTTGTGGCTAGGCCACAATAGTGCTGGGACTCCAGTAGCAGGCACTGATAACAAGAGCTATTGCCAAGCCGATGGGCTGTGGTAGAGGTAGCTCCAAAAGGTCAACAAGATGTTAGACAACATCTCTAGAGGATCAGCAAGATGCCAGGGTAGTGGCATTGCATATGTTCTAGAGGGTGTTTTCTTATCATCGTGAACTACATTCTGGAACTACAACATCCCACCCCATGTTAGCATTATGCACGCTCACTTGTTTGTGGGATCATGGATGCCGGCTAAGAACGTTGTGTCGTGAACCCAATTTAAGGTCTTGGTAGAGCATTAGATATACTGGTTTAAGATCCCAACAGACTGAGATGTGCTAGTTTAAGGTCCTAGCAGACTGTTGTGCTAGTTTATTATTATAGTGGATGGTGGATGGACCATTTTAAGGTCGTAGTGGACCATATATGCCAGTTTTACGTCATAGCGGATGTCCTTTGCTAGTTTTACATCATAGCAGATGGTCTGTGCTAGTTTATAGTCATAGCAGACTATCTATGCCAATTTATAGTCAGAGTAGACTATCTTTGCTTACCTTGCTTTTGCATCAGATGTAGTATGGCTTAAGGTGCAAGCGGTTCATGGGATTTGCAAACTCTTTAACATCCATGTTTGCCAGTTTGAAGGCTCCATTCTCATAGGATTTTGTGACTATGAATGGACCTTCCCAGTTTGTTGAGAACTTTTTTACATGCTCACAAACAACTTTGAGAACTAGGTCCTCCTTTTTGATTGGCTGTCGATGTAGATTGGAATGATGCTTTTGTTGCTACTTGTCTTGGTATCGTTCGATATGACCAAGTGTTTGAGCATGCTCCTCCTCTATGGAGTCTAGGTCAATGATCCTTGACTCGTTGTTCTGGGCCTCATTCACAATGCTTTAAAGGATAATCTGAAGTGATGGTACCTACAATTCAAGAGGTAACACTACTTCAGATCTATAGACCAGGCTATAAGGAGTCTTACTTATGGCCATTCTTCACATCATACAGTAAGCCCACAACACGTAGAGGATTTGCTCTTGCCATCGCCTCTTACTATTGCTAAGCATCTTTTTGACCAAGTTGATGATGACCATGTTTGTTACCTCTGCTTGACCATTTTCCTGTGGGTAGTATGGTGATGAAAAGGATTGCTTGATGCCAAGGTTGCTATAATAGGTTTTGGTTTCCACGCTACAAAACTGTGGCCTGTTGTCTGTCACAATAGTCATGGGAAGACCAAACCTTGTTACTATGTTGTCCAACATAAAGTGGAAAACCTGTTGAGATGTAGTTTTCCTAAGGGGGATAACCTCTGCCCACTTTGTAAAGTACTCGATGGTGGTGATGATGAAGCTATGTCTTGTGGAAGACTTAGGTGTGATGGGTCCTATGATATCTAGTTCCCATTGTTGGAATGGCTACATAATTTTTGTAGGATGCAACTCAATAGGTTAAACATGTATAAGATTTGCATGACGTTGGCATGTATCACATGTCCTAACTTTGGCAAGGCAATCTCATTCTATGCAAGGCCAGTAATATCCTAGGTGTCTAATTTTTGATGCCATAGCCCTAGGAGCTATGTGTCCTCCACATAGTCCTTCATGGACTTCATTAATGATTTTCTATGCTTCTTTCCCACTAATGCAAGTTAGTAATATCCCATCAAAGGAGCGTTTGCATAAGGTATTATCTCCTATAAGTACATACTACCAGGCTTGCTTTTGAATCACATCCCTTTGAGTAGATGTCAAGCCGTGTGGGGGTTTTCCATGTTGAAGGTAGGCTTTAACATTAGCATATCACTCTTTGGCATCGGTAGTACTTACGGAGGTGACGTGTACCACTTGAGTAATAGGGTCTGTGCATTTCTTTATCGAAGCAGGTAAAGTTGCGAACAGGTGTGGTGGCATGTTTAACACTAGCATGGCTAAGGAATTTGCTATAGTGTTCTTGTTGAGTGGCACATGTTGGATGTCTATTGTTGTAAGTTGTTTCAACAAAATCTTGGCCAAGTCATAATAAGGCTATAAATGCGAAGCTTTACAGGCATATATTTTGGTAATATGGTTGACGATGAGATGGGAATCACCTTGGACTGCTAAATGTTGAATCTTTAATTCGTAGGATGCTAAGAGGTCCCAAAGGAGTCCTTCGTACTCAACTACGTTGTTTGTACAAAGGAACATAAAACGATAAGCAAAAGGTCAAATGTCCCCCAAGGGGAATGTAATGACGACAGTAGCACTACCACCTCATGTGGTTGAGGCACCGTTGAAATGCAAAGTAGCTTTGAAGTGTAATGGTATAGGATTGATGCTGTTAACATGCTTATTAGGAAATTCCAGCTCTATGGTTGCTCGAACGTCGATGGGTGAGGTTGTGAGCTACGTAGCTATCACTTGTCCTTTCATTGACGATTGGGTTACATAGTGTAAATTGAATTTCGTCGTTATAGCTTTCCATTGGGCTATCTTGCTGCTTTTGTATAAATTGTTCGTGATAGCCCAAAGTATGCTGCTCTTGCATATAATGTTAACCTTGCTAAGGAATAGGTAATGTCTCCACTTTTTTAGCGCAAATACTAGGGCAAGATAGTTTCTTTCTACTTCATTGTACTTTGCCTCATAAGCTATCAGTGTATGGCTCAAGTAATAGATTGGGATTTCAAAGTCGTCATCTCTTTTTTGACACAACAATGTTGTGATAGATGTGTTCAAAGTAACAAGGTAGATGTAGAAAGGCTTATCCCTCTATGATGGAGAAATAGTTGAAAGGTGCAAAAGCTCTTTCTTTAAGTCATCGAAGGCTTGTTGACACTGTGCCATCCACTCGAAGTTAATCCCCTTGTTTAGCAAGTGTTGCATGGGGTGTAACTTGTCGGTCAACTTTGCTACAAACCTTCTGATAAACTGTACTCTACCTTGCAACCCACATAATTTTGTAAGGTTGGTAGGGGGTGTTAGGTTAACGATGGCCTTAAATTTGTTAGGATCCACTCATATTCTAGCCTCCAATACTACAAACCCTAGCATGCATCTGGTTTTGACTCTGAAAACACATTTCTTTAGATTGAGGTGCAAGTCATGCCTATGAAAATGCTTGAGAACTACATCTAGATCGGTGGGATGACCAATAGCTCTCTTAGACTTGACTGTTATGTCATCCACGTAATCGTTTAGTCTCTCTAAGAGGTAGTCACTGAATATGTACATCATGGCTCATTGATAGGTTGCTCTGGTGTTTTTGAAACCAAAGGGCATCATAGTATAACAAAAGGTTTCCCAAGGGGTCATGAAAGTAGTTGTTAACTGATACTCTGGATTGATGCAGATTTGATTGTAAGCTGATAACCCATCCATAAAGGATAGTAAAGCATGACCAGCTGTAGTTTCAATAAGTTGATCGATACTTGGTAATGGGAAGTCATCTTTAATCATTGCTTTGTTCAAATCCCAAAAGTCTATACAAATTCGTATACCTCTCGTTTTCTTGGAGACTACAATGATCTTCAATACCCACTCTGAGTAATTGACTGCACGGATGAAGCCTACTTGATATAGCTTGGTAATTTCATCACGTACGATTAGTGAGATTTCTAGTTTAATTTTTTGGGCTTTTTGTTTAACTACTTTGATACATGGGTCTAAGACAATGTTATGTTATATAAGTCGTGGGTCTAAGCTTGGCATGTTATTATAGGACCACGCGAACACTTTAATGTTGTTTTGGAGAACCTTAGATACATCCTTTTGTATTTGTGGATCTAGGAGGGAGCTAAGTTTTAATGTCTTTATTTCCCCCTAGATGTAGTTATAGGTGCTTCGATGAGAGGGTCCTCAGTCACATCCTTGCCTCTAAGTCTAAGGCTTGGACCAAATGTTCGGGCCAATTTAGAGATGTTTCTAGGGATGCTACAGTGTTGTCAGTAGATGATTCCCAGTCTATCGATTTTGAGTTTAGGTGTCTCGTAAGCTTTCCATGAGGACCTGTCAAGGTTAAAAGTGAATTTAGATAATTGTGCATAGCCATTTTTGTCAAACCTATCATAATAAGAAAAAGCCAAGTCAAGTGATACCTATTTGTAGCAACAACATGTAATGAATGTCTATAAAGTAACAATACAACATAAAATAATCATCAATCACTGTGTAAAATTTGCAAGTCAAAGTTACTAGTTTAAGGTCTTAGTGGATTGTATCGAGGCTAGAAATGAATGCTAACATTGCCAGTTTAAGATTGTAGTAGACTATCGCATATTATATAATTTGGTTTAAGATACAGGATGAGTGGTGAGATGCCATATAGGACATGGTAGATTGTTTACTGAGTTAAGGCATATGCTAGAATTGCTAGTTTAAGGTCTTTGTGGACTGCTACTAGGTAGAGTTGAAAGCAAAAACTGCTAGTTTAAGGTCTTTGCAGACCGTTAATGGGTAGATTTTAAAGGCTAATATTTGCTAGTTTAAGGTAATGTGGACCGTCATTAGGCTACAGTGTAGGTCAACGTCCTATGTAAATCAAGATTGCTAGTTTAAGGTCTTAGCAGACCGTTAACGAGTAGACTTTGTAAATATAGATGGCTAATTTACGATGGAGCAAGATTTTCGGTGGGCCCACTTGTTATGTCATAGAAAATGGCTACACTAAGGCATTGCTGTGACACAATAGTGCTATGCTACAAGGGGTGTCCCACATTAATCGGGTCATGAAAATGGCAAGTATGTTACCGTGTTGGCTATAAATAGGGGTTTATCCCCTGGTAAACTTGTCATTTTCATTGTCAGAGCCTAGAGACCATACTTAGAGCCTAGCATGATTGCAGAGAGAGAGAGAGCAAACCGGTGTAGCGTAGTAGTTGACAAGGAATTTGCAAGTGAGACAATGGAACCCAAAGGTGAACACAAGCACTGAGGACTTGCCAAAGTAGACGAGGTGAAGGACACTATGGGGTGCCTATCCAAGGCGCGTGTTGAAGTATGGTAGGAGGCTTCGTCTGCTCAGTAAGTTGCTACGCTGCCCTTATTTTCTAGATGTTGTTATTGTTATTGTGGTAAAATTTTCATCCACTACCACTGTTTTGGTTGTTGTATTGGCTGCCACGCCGTTACAGCAGCTGTACAGATGCTATGCTATGGTTGCATGCAACATCACCTTAACTGGCATTGTTGAGAATGGCGACTACCTTGTCAAAAGGGTTTGGGTGATTCTAAGTGGTGTAGCGCACGCTTGGCATAGCGTATCATCTTTATGAAGGGTTTAGTTATTCACAAATTTTTTTAGGGTGATAATGCGCTTAATTGTAGCGTAGTGCCAATTATTTCGTATGGCAAGATAGGGTTGAGACGGTGGGGACATTGAATTTTTTTGTCACCTGTGCTGCTTAAGGTTGAAAAATATCCTTTTTTATTATGCTTTCTACATTGCTATGCCTATTAGAGGGCTATGTTTGTCATGTTGTTACGCGTTTGCCTGTGCTTGTTCGTTCACTATCTTGTTACGTTGTGCGTATCATAGTTGTCACCCTTAAGCATGCATGTAATCATTACACTACGTACCTTGTATGTTGCCTAATGGCTATGCTATGTTGTAAGTGCCATTTTGTAATATCTCCTATAATGCTTGACTCTGTTTTCTATTGAAGAAAAATTTGCGATCGGGAGAACATGCTACGCTATGTGAAAAAAAAGAAGGTTATGCTACATGAATAGATGATTATGCTACGCTATGTATAAACTTCACTCGAACACAGTGCTACTGTTTGATGCTTTGTCCAAGGTCATGTTGAAGCCCATTCTGATTATCCTTGAGATTGTAGGAGTCCTATGCTACCTTAGTGAACTAGTGGATAATGTTCCTCCTCCCCATGTACGTGTGGGGCAGCAAGTAGTCGGGTTCTAGGAGGGCACACAAGACTTCTTATAGTTCCTCATCTGCTATTTTATTGTGATCGTTTGGTCACACTTATCAGCAAAGACAACAGTCGCAATCACAGAAACGCTATTGCCCAAGGCAAACTGGGGCATTTTGAAATTTTTGACTAATGGGTCAATCACGGGTGAGTAGGCAGAAGGCTCCAACCAGCACCCAAAAGGCTTGAGATGCTTAAGTTGGATTTAGGACATGCCTAAGTATAAATTCTATCATTTATACAACATGTTGTTTGTTGCCCATCACATGGACACCTATTTTCAGAACCCATCTGGGACCGTTTACTATGCCAGCGGGTGAGTTTTGTGAAGGTATCTCATCGTGTTATGTAATCCATGTTATGTTAGACAAAGGTATTAATAGTGTATATTTTTTTTTGCTAGGTTTTATGTTGACAAGAATGGTCTTCATGGTGATATAGATGCCTTGGCGTTGGCACAGATGACCCTATAGGAGTTTTCCTCTACTGAGAATGTGCACACCAGCATAATAGGCTAATTTGTGGGTGAGTTTAAAACCTAGCCAACTCGGTATTCTCAATTATATGGAAAGTGTAGGGAAGAAAGTTGGTTGGACAGGGAGTGGACATCCCTTAGGTTGCTCAATGTCGAAGATGTGCTAGTGGATATCCCATTATTTCCCACGCCATTTAAACCTGGTACGCTAAACTATGAATTTGTTGTCATGTGTTCAAGTGATGATCATTTTTTTACTAACTTTCTTTCTTTATTTTGAAAACTGTTACAGTGGCGAGGAAATCCCAAGAGGTTACCATGATCACCTCTGGGCATAATGAAACTAACCTCTTTTTCAAGTACAAGGAGGTGGAGGAGACCTAGTGTTAGCTTTGCAATGGAGCCCCAGCTACGCTTGTCCATAACCTTCAGGAGGCTAGGCTTATGAACTTATTTTCGGCCATCAACCCAAGTGTCCCACCTGCTAAAATGCTTTCCCTATCTAACTCTTTCTCTGAGAAGGCTGACCGCTTCCGTACACATGTTCATAGTGTACAGGTGGTGTTTGAAATCAATGACCAACTGTTCATGGATCTTTTTGGTGTCCTTTCTAATGGTCTCCCCGTAGGAGAAAAATATAAGAAAGATGCAAGCCATCAAGGGAACATTGAGGAGTGGCTAGGGATGGCAAAGGACCAAACGGGGATCTACATCAAGAAGGTCAAGCTATGGGTGGCCAAAACGATTTACCCTATCTTCCACGCCCATGCCTTCCCCAAGCTACTCTCCCAAGGAAAAATCCTTGGAATTGAACAAGCTTGGATAATGAGGGACATCATGGAAGAGGGGACTCGCTACAATTGGGCCAAATACCTTTGCAAAGGCTTTCAGGTTAAAATGGTCAAACTCCACAAGAAGCTTGTGTCATGTTTCAATGTGCACCATGCCTTGTTTATAGCCTGCCTACAGCGTTTTGTAGAATTCTTGGTAGTCCACAAGAATGGTACCTAGGTGCTACCAAGATTGCAGTCAGATTTCCAAACCATGGAATTGCCAAGTCTTTTGTACCACATGATCCCAAGATCCCCCGAAAGCTATTGGGGAATTGCTTTTGATGATAACTAGGGATCCAGCGTGCCTTTTGTGCCCAAGATAGCATGGGAGAGGTACCTCCCACTAACATGGGTAGCATGAAAAGGGGAGAATGCCTCATTGCAGAAATAGTGGTGACTAGCTTGCAAAGTAACAGGTCCCACCCCACTGAAGAGACTCCCCATACAAACGAAGAGAGGGGGAAGAAGCTACGACTCAAACTTCGTAGAGTGTAGCCTCCAATTGGTAAGTGTATTTTATTGTTTTGCTAACATTCACTATGTTGTGATACGCTAGGTAGCATTGCACAGCATATCATCTATTTCAACTTAGTATATCTTGCCTACTGTGATTATGCTTTATTAGCAGAAGAAGAAGAAGAAGAAGAAGAAGGGGAGGAAGATGTGATGGCTCCTAGAATAGGGGTGACTGGCGAAGATGAAGAGGTTCTCGCTGTAGAGGAAAGGGCCCTGACCAATGAAGAAGGGGCCCTTCACAAAGAAGAAAGGGCCTCGACTGGTGAGGAAGAGGCCCCTGTAGATGAAGAGGAGGCCTCTACCGACAAAGAACGGGCCCCAAATGATGAGGAAGAGGCCCCTACCAATGAAGAAAGGACCCCATTCGATGAAGAAGAGGCCCCTGTTGATGAAGAAAGGGCCCTAGTTGATGAGGTAGAGGCCCCTGCTGATGACCCTTTTGCCAAGCGTAGTTCAGTTCGAGAGGGGCATATGAGTATTGATGATGTTTCTACACTATTAGGTTAGCTGGAAGGAGAGGGGCTCCATTTTGATACTGGTGATTTTGATCACTTGTTTGACAATGTATCGATGGGTGACCCCCCCCCCCCCCCCCCCCCCTCCCTACTATCACCCATAAGGGTTTGCTGGGTAGGAGCTTTACATTGTCATTTACGTTATTCATCAACTTCATTGTGGTTCTCTCCGTCGTGGCTAAGATGTTTTACCATGCAGCAGACACCATTGTTGATACTTCTAGCACCTCTTTGATCCACTTGCGATTGTGGATCGAGACCCTCGACAAATTCACTTTTATGGAGGGGTTAATCGATGATATGATCGACCGTCTGAAGTAGATCAACTTAGAAGTGGGTAAGTTAAAGTTGCTATGCTAGGCTTCATATATTGTTACAGTTACTGTGACTAATGCTCTTTTGTGTGCGGTTTGTAGCCTCTTGCCTCATGTGGGACCCTAAGCAAGTAGTTGAGGTTGACATTGTGCCTAAATTCCCATAGGAGGTAACCGAAGTACCTCATCACATATACGACGAAGCAAGAAAATGTGCATTGTACTCGGCACATTCCTTGTGGGAATGCAAGCATGCAAACAAAGACCTCTAGAAATGAGTGCTAAGGCTCGAGAAGGAGAAGGCTAACCGAACTACTAAGGTGGGGGATCTCCAATCCAAGAACAAATTCCTGTTGGGCCATGACACTAACAATGGCAGTTGGCGCATGACCGTCATCAACTATGCGAGGTATTGGGCGATCATGCGATGCAACAATGAAGCCACATGCGAAATAATTGAACAATGTATGCAAATGGACCTTCTAGCCCAGAAGAACCAATATTGGAAGGATTATAGTGCAAAGGTTTATGAGTGCATGTAGGCACATAAGAATCACAAACACATGTATAAAATGGAACGTGCCACCTACCGTAAATAGTATTGTGATGCTTCTGTCAATTTGCATACCTATCAGGTATTCCTTGACATTATTGGTGCTTCTGGGGCTTATGATAGGTTCATGTAATAGGTGATAGTCAGTGAATCTCTCAAAAGGGAGATGATGTTTCTTGTGGGTGAGACCACCACTGCTAGCTTTTCTCCAAGACCATCAAGATGGAAAGCTATGGCAAAGGAGAAAGTTGCAGCAAACACTGATATGGGAGATAGGAATTGGACCGACATTACTGAGGAGGAGATCTTGCAATGCCTTGTAGCTAGCATGGATCGGATACGCCCCAAAACGAATGCAAGACCATCTTGGACTGGTCATTTTTTTAATTAATTAAGCTCCTTGGGAGCATCTCGTTTTAGTTTTAGGCCATTTCGGGCTGTAACAGTAGTTTAAGGCCATTCCGAGCCATCACTAGTTTTAGGTCTTTTCGGGCCATTAGTAGTTTTAGGCCATTTCGGGCTATTGGATGATGGTAAATATAGATGTTTCTAGTTTTAGGCCTTAGTAGGATGTTTCCTGATGTAAATAGTGGGCATAATGTGAAAAATTTAAAAAATAAGGCAAAAGTTAGCATAAACGAATGAATATGAAGCAGACAGTGTGAAGAATGAACGTATGGTTGATGTAAGTAGTGATCATGTTGGAAGCAGTGTAGTAGTTACGCTAACACAAGTAATGATCATTCTTGTAGTTGCTTCCTAACCCATTGTGGGCTCAGTGATGCATAAGGCTAAGGGGCTTTGTTGCAGTATTCTTCTATATCGTTATCTATCGCTTGAAAAGGTAACTTGGCCCACATAGTTTTATTTTCTAAGCTGGCATTTTAGGCCTGCTCATTAGCCAAACAAGTAGCCTCGGTGGGGATAGGCACTTCATTTTCAAAGATTATTACTTTTGAACCTTGCTCCATGTCGACATTGTTTATTGCCTAGGTGGCCACTTCGTCACCATAGATTACTACCTCCTTGCCCGCGTAAGGTAAGTGGATCTCTTGATGTAAGGGTGAAGAGACGGCCCTGAGTTGGGCTAACCACGACCTCCCCAAGATTAGGTTAAACCCAGGCATCTCTTCTACCACAATGAATGTCGTGCTTATGGGGAACTGGTCCCCTGCCACAAAGTTGATGTGGACAGTGCCTTTTACCACTACCCGTGCTTCGTTGAACGACTTTATACACAAGGTTTTTGTGGGTTTGATTTGATCAACCAAGCCCAATTTTTCCACTATGGGGAATGGGATGAAATTTGTAGTAGCCCCGTCATCAATGTGTACTCTTCGGATCTTGTGTTGACCAACCCAAATTGTGAGGAACAAGGGTGCTGTTATCGCTTGGCCCTTCTCAGGGTCATCCTTAATGGACTTTTCATAGAACGTCAATTGAGCTTACTATGGTTCTTCAGGTGTAGAAGGAAGCATAACTATATGGATTACTTTCTCCTCCACCGACATGTTTTTGTCAACAGGTATTGATGTTAACATGTTAACTAAGGCCTCGTGGTGTGCAGTGGAGGTCATTACTAGATCATTACTAGGTCATATAGGCTCAAGGTTGTATTCTTTTATTTCAGAGACTGTTTGACCTAAGTAAGGGCGTTTAGAAGGTCCTGTCCATTTTCTTGTTGTTTGCTATCCTTCTCCTCCTCCATTCATCCTAGGAGATGAATCTTTAGGGGAGGAGCAGTTTCAAGTTTGGGGCTAGACCTTCTTGGATGGGATGGTGATGATTGTGTGCATGTAGTAACGTCAACTATTGATGATGAGGGGGGCGTAGGCATGGAGGACAAGGGGGTAGCTTTTGGGGGACTTGATGCGATACATTCCTTGGCTATCTTGTCCATTAGACATTGTTGTCCTTTTTTTGAACAGGGAGGCTATGGGGCTATTTTAGATGGGCTTTGTGTGGTAGGAGTAGTTGAGGGTTTTGGCCTCCTAATGACAAAGGGTGTTTGTGGTGTTAGCGTGGTTTTGAACATAAAGGGTGCAAGGGTAGATGCCTGAGGGGGAACCTTGAGGATGAATGATTGTTATGGCCTATTTTTTGCCATTTTTGGTGTCGCTACACTATGTTGAGGTACACGAACCACAAAAAACTGCTATGGTGGTTCTGGGTTACTGTCGATGTCAATTTTGTTAATGACATACCCCGCATTGTTGGCATTAAGGGGGTCCTTGTAAACATGCATGGATTGATTTTCTGGGTGGACAGGGTTGCTTTTATCCAAAACCAACTTTCCCTAATCAATCATTCATTGAATGTCATCTTTTAATGCTAGACAGTAATTTGTGTCATGACCACAAAGTTGATGGTAGTCACAGAACCATTCCAGCTAGAAGTTATTAGCAACTGGCAGCTCGTTGGGCGTAGCCAAGGAGGAGTTCCTATGAAGTTCACAATACCATTGATGCCATTTGGTCTTCTCCTCCGACATCCATTTATGTTGAATATACCCAGCCCCCAACAATTGCTTCAGAAGTTCTGAAGGCTTGACAGGTACAGGGGTGTATTTGGAGAAATCTTTATGCTCGAAGTTGGGTTTAGGCTGGGTTGATGCCTTTGGTGCTGACATTGAGGGGTGAGCAATGTTATTTAAGTTAGGCATGGGGTTAGTCAACATTGTGACAACCTTTTTGTTATTGTTGTTGTTGGGTTTGGCCTCGTTTGCCACAATGGCCACAGTGGCTGTCGTGGCCTTGCCTGAGAGAGCATGGGGCTAGGTAGTACAGTTTTGACTTAATAAAGTTGTTTACTATCCCTTTGAAGATAGCCAATAGATGGGCCTCCGCAATAGGCTCATGAATCTCATTCACGGTAGCACTCCACCATTGTATAAACTTTTGCACTGACTCAAGAGGGTCTTTCCTGATGCTCATCAACTAATCCAATGTGACTTCCGGCTTTAAGTTATACTTGAATCAAGTCACAAACTGAGTCAACAGCTCCTCCATAGTTAAGATGGAGGTGCGTGGGAGCACGCAATACCAATCTAAAGCTTTGCTTATCAGAGAGATAGCAAAGTCATGGATAATAGTATGTAGCCACTGCTGCAACAACAAAGATTTAGATCTAAACGTGACTAAATGTGCATTGGGATCACCCTCCCTGTTGTATTTTTTGAATTGGGGGAGTGGCATCCTAGGGGGGTAACATGAACATGGGAATGGCTAGGTTGATGTCGTCATGGTAGAAATCCATGACCTGCATTGTGTCAGAACCGATAGCTTTAAGATGTTTGATCTCTTTAGTAAGGTTCTGGATAAGTTGGAACGCTTGGTCTAGACCTGGGGACGATGTAGAAGATTGTGGGGTTGCAGGGATGCCCATCATTGGTGGCATTGTAAGGGCAGCAGCCTGGCTCATAGGGGGTATTGTTGGGGTGGCTCTTGCGAAGGGTGTTTCTTGTGTGGTCTACCACCCAGTGGGTGGTGCTATTGAAGTGGAGGCTGCTAGCGGTGCTGTAGGGTTAGTCACTTGTATGAATAATGGGGTAGACCACAGTCCTGTGCTTGGTTGTACCATTTGTAGGACTTGGTACACTTGGTGGTAAACGTAGTGTGACATCTAGGAGTATTGCGAAATAGGGAGAGTGGTCAAGGCCCACCACGTAGTTGGGGGTGGGCTTGCTACTGATGGTAGGATAGGCACGGATGATGGAATGGGGGTAGGAACTCCATGTAGTTGTGAGGTAGGCATGATGTGCATGTACAACAACGTAGCTGTAACTGGCATTTGGTATGATGACAAGACAGAGTGAGGAGGGAGAGTGCATGGGAATGAAACTAAAGGGATGGCATGTTGGTACTGTTGGCACATTTTGGCCATTTCATGGAACAACAAAAGTAGAGATACTAGCAAAAGGAAATTTGTAAACCACTTACATACTCAAGGAGGTCATAGCATAGGAGCAAAGGAGGATAATTCAACAATTTCTGCCTATAGAAATGAAATCCAAGCATGAGAAGAAGAGAAATCTTTTCTATTCAACCTTTTTAGTTTAAGTGGAATATTTTGCATCAAACATGACTCTTGCTGGGGCGGAATCAAAAACCAATGGATAGCAGAAGATTTCTTCAACTCCATCTCTAAATGAAAGAATTATGTCATTGATGTCATGCAAATCCATTGCAGCTCATCCATGGCATGATATCGAGATTGGACCTGGTGCTCCTTCCATTTTCAATGTTGTTGTTGAAATTGGATAGGGAAGCAAAATGAAACATGAGTTGGATAAGAAAATAGGTTTAATCAAGGAGCCGTGTTAGAGCCATTGGCCTGATGCCCATGATTGATCAGGGGGAGAAGGATGACAAGATTATTGCTATGTGCACTGATGATCCTAAATATCGTCATTACAAGGATATCAAGGAGCTTCCTCCATATCATTTGCAAGAGATCCGAAGGTTCTTTGAAGATTAGGAGAAAAATAAGAATAAAGAAGTTGTTGTGGATGAATTTCTGCCAGCGGTCACTGCCTGCGAAGCTATTCAACACTCTATGGATCTTTATGCCACATATATTGTTGAGAATTTGCAGTGATGATTGCTATTCCATTTACTTACTGAAAGGTTAATTTGAAGAACCAAGATAGTGCAGATCAACGGAACATCGTGGCCCATCCCCAGGAGGAAATTATGGAAAATAATGTCTGGGATTTGAACCTTGGAGACCTATTTTCACCATTCTAGGTATAGCGCGTGGACTACTACGGCCACCAGTATCAGCACCATCACCAAGCTTCCAGACTAAGGTTCAAGTGCAACCATATGGAGGCATGATAGAGCCTCAACATCCAAACCCATCTCCTCCTCTAACAACTAGTGCTGCACCATCAGCACGTCCCAGAGTTAGAGTACACCATGGTCAAGCCACTGATCCATATAGCATCGCACAAAGGTTACGGTGGAAAGAAAGATTGAAGAACTAGGGTTTGATGTAGGGTTTTGAAGTGTGGTTGTGACCGTATCAATCATGTAAACAAGGAAATCAAGCTGGTACTGCTATCAGTGTCATCGTTCGATCCATGGGCCGCGTGGCTATAGCACGGACTCACATTGCCCCTTCTGTAATGACGCCATTTCTAGTTTCTTGCACAGAAGATGTAGGTAAATTTTGTGTAGCAGTAGGAAAATTACAAGCAATAACATTATCATAGAATCGTGTTTTTTTTGCCCTGTGGAGCTTTTGTGCCTTGCAAAGGGCCGTATCGAGTTGGCCGTTGCTATTTGGGTTCATTCCTTGGTGTATCTACCGCGTGCCACATAGAGACGGCTTTAGTGATGGTAGATTATTCTTTGTCTCGGTAGAGATTGCTGATACTATAATCGCGCTGGTGTTAGAGCTTCTACGGCATACACATATGTTGAGTCGGCAAGGTCTGTCCACCTCTGGTTGGCTTGTCTCTCTGCGGTCGTTCTACTGCGGGATGCATTGTTGCTGCGTCCTTGTTGTTGGCGTCGTCAGAAGATCTGTGTCAACCACAACATTTCATTTCGTCACTCTCTTACTGGAATTGGAATGGAAGGTAGGCGAGAATTTTTGGGGGCAGCTCATGTGTTTCCAGGACCCTGCACCAACGATGAGACACTAGCCAGGAATGACGCGGCAGTCTGAATTTGTGATGAGAAACTGTTCCAAGTTATGCGCAACGACCATCAAAGAGGAATAGCGATTTTTTTCCTGCAACCGGTTCTATCATTGAGAACATGTCCCATGAGAGAATTCATGATTTAAATGACATCATTATCAGGAAAAAAGAGTAGTGACGCTATGGTTTCTGAAAGAGCATCCACCAGAATTTTGGTTCAGCTGCAAAATTAGGCCTCTTAATTATTTGGGTTTTGCATTGAGGATGGCATTCAAAATTCAACCTGCTAGAATTTCCCAAAAGAAAAGAAAAAATTAGTAGCAACTAANACCTGCTAGAATTTCCCAAAAGAAAAGAAAAAATTAGTAGCAACTAGCGAGTCATCAACATCCTCATGTGAGCTTTGTTGCTGCTGCAAATTTGTTAATTCCGAGGGCATGCCACACCTGCATCATTCGTTGGACCTCTTTCCTTGTCTACTCCAATTGTTGGATGTTAGCAAGTAGTATAATTTTCAGTGATAATAAGATTTGTTTTTAGAAAAACAACAAATACCTATTATTTAGGGACAAAGAGACATTTGCCTATTATCCCTTTTATTCATATGGAAGTTGTAACTTCCTATGATAGTTACTACTATGATATAAATAACAATAAAATATTTTATGATTTAAAAAGGGAAATTGTGCAACAATTGTTCAAAGTCCCATGTGAATTGAACACTTGTCAATTGAAATGGTGGTTATAACCACCACAAAGGCCACTTGTCAACTACAACCTCTTTATCTCCACAAAGGCCACTTGTCAACTAAATGGGACACGTGTCAACTGCAACTTGTTTCTCTCCATGGTGAACACTTGGCAACTAGATGAAGACACTTGGCAACGGAATGAAGACACTTGACAACTAGATGAAGACACTTGGCAACAGAATGTAGACACTTGGCCATGGAATAGGACACTTGTCCATTGTAGCTTTTTTATCTCTATGGTGGTTAAACCACCCAAGATATTTTGTAACTTCCCTACCTACCTTTGAACCCTATAAAAAGGCTTCAGGGGTCAAGGAGGAAGGATATATCAATTGGGTCTCACACATCACACTTGGGATCTTGGAAGATTTGTAAAGAAGATTGCTTGTAAGATGGCTTGCTAGAGTAAAGATTTCAGCCTCTTTGTCATAGTCCTGTGAGTTATGTTTTATTTTTGTTTTGTTTAAATTGTTTAGCTAGTGGTTTAGATAGTATCATCCTTGGCAAGTAATTTTGGGATTTTTAGATTGCTCTTATTGTTCTTGTTGCCCGATAGAAATTTCTATTAAAATTTTGCCATAGAAGCGCTTGTGTTTAAAAGCCTTAAGAGCATTTTAGTAGTAAATTTCGTTATTGTGCAACGTGTGGGAACTGCTATTGGGATTGTTGTAAGAGAGCCTCTGTTTGTAGTCACGCCGTTGAACAATTCAGTAGTCGAGAGGGTTCAGAAAATCTTTGGTATTTTGATGGGACCAGAATAGCTTCTTTTTATCTTTAAAGTGAATTCCCGTGGTATTTCAATCAGAAATTGTCAAGTCTTTTAAAGGTTCTGTTTGAATGCAATCGTTGACATCTATTATCTAGTCAAAATGGAGTCTCGTACGTGGTAGTTTACGCAGCAATTTTTGGTAGCATAGTAGGATTGTCTTGAAGATATTGCTTGTTTGAGCCTTGGAAGTTTGAACAATTCGTAGATATTGAATTTGGGATAGCTTTATTGCGAAGTGTTTACTCGTGTCATTTTACCTTGTTTAAATATTTGAGGTCTACACAAATCTGCTTTCTTTTCTTTTCTGCTTATTTCCATCGAATCTTGCTCTATTTCTAGTTTTCTTGTGGAACTATCTCTTTCTCTGGGGAAAATTAGGAGTAGATTGCGGAGTTGTGCTCAAATGTTTTTGCAAAATTTTATTTGTTACAAGTAGGTATTATAAGGACCGCGTAGACTAGGCAGTTGAACAAAATAGGAAATTTTCAAGAACTCACAGTACTTGGCAAAGTGGGCTGAATCTCTTTAAAGTAATTCATTTGTAGTTTACATACAACGCAATCGTTACATTTCTCACAACCGTACGCCGCAACAGCACACACACATACTCACATTAACTACTAAGTTTATTTGGAGGTATCTGGGCCTTGGTGTTGCCAGAGACCAGCAGGCACCTAAATCCTGTTCGAGGACACTCGTTGGCGATCACGTCCCAAACAGTCGCCAACAGGTACGTTGAGGGTATGGAATGGCTGTCCACAGCTGATGAAAGTGTATATTGCGGTGGAGTCATGGTAATCATAAAAGGGGAAAATGCCAAAAGTGGGTTTGACCAAAAGACCACGATGGGAGGGATAGTCGCAGGGTAAGTCTGGCCACCACCCTCGAATTGGAAGTCTAGGTCTTCTTGTCCATCTAGGAACGCTTCATCGTAATGGGATGCCATGTCTCGCTGTTCCCTAAACCTACTCGTTTGTATGATTTGGTTCAGGATCCATTGATATGATTCAGTTAATAGGATAATGACATCAGGGGTAGGGATAAATTCCCTCCAATTGCGAAGAAGGAACTTGAAGTTACATTTTTCTTCGAGTTCTTGGTGATACAAGGATAGATTTTCCTGGATCTTTACACAGAGGAAGTCATAATGCTCTGTGTCTTATGCCAATAACTTAGGTGATAGATGTTGGATCCTAGGAGACTAGCGTGGTGCCAGCACTAGGCTAGGTGGTTGCTCAGCACCTATGATGCTTTGGGCCGAGAAAGGAACCTCAAGGTTCAAGGTGGAAACTACGTTTGTTGGTGGAATCATTTTGTGTGATTAAAGGGAAGTCACAAAGGAGAAACACAAAAATCAATAGGTGATTGGAGGCTTTTCATTCTGTTGGGTTCCAAAGGAACCATCATCACGACCAATTTGCACCACACGATGCGTAAACAACCGCGAGGATGTCATGTTTACGCTAGTACGTGACAGGGTATAGACAGCGTGTAGGACTACTTGAAGGACATAGAAAGGGCACCAAAAGGCCCTCCTTCTAGTGCCAAAAACTATTACGATCGAAAACATCAGTGGCTGAAACACTGAGAGGTTACCGGGAATAGTTTAACCCCAAATCCATGTGAGGGTCGTGCTGGAGAGAAATGGAAGTGGGGTGCCTTGAACAATTTGGTTGATCATACAAGGACTTAATCGATGTATCTTGATCTTTCATAAATGCTGGTTTCAGAAGTGAGACACGCGAAGTAAATCAATGATGAATAAATGCAAAGTAGTGAAAATAGTGCAAAACAACGATGATAGTAAGAAAATAGCAAAATAGACTTGGGTGAGAAAGTGCATTGTCCCAAAGTCACGGGTTTGATCTTTGCTTTGCTGAAAGGTGTATAATAGGACACGCAACACAAGAGAGACACAACTTACATAAAGCAGTATGGTCGCAGATCTTTGAACTGTAGAGCCAACCAACAAACTCAAAGCCAACAAGAGTGCTAAAAATTGCAGACTATGTTCTCCGAAAGCCAACTTAAAAGCCAATCACTACTCAAGCCAATAGCTAACTAACCCCTTGAGCATTGTTTGTTGGGATATTTATAGGGCTAGGAGCAAGAGAAAAATGTGGTCTGGATGCCATGTGTCTTGGGCCCCACAAGGTGCAAATGTGGCTATACTATGCAGGTGTGTGATGTTGGAGGTGAGCTTTGTTATACTATGACCATACTACTAAAACTGCATGTGCCAAAAATCTAGTGTGCCAAAAATGCAAGCAAAATGGAGCTTGTGCTCTAGGACTACGTCTTCCATACTCTTGCAAGTAGGGTCAAGCATAGGAACAATTTTTGGGAATTGACTAGGGGTATGCAAAATGAAGAAAACTTGCTAATTTTTTCCACCAAAGATATATCAAGGTGAGAATAATCATTGCCAATAAGTTATAGAGCTACCTAAATATTTCTTGATGCTTTATGCCAGTGTTGCACTAACCACATTGTCCAGCACATTGGTGTAGCGTAAGTAACTACTTGCTACACTGTGCTAAGCTACGTAGCATAGCATAGCGTAGCCATCGGTCTTGACAGAAAACTTGTGTAAGAGCTGATAGCATTTTTGTGAGACTTGGTCAGGCAAACAACTGCGATTTTGTCCTCCATGCTAGAAAGCCTTCAGACTTGCTGAATTCATCTTTGGAACATTTTTGTCTTTTTTGCATCGTTGCTACACTGTGCTACGCTATGTAGCATAGCACAACGTAGCAGCCAATGTATTATGCTTCCTTATTCAATCTATCATTTTTTACAAAGAAACCTTGTTTGAGGCTTGAGGGATAAGTGGGACAACTAGTTTTGAAGGCCGAAGCATTATCAAGTGCAACCTTTTTGTTGGAGTCACTTAGCAAAGGGGGGCCTTTGTATGCTTTGTTCCTATTACGTTGTGCTACGCTGCATAGCGTAGCACCTTGTGTTGGTGGAGCAAGTTTACTTGACGGTTGCAACATGGGTAAATGCTTTGGAAGATCAACTTGTCATCAACTTACATCTTGGACATTTTATTGATCTCTTCGAGGCTTGCTTCACTACGTAGCATAGCAGATTTCTATGCTAGAAAACTTGTCGAACTATTTTTCTTATCCTAAACACTTTCGACAACTCCTAGCATGGTCCTTAGGTAGACTTCCAGCCGGGTCAATTGTTCGATTGGGTAGGTTGGAGAGTCCAGTAAGCCTATCAACCCTGGAGATAGAAAACTTGCTAGACTGTACAGTCTATCCTTGGTGCCTACACTGTTCTATCGGCCCATCATGATGCTGCACTTGTGGAAGTCCTTGCTCAAATTCCAAGACTCTACTGAAGCATGAGGGTCCTGAAATTTTATGGTATTTCATATAATAGTAGAAATCTTGCAATTTTTTTTTGCAAATTTAGTACTAGTCAATGTGTTCTCATAGTGTGGTTTGAAGTGATTGTATGACATTTTTATTTAAGTAGAAGGTTTCTAGGCACATTTCATAATTGAAAATGAAGGTCAAAATTGTTTTCTTAATCATTGTAGTGTTTTGGATTAGCTTAGAATTTACTTTCTTATGCAATTTACTTTTCCAAAGTAATTTACATTTCCTTACATTTAGCATAATGTCTACAATTTCATCACATATTAGTACTTTAGTGAAATAAGTATGGCCAATCTTGATCATAACGTATAATCATATGATAATCTATTAGTGATATTGTTTGGTATGCCTAGTAGCATGTTTCTTGGTAATTTTAGTAGCAATTATACAAGCCCATGATATGTACGGAAGATTGAGAACAAATGCTTATTTCCATTAGGCTAGTCTATGAATGCTTTTATCATTAATTAGATTTAATATTTAATTACTATGTTTTACCTTAGCTTTTACGATCCTGAACAATATCATACCATATGTCTCACTTTAAGTTAAACCCTACACTTGAACCATAACTAAATTAAGTAGGAAGATAATGATTAATGAGCTCATATCAACTATCTAGAAGCTACATTAGTCTATCCACGAATTATGACTCATTTTGTTGTAACTTTTATGATTTGTATGATTGGACAGAGTCATTCTACATACATTTTTCCAAAGTTTTCAAAATACTGCTTATTGTAACAATTTTTTACTTTTTTAGGATTAAGAACGTACTCTTAAATATTCCATTTATTAAGCCATAGAACTCTATTATGATGCCATCCTTTAACATAGATTTCCATCATGACATTTTTCAATTATTTATTTAATGAAAGATGTAAAGAGATTATGTGTGTAGGCTATAAATTGGTAAATAACCTCAACCTCTAATAATGTCATCTTTGTTTCAAGAAGTAAAATATCATATTATATCTATCTCTTCACTTTAAATTCATCAACTAGAAAAAGCTTTGAAATTTCTTCTATCTATCAATTATTTATTTTTGGATATCCTAAGCTAAAATAGTTTCTTTATTATATTTTCTTTTTAGAGAAAATAAGCCTTTATATTACTCATAACCTTTTGAGTAATTCACTGAGCCCATTTGTAATTGCATGAGCATTCAAGGCTAAGACATTTGGAAGATAAAATTATGTCTACATGTTCATGTCCTATAGTAAAATTTTACATATTATTACATGTACCACAAAACATGATTCTAATTTTTTGAACATTAACTTTCGTTCCTAAATGTTGATAAAAATTATTAAGAGTATTAAGCATTTTCTATAATCCTTTCATGATTGAATTTCAAATTAAGATAGCATCACTAACATAGAATAAGAGTCTCACAACACTACTTCTAATTATAATTGCAAATTAATTTGGTCTTTTATGTATCCATTTTTCAAGTTCACCAATAAAAATCCTAAATAAAGTAGAAGAAAGAGAAAATATTTTTTTAATAGTAATAAAATTATTTCTTACCCATTTGTAAATTGAATATATATATTTTTATAAAGGTTTTACATAGCAGATAACTGTGCGATAAGAACCTCTAATTTTCTAAGAACATCCATAACATGCTTCAAATGATAGAATAATAAACCTTAGAGAAATCTACAAAGTAGAGAAAAGTTTTCTTCTGTGGATGTTTGCTTATATTTTAAACTGCTGAGATAATCTAAGTAGAATGTTGTTGCCTAAATTCTATCTAGAAAATTACACATATATGATTTTTTTTATTCCATCTTCTAAACAAAGATTCTAGAATAGTGCTTAGAAGCTTAACAAAATATTACTGATTATAGTCAATCTATAATTATTTAAATATTTTTGTCTCCTTTTTAAAAATGCATAGCTACTTTATTGATGCACCATTTCTTTTCTAATTCACTTGCACAACTAAATTTGACTTCTTCTAGATGGCATTCCATACCAATGGTGCTCCTCATTTAAGCATTTTTTCATATGACTTATTTCCAATAGTAACTTTTTGTGATGCTAGTTCTTTTTTTTTATTTTCTTCATTATGTCATCAAAAGAAAAAAATAATGTATTTCCATAGGTATGAAATTCTTCTATTCTATCATTTCTATGAAATAAATCTTGATAAAAAGTTTTAATATCTTTTAGAGATAAAACATAGTCTCTTGTTCTATTACTTTAAAATAAATGCCAAAAATATTTGGGATTCTTTCTTTATCATTTGTAGTAAATTATTCTATCTTTTTCTATCAAATTCCCTCTTCTTAGGTCAAAAAAAATATTTTTAGCTATCAATTATAGTTAGAGTTTTTATAAGACTCAAAGTGGATTCTAAATCTTTTGAATTTATTTTGAAAATCCACCTTCATTTTGTAATTATTCTGAAGTGCTTTTCCCTCCTGGAATATGTAATGTATGCATGAATATTAATAACATAAATTATAAGAAGTAATACTGGAATTCAATTATTTCTTTGCCTACTTCAAAATATTTGATGTTGTTAACCTTCTTTATGTAAGAAAGCATGCCTTGTTGGTAATTTGAAGGCTACTTCCCTTCTAAAATGGAGTCTAAAAGGAGTCTAGAGATCCTTCTGAGTTCCATGCTATCTTAACCATTACTAAAAGAACTACATGGCCTTAATTCCTTATGAACTATATCATAAGAATATAAGCTTATTAGGGAGGCTTTGCCTCTCTAGCTCAAACCACCATCCTTCTTTATGGAGTGGGGCTTAGGGCTAGATGTGTTAGAGTATGAATGCATCTTAGCACTCTTAAAAAATGATGTTTCTATGTGTTTACTACAAGTCTCTATAAGTACGGTGTGTTTTGCACTAGTCAGTTACTTACATGATTATAAAGAGATCTTCATGACACTTCTAAATCATGAAATAATGGGTGAAATATATGTTAGGTACTTATGTTATGCTTGCAACTTCTTAAGGACATTGAGGCATAGTACACTTAGAAACTTTGGGACTCTAGGATGGTATTAAGCAATACTTTCTTAGAGTAGTATCATTACACTTTGTATTAGAGCCAAGATTTGGATTCAAGTGAATTTAAAAAATTTTACAAAGAATATATGAGTGAAAATTGAGGTGGCTAAAGATGAGTGAACAAATCCTAGTCTACTAATGTAGAGGATCTAATTATGGGAATAATTATCACAAGTAGGTGCTACAACCATATGTCATCTTCTTGTAATAAAAAAATCAAATGATTCAAGCATTAGTTGATTTTGAGGAAGTTCCATTCTTGTTTGAGTGAGCTCTTACACACAACACAAGTGTACTCCAACTTAAAATTTTATATTAACAAATCATGTGGTGTGCCAAGGGAATGATATACATGATATTCAATTTATACAAAATACCTATCAAGTTGGTTTTGGTTAATTGTGGGCAAAACACATTCTATTCTATTGGTTAATCCTTGTGATGGTTTAAGATGATAATTTTTCTATGCTTCTTGTTACAATGTCTTGCTTTTGTTATGTGGTTCTCCTTGAATCCATCAAACTTATAAGAATCCTTTAGCTTGAATGCCTTAAGGACTTCATAATTAGGTGTTACAATGTGATAAGTTGATGTTTATGTATTCTAGAGCAACACTTGGATTCTCATCCAAGGATTATTTGATAATGATGCTTTAATGGAGTAGCTCAAGATCCATAGAAGAAAATTAACAGTGTTTTAAACTTTTCTACTTGAAAATCTCATGTTTGAAGGAATTGTCCCAATGTCCTTATGCTTGGATGATAGGTTAAATATGAAAATTGTTGAATATTTCAATATCTTGGTTCTTTTATTCAAAATTTTCTTATTGAGGATTTGATTTGACTCAAGAAGTAGTTGCTTTGGATGTATATGGTGATTCATCTTTTTGTGAACTAATATTATGCAGGGTTACCAACTTGTAAATTCTCAAATATAAAAGTACTTATATGCATAATTTGATTTCTTGTAATGTATGACCAGTGAGATATGTGAAAATGCTCTTGAAAGAATGATTATTATGGTGAACAAATATCTATATTTCACCACCTTCCTCTTGTGTTCAACATCTAGCATGGTGGAGGACTTAGGAAAATTATCTTCTACACATGTGATATGATGTATTTGGTTCTCTATAAACATTATGTTAAATAGTGGTTGTAATGTCCCCATTCTCAAATGATGCTACTACATAACAAAGATGGTGACTCTTCATAACAAGTGTTATCATTATCTTAACAAGACCTAAAAGGGAAATTCTTATTGAGCCTTGAAAAGGTGTATTATAATAACAAACGTGTCTTTTGAGGTAAATTTTGGGGTTTTACCTAAGGTATTTATTTATACCTAGGCTTAGAGGGCATGCCAACATGGAGTGGCAGAGCTGGTAGAAGAAAGTCATAGGAGTCAAGTGAAGTGGAATAGGGAGTGGATTGGCCATTCCTTCTAGCTAGGTTGTAGGCCTAATTATGGTGGCAGTGTTGGATTGCCTATAAGGGATTGATGTCAAAGAAAAAAACCCCAAGAAACATTCTCAGAGCATGATCCAGATACTCTATTTCATATCAATAAAGCATTCCTTTCTTTCTTTTTCTACACTTTCTTTGTTATTTCTTTTACACATAATGTTGAATGTTACATATATTTGATGTTTGGTATATTGTCTTCTTATGTATAATGTCTAATATAACTTATATTTGACATTTGCCATGACATTCGGAAACAGGATGTCATAGTTAGTATCAAGGCAAACCATGACTGAAGGGCCATTCAAAACTTGGACTAACTACAATGTGGACCTAATGATGAATGATGAAGCCATGACACAAGAAAGTCATTAATTATCGCTAGATGTACCACATGTCTAAGATGATCTATATCTAATTATGCCTCATCAATATTCATCAATTACATGAGATGTTTGTAACATAAGAATATATTAGTCTAGGTAACTCTTACCTATATTAATACTATAAATACTAATTGATTAAGGTCAATGTTAATTTTCTCCTAGAAAGTTAGTAACCATAACATTTATTGATCTTATTTCATTGAAGCTCATTATCCTAAGCAACTTAGAGTCATTTATAAGTCATCATGTCTTCCATATATCAACTTGGTAATGTCATTTTGGCAAAATAAGCTAGTTTGGATCTTTTAAAATCTTAAAAATACAACTTTATTTTTGAACTCTACAATTATGTCCAATGCATAGTACTTAGCAAGATGATTCCAATGGTATAAATTTCATCTCAATTCGACTTATGGTTTGAAAGATATCAATGTTTAAAGCTTCGTGTTTTATGTGCATTAAATAATATTAAATTATTAAATTATTATTTAAAAAACAAGACGGGATAGAGAATTAGAAGGTTATGGGTTCAACCTTGAGCCCCAATTTCTATTATTATTATTATCTATTTAAAAATAATTTATTATTTTCAAGGGCATTAGGCCCTATCCTTAGGGCTAGGGCCTACAGTTGCTTTGTGTCGTAGCACCAAGATGGCCACTTCTACCTATGATGACACTGATCCACCTATGGTATCCCTAGCTTGCAAGTGTGGCACTAGCTCCATCAATAGTGGCCTTGGCCTATTGATGCAATGTTGCCATAGGCTAGGTAGTTATAGAAAACAACCCACCCCAACTAGGATGGGTGACCTCTCAGGAATTTTCATTTTTTGTACCAAAGGTCTTGAACCTCAAAACCCATACCTTTTGATTTTAGAAGCCATTTTTAGTAAACAAAGAATCTTTTCATATAGATTTCAACCTTCTAGACACAATGGTGAAGTCAGATCTATCCTAGAGAACCCCAAAAATGAGGGTTTCCCTATGGCATGTTATTAGTTTCAATGTTGAAGTCAGTGTCTTAAGGGGATTAGAAAGGTTGTTAAGAATTAGTTGATGAATCAATTGATGTGTTAATCTATCCAATGTATTAGTTGGAAAATCAGTTGATGAAATAGAATGGTCTTCAATAATTAAGAAGATGTGTACCAATTTGTATTAAAACATATGACAGAACAACATGAAGACTCAAAATATTATTTCAACAAAGTGGATGATACCTATGAAGAGAAATGATCTAGAAGAGAATCCAAGAATGAGAATGAAAGTTGCAACATACAATATGCTTGCAAGATCCTTAGCGAGTGAGAAACAACATCCATTATGTCCATCATGGACCTCTAATTGGCATGAGTATCGATACCCATGTATTTTAGTTGAGTTACAAGATTTGGATGTTGATGTTTTATGTATACAAGAAGTCTTACCATGAGAATATATACTAATTCCAACTAGATTTGGAAAATATGGGATGTAGAGGTATTTACAAGCAAAAATGTTCTTGTGAAAGTTCTTCTTTTGAGCCATATAGATTAGCCTATTGAAGAAATCACAACATGAATGATTGCACGATATTTTATAAAGAAGCCAAGTTTTAGTTGGTACAAAGATTTGAATGGTATTTAGAAAATATGATTTTTGAAATTCCAAAACTTCAAATAATGGAAAAGAAAGAAGAGTCAAATTTCAAAAAAAACCACATAGCCTTGGCATTGATTCTAAAAGTTCATCTATCAAGAAGATGTGTATGCATGGTTAACACACATTTAATTTCCAAATCAACATGTTCAGATGTTAGATTGTGTCAAGGAGAATACTTGATTAAGCAAATGGACGAAATTTTGAAGAATAAGTTGTTCCTAAGCTATACTGATCTAATACCAATTGTTCTTTGTGAAGACTTCAATGCGATAGTTGGAAGTTATGTTTATCAATTCTTAAAATATGGATGTGTATAACTTGATTTGAAGAAGATAGTTTCCTCAATTCAACATGAAATTCCATTGGTCAATGCATATTTTGCTTACTTTGAATCTTCAATAGATAAATCAAATTTCATAATTCAAGAACAAATGTTGTTGATGGATAGTACTCATAAAGAACCACAGTACACCAATTACTCTACTATGATTAATGAGAAAGGTTCAACAAAATTCTTCATTGAGACCTTAGAATATATTTGGTACAACATCTGATTCTTCCAAGTTACCAAGTTACTAGAGTTAATCTCTAAAGAAGAAGTTGAGAAGAATCAAAACCAAGCTTTGCCATCTCAAACACAACCATCTGATCATATACCACTTATGGAAAATTTACAATTACTTCCATTAGTTCATAAGGTTGATCAAGATCAAGAATTATGTCATCCTTAATTTTGATAAATTTTATTATTTTATTTATTGTTTAATTTATAATTTAATTGCATAAATATATATTTAGGGCAATGGAAGTTGGGAATAAAGGATTTGCCCTGTCTTTACTTGGATAACCAGATACGAGTTGCACTTTGTGTGATCCTATGATGAGTCGTCATTTGGCAGGCCCTGATGTCACGTACTGTACGTTGGAGCTAATAAGTGACATTAGATATCTGATTTCGCCTCTTCTAGGTTGGCCTATAAATATAGAAATTGGGCACCTAGTTGGGGGATAGAGATATAACAGTAGAAGATAGTTTTAGTTTTCAATTTCCTTTCCTTAGAGTTTGTCATTCCCAGTGCATGCCTACAGTGTCATCTTTGTAATCGTACAACACCTTTGTTCAAGTGTGGTATACTTGAACATGTTACATGACTGACAATAAAGATTGAGATTAATCCCATCGTTGCAGCATCCACTTAGATTATTATTATTTTTAATTTTTAATTATTTCCTACTTTCCTTAGGTAAATATTTTCATTCATTGTTATTTACTTTTCCTTTTATTAAGCAAAATGTGTACACCTTAATCACGAGAGTTTAAGTGGAAGTACTTGGTAATCTAGAAGTGTATTATTTAGTACACCCAATGACATATGCTTGGCCATCCTAGAAGTAGTCTCACAATGTCCAAGATGTATATAGACTATTAAGGGTAGATACCCATCGGATGTAGGCTAGTTAGATTTCACTTTTCATTATGCATTAGATTAATTAATTTACCTTTTATCATTATTAGGGATAGCATAGAATTAGAGACAACATCATATGCCTCACTTTGGACTCAACCATATGTGACAAAGCTACCGCTAGTCCAAGTGGAAAGATAGCAAACAACAATCAAGGCATAATGATCTATATGCTACAACTAGCCCCATCTACAAAATTCATCCAAATTGTACGTGAACGCTTGTGATTCATATGGTTGAGCATAGGGGTACCTCACTACTCATCATTGGTACCATTGCTAGGTATAGTGCTAGTTATCTATATTAGTTATATCATACATGATCATTGTAAAAGGTATTAACGATATATCTTTTAGAAAATA
The DNA here is from genome assembly GCA_015680685.1 of Gnetum montanum. Classification (NCBI taxonomy): domain Eukaryota; kingdom Viridiplantae; phylum Streptophyta; class Gnetopsida; order Gnetales; family Gnetaceae; genus Gnetum; species Gnetum montanum. Next base: position 234,854 of record MNCI01016169.1, on the reverse strand, counting down.
TCAAATCACACACACTATAAACCAACAACAATGTCTCTCCCACACAGAAATGACAATGCACTGAATAGCAAACATATTCATTGAAGGNATATGAATCACAAGCGTTCACGTACAATTTGGATGAATTTTGTAGATGGGGCTAGTTGTAGCATCNCTTATGTAGGGGTTTCTTATGATCATGACCACCCTAACAACACTCAAAAACTACATTCACCTAAGGAAAAAAATCTTGGAGGGTATGATGTAAGTCCTGAATTAGGGGAGGCCTGTAAGGCCTAAGGCCTCCTTAAAACCTAGAAATGACAAATCAAAGGACCCCAAAGAACATCATAGAAGCCATGGAAATTCTTCTAGTTCCTCATCTTCCTCTATCCCTTCAATGTCTAGTTCTAATGAAGATGAACGTAGGTATAGAGATAGAGCTCCACTAAAGGGTCAAGCTAAAAATCAAAATCAAACCCACAGGAAAGATCATAGACATCATCATCATGATCAAACAAATAGAGATTGGCATTTTCCTCATACTTTGTTTGATAACAATGAACCCTTGCTAGCCACCAAGAGCCTAATGCAGATCATAGAAGCAATAAAGATATCTTGTAGGCATCATAAAAAGAGTTATCTACAAAATCTTGACATGAATAATATCCCTAAATTTACAGGAGGCTATGATTCAAATCCACAACATCATTTACAAGCCTTCCATGATGTCTATTCCTTCTACAACATTGAAAGTGGATGGCAAGAGCTTAAGCTCTTTCCTAGGATACTAATTCATAGAGCCGAAGTGTCATATAGATTGTTGAGACAAAACTTAATCTGATGATGGTCTACAATGATGGAACTATTTAACAAGAAATACCAAGCCTATGCAAGAGTGTCCAATTTGAGGAGACAAATCCAAGAGTGGAAACAAGAACAATATGAACCCTTGGGCATGGCCTTAGATAGATATTATGCTTTAATGAATAGATGCCTAGGCCATGGTTTCTTCAAGGAGAGGCAACTTTTCCACATTATAGATGGTCTTCATAATGAAACAAGGAAGACCCTTGGGATGTATGCTGCATTAGATCAAAGAGCTAATCAAGTGTGTAGCAAAAGAAATATCAATGGAACTCAACTCTTCAATCGAAGGAGGTCCAGATTTATGGTACGAAGAACGAAACCACTCTTGATAAGATGGTCCCACAACAAACCTTGTCGATAAAAAAGTCTATTGATCAACTTGAAGCAAAGTTTAATAGGATGTCCGAATGGATAAATGAAAACATCACAACTCTTATTGAGATGTTCATAGAGAAGATCATGCAAAACAAGCTAGGTGATTACAATAAACAAAGGACACTGAACTAGGAAACAACTAGGAACACTTTTTGACAAAGAAGAAATGTGGCTAACGAAAGTGAGGCTAAAGACTTAACCACTGACAAAGATGATGGATGTAACCTATGCATATATGACCATATGAAGGGTCATTGCCTAGTCTTGTTGCATCTACAAGAGTATCAAATATATGCCTTAAATTCAAAGTTTGTGCAAAAGCACATGCCTAGAAGATTCCCCCTCCCACGAGGTAATTATAGACAGTCCCAAATCCGATTGTACCATCCTAGGGGGACTTATTAATAGCCTCAACATAGTCATCAACCATAGCAGCAACAATCACAGTCATGAGGGAGGCCACCACCAAATCATCCATACCCATTGAAACTACATAGATATTATTCTCAACATCTTATTTCTCCAACTAGTTCTACATCCTCTACTTCTAATCACCACTACCACTCTCTTGAGTACCATCAATCCATGACATTCCTTAAAGGATCACCACTTGTGCCTCTTACCATCCATCCTACCCTTGATATTCTCATAATCTACCTCCTTATATGTCATCATTGGCAACACAAATGTGCATAAACATGCTGATAATAGTGCATCCCGACCGCAACGTAGGAAACGTTCCTTCTAGAGGAAAGGTTGTAAGCCAAAGCAGACCATGCATGGACCCACCATATCCACCAAGCCAGCACAAGGCTAATCTAGTGCACCACCTTCTTTGTCTCAACCAACATGCTTTGACCATACACAAGGTCCACCATCCATCCATAATTTTTCTACCTAGCCACTACACTACCAATAGACACCCCATGGTTGGGCCATCAATAGTTCCCAATGTTTTATACATGCATGGATATTTATCCACTTATTAATCCTTGTCACAACCAAATTTTTAGTTGTAGGGGTTAACCCCAATTCTAATATTTAGGATTCTTAAGTGTTTTTCATCTTTTTTTTTACAATCATTTGTCATTTTCATATTTCTTGATCTAATTTTTTCTATTTCTCCAAATTTTTCTAGTTGTTTTTATTTTTATTTTTTGTAATCTTGCTTGTGAATGTGGAATATGATGACTAGATGTTCCACAATAGAATTAGATAGATCTCATCTATAAATCTATATTAAATAAGATGAGATCCTATTCATGTAATTCTTATCCAATACCATGTTTAGTTTGTCCTATATTAAGAAGATCCTTAAATAAGATGATAAGGATCATCCCCATGATTTTCAAGATTAATGCTTATCTCTCCAAATCTATTCTTGGGAGATCAAAGCCTATATAATTATAGCAACACATATTGATGATAAATGATATAGAAGTTAGAAAGTTTAACAAGAGTGTGCTTGTTCTGACAAAGTTCTTTATTTTCTTTAAGATTAGATCGTAGATCTAGGGCCCTTTAGATTCTTCATTTGGTATCAGAATAGGTTAGCTTAGATTCTTCATAATAGATCTCTTCAAAATGGTTCAAAATCATGGATCCATGTCTCTCCAAGTTCTTATATTCAATGGAGAGAATTATGAATATTGGGCAATCAGGATGTAGACATTTTTTATCTCACAAGATCTGTGGAATCTTGTTGAAAATGGATTCCAAGATGTTGATAAAGCAACATTTCAAGCCTTGAAGAAAGATGAAAAGAATGAAGTTAAGAAGCTTCGTAAGAAAGATGCAAAAGCATTATTCATCATTCAATGTGGGTTAGATCTAATAATCTTTCCCAAATTTTTCATGCATCAAACTAGCAAAGTTGCATGGAATGCACTAGAGATTGCATACAAGGGATCATTAAAAGTTCATGTTGTTAAGTTACAAGTATTAAGAAAAGATTTTAAATCTTTGAGCATGCTAGATTCAAAGAATATTGATCAATACATCAACCAATTTCAACAAGTTTGAAATGGACTTGAATCTTGTGGAGAAATTCTTAGGAAAAGCATATTGTTGAAAAGATCCTTTGAAGTGTAACCCGACGATATGATCCTATCATTGTGGCTATTTAAGAAGCAATAGATCTTGATAAGACGACCATGGTTGAGCTCATAGGTTGCTTAAGGACATATGAGCAAAGAATTGCTTATCATGAGTGATGAGCCGCGATATCGCATAGGCCGCGATATCGTATACGTGATATTGTAGCCCGTCGCTAGTTCTATAAATAAGAGGTGGCTTTCCCTTGTTTCCTCATCTAAATCTAGACCCTTAGCTAAACTCTAGGAGTTTTACCATTCCAAAGATAGAATAATTTCCATGTGCCCGCAGTAGGAGTCTCAAAGTGAACAGATCTTTATTCGAGCAATTTGTACCTGAGCACACAATTGTGTATGGAAATAAAGATGAACTTTCTGATAAACCTTGCAGCATATGGACTAAGCTAAATAGGACTTTAATTATTGTTAAATGTTTAAATTCTTTCTTAGACAATTAATCACTATCAACCCTCAACTCTCATAGTTAAGTGCATTCAGTACGACCGCTTCAAGCACATGTGCTATGCTTGGTAACCGAGTAACAAATAGTGTTTGGTAATCCCAGTAGCGTTGCACTGGTTCAGGGTATGTATAGCAAGTGGGAACAGATACTGATGCTAGGATGATTAAATCTTAGTTAGTGAAAGCTAGTTACTTAGTCTATTCACCCTTTCCTCTCTTAGCATAGGCAATAAAAAGATAAAACTTATAAAAATCACATACCTCAAACTTACTTAACCATACAACCATGACAATACAAGTAAGTTTGGGAAGACAGCGATTGATTAACCTTAAGTGTTCTATTAGGGTGTGTAAGCACTTAGTCCTTGAAGTTCGACCAGATCGTGTGTGAGATGCTTGTATTCGTATGGTTGAGTGTAGGGGTACCTCACCACTCATCATTGGTACCATTGCTGGGGACTTAGTTATTTGTGCGCTACGTAGAACATAGGAAATCATTTACATCATTGGGAGCTAAAATGAACCCTTAGGGTTGATCAAATGAAATTATAACATAACGGTAAACAACATACCAAATAAGACAAAAATGGCTTCTTCTCCACACAAAAGCACTTCACCACCTAGGACCAACACTAGAGACAGTTGACGGCACAACACACATAACCAAAATCCACCAGTTCCTCAACAATTCAGTGTGGTATATATTCATCATGATGAATATATACCCAACTTTACCTTTTTCTTCCATCAAGATGAACAACTGCGGTGGAGAGACTTGGAGGATAACATAGTGTTATCCCCAGACAGAGCAGCCCCCAACATGCTCCTTCGTATCCTTACAAGAATAGGCATGTCACAATTATATGCTAAATACGTTGCATGCGTTACAACACAAGGGACTACCATCCCATAGAAGCACAACATCAATAGGACTTGTAGCAGGAGAGTTACCACACATTGTTGAAGGGCAAAGGACCCCATAATGCTTCGCCCTTCATAAGTGAAATTAAGGGTGGTGAACCTATTTCAATAGGTTCTCCATAAAAGGATGTTCCCCCTCCTAATGATGGTGAGGAGGTGATGTATCAGAACCTACACTTCACGATTCACAACCCTGGTTCTGATCCCCATGAACACCAAGTGTTCAACGAGGGAACACAAACACAAGATAAGCATGGGTATTCTGATCATCATCATGATTGGGATCAAGACCACCAAAGAGAGGGTAGGAAACATTGTCATGGTGATGGTTCTCCTTCTTCTTTCCCTTTATCATCACATTCACCCTCTCCTTCAACATCAGGATGCAGTCATAAGGAACCTCACTATGAGGATAAGGGTAAGCAAAATGAGAAACCTCGACAAGAGAGTCAAGAGCAAGGACAAGGGCATTCCAGGGAATCATGACATGAAAGAAGGGAAAGTAGGAAACCACATAGACATCATAGATTCCATGAAAGAAATGACCATGAAGAACCCCTACTTGCAACCCGAAGCATGTTAGACATTACGGAGGCCGTTAGAATACCTACAAGGCACTAGAAAGATAGCAGGATCAAGAGACTAGATGTGAATAATATCCCACGATTTGAGGGGGGATACAACGTTGATCCTTAGAACCACTTATAGGAATTTCATAATGCCTATGCCTTGAAGAACATTGAGAATGAGTGGAAAAAATTAAAGTTATTCCCAAGGATACCAATGAAAGGAGCAAAAAGCTGGTATCGGTCATTAGAACCGGAATCCATTCGAAGGTGGAGTACGATGCTAGAACTGTTTAATGATAAATATTAGACATACTCCCGAGTGTGCAACTTGCAAAAGCAGATCCAAGAATGGAAGTAGGATAATCACAAACCCTTGGATGCTGCCATGGGCTGATATTATGCATTGCTACATCATTTCCCGAGCCATGGTTATGCACAAAAGGATCAACTATGCCATCTCGTAGATGGGCTAAGACATGAAACCAGGAGAACCCTTGGGACATATGTCCAAGGGAGATTATATGAACTTAGGTCCCATGAGGTTCATAGATTGTTGGAGCAAGTAGCTAAGGAAGAAGGAGAGCTACGTAAGAGAGAAAGTGCAGAAGAGTATAACCACGATCCTTCCCTCCGAAAGAGGAAAGTGAGATTCTATAAGGAGGAGGATGAGTCACCACTCGAAGAGTTGGTGAGTAGGAAAACCTTGCTACTTTAGAAATTAACAATAGAAGTGTCAGCTAAGGTAGATCATATGTGGGACTCCTTAGATAGTAGATTTAAAATCATTTTAAAAATCATAAAGGAGTCTAAGGAGTGAAGTAGTGACTATGGTAAAAAGAAGAAGAGGGATTTGGACCATGCACGTAACAAAGGTAAGGGTAAAATGACTATCACTGAAGAGGTTGTGGATTTTGATACAAACAATGATGGTGGATGTGAAATATGCCAGTATGAACATCCTAAGGGATGTTGCCCAATAATCTCACATCGGTGTATGCACTTAACCCACGACTTAACAAACGACAACAACCCCGAAGGTTACCTTATCCCCAAGGTAACCCGAGGCAGTTCCACCAACTGCTAACGTATTATCCAAGTGGAAATCCACCACAACCTATTGAAGAACACCAGCAATGGCAATACCCACAGTCATGGGGGATGCCACTGCCAAGGTAAAAATACCCTTACTAGCAACCGGATCCATATGGCCACTACGTGCAGTAGCCAATATTCCAAGTAACTTTGTTGGTCATGCAACCCCACAACATCACTACCAATCTTGGGAGTATTATAGGACTCCTTCTCCTAGGAGAGACACACCACATCCATACCATCCTCCGAATCCACCTGCAACTCTTACACTGATAGCTCCACTACCACCTGCTCTAGCGATGCAAGGGGAACTCCCCACTCAACCGCAACAATGCAATGCTATGAGAGGTGTAAACCTTCAACCTGCCACTAGTTCTGAAAACCATACAAGGAGAAGACCTTTCTTTAGTACCAATAGTCCAAACAAGCTCTCACAACCACAAGCGGTTGAACCTCCGAATGTTCCTCCATCAAATAAGGCTTCGGAGCTCCCTTCAAAACAACAACAGAGCTCAACACATACAGTTATGTTAACACATACCATCACTGACTAGATCAAGGAAGGCCACCTTCCTAGAAAATTTTTTGATCATGGAAGTCCCTTAATCTACCTCCAAGTTGCTGGGAATGAACCACGTAAAGCTCTTCTTGACTTATGTTTCAGAGTCAACTTAATATCACAAGAAATGTATAAAGCCTGGAACCTGCCTCCACTAAAGAAGAGCAATATTCGCTTAGAGCTGGCTAACTAATCCATCATCATTCCTTTTGGATTAGTGGAGGACATCGTTACCACTGTGTGTGGTTGGTCATACCCAGCTGATTTTCTAGTGATCCAAGTAAACAATGACAAAGGGGACTTCCCAATAATAATGGGGAGGACATGGCTAAGTACCATAAACGCATGTCTAGAAATCTACGATCTTTCTTTGGAAATATCTAATTAAAACACTTATGAAAAGATCGAGAAGAAGAAGGTTCCATGCATTACATATAGTGATACAAAGGGTGATGGCATACAGGAATGTTCAACATTTCTTGCATGCAACCGGTGTGCCCAGGAAGTTAACATACAAAAGTGCCTGTATGTAGCAACCACACAACAAGAGAACACCCAGTGGTTGATAGCTAATCAAGAGAGCAACCCACCAATATGCATGGAATTACTTGGAGGACCAACTTGTGCCCACGTAGAAAGCATAGATGCACTGGAGCAAGAGTGTCGCCAACTTCCAACCCTTAATCTAAAACCACCAATTGAGGGAAGTTGGAAACTCTTAGAAAATTCAAATGAGTACTCTGATAGGAGAATACTAGTCTATGTGCAACTAACCAAACCTTATCATGAACCTAGAATGGTCTATGCACATAGCACATCTGAGAGAGAATGACCTCGCTCATTATTTTGAATCTTCCCCTTCCAACTCAATCATGGAGGAGATGGCCACCTATGCTAATCAATTGAGACTCTCAACTTATTTTTTAAGTTTTTGTTTTACACATTTTTGTTTTACAAATTTATTTAACTATTCTTGTTTTTTTTTACAACATCGTTCATACTTCTTTGTTTATTTGTGTGTTTATTCGTTTTGTTTTGTTAAAATTTTTCACTCAATAAGTGCTTCACAAATGATATGAATTGTATTCCATTGATTGCTAATGTTTGGTTTTTACCTTTAAGTTATGATGTTGATACTAAGGTATGATTCTTTTGATATAGCAGGTAATGAGTCCACTTCATCCATACATCCATAAATTTCTATGGTCTCTCTTGGCTTGGAATTGTACAGTCTCCTTTCTCAATAATAAGAACTATCAACGAATCGGTGACTGGGCATTTCTCAAACTAAGGAAGGACTCAAGGATTGAAAAGGGTGTGACTTAAAGGGGATTTGATGCACTTGTGCTGGCCATTCTCTTAGGTGCTTGGATGTTTTCTTCTTGAGTTTTCCTTACCATTCCAACGTTGCTCCATTTTTGGGAAGCTAAGCTAATAAAAATAATAAGTCTTTGCATGGTGTGGTTCTCACGCAAAACATAAAAAGAAATACAGTGAGAATCCAAAGCACACCCCTTAGAAGAAATAATCATTTGGGCTACAAGCACTGGTCATGAAACTAAATAAAAATGTTTCCTCTAACTAAGGCCCTTCTTGCTTCCTACTTTATCCTTGTTTGTTTAATCAGAATGATGGTGAATCTTTGGTGGAGGCATTCATCTTACTTCAGGTGGATGGATTGGCCAAATGTATTAATGCGAAGTCACTGGATGTGGATTGTTTAAGGGTGGATTTGGAATGGGATTTGCTAAGTCACATTAACCATTAATACACAAGGGGCTGTACACCACCTTGTTCTTGAGACTCCATTCCATTCTCTTCTTGCCATCCTTCTTTCTCCATTTTTCACCTCATTGCCAGTTGTATCAATAGTCCATATTTTGGTTGATACATTATTTTCTTTTTGGTAAACTCTTGTAGTTAAGACTTTAACTCTTATCTCCAAATGATATTCCTAGATCCCACGGACTCTTTGAATGTCGAATTATCAGGGCATTAAGGGCATGAGCCTGCTTTGGGGAGGACTCACTGGCATTCCTATTTGGTGCATCCATTAATTTCTTTCCCTTAAAAATTTCTGCAATCACCATTTATTTTGTTCATTTCCATCTTTGACATCCATTTTATTGGCATGGCCATTGTTTCTTTTTCTCCATCTTTCTTATTCCTTATCTTTTTCTATTCTATCGCTCCCAAAGGTTCACTCTCAGTCATGGGGGTCCTGGTCCAATTTTTTTGATTTTCTCTTAATCCCTATCCCTACACCTCAGGTAGTCACCAGTATTATATCTCTAGATCTGCATTAGCCATATCACAACTTAGCCAAGGGACCTTACACTAATGCAAGGTATTAACTGCATTGTGATTCATTTATCCTTGCTAATATCATACTGTGTTGTGTGTGCAGATGGAAATCATACAACAATGGATTGGATCTAGAGGAGACACTTGGAATGGACTGGTGCTGAAGTGGTTATGCAAGGAACTAGATTGATGAAGCACTTATGGATGGACAATGAAAGGTGCAATCTTGGCGTTGGCAGCAGCAGACTTCTTCTTTTCTCTCTCTCTTCTCTCTCAACTGCCAAATAAGGCAGGATGTCAAATGTGTATAGTGTTCACTCTTGTTGTCATGAACACTAAGTTTGCCATGTATTGTAATGATGATCCATGCACATGTCACCCCATTCACCATTAGTATTATTCAAGTCAATAATCCCATACCTTCCCAATATTTTTTAAGGAACTCGAGGATGAGTTTTCATTTAGTCATGGGGGTATGATGAGCCGCGATATCGCATAGGCTGCGATATCGTGTACAAGATATTGTAGCCTGTCGCTAGTTCTATAAATAAGAGGCAGCTTTCCCTTGTTTCCTCATCTAGATCTAGACCCTTAGCTAAACTCTAGTAGTTTTACCATTCCAGAGATAGAATAATTTCCATGTGCCCGCAATAGGAGTCTCAAAGTGAACGGATCTTTATTCGAGCAATTTGTACCTGAGCACACAATTGTGTACGACAATAAAGATGAACTTTTTGATAAACCTTGCAGCATATGGACTAAGCTAAATAGGACTTTAATTATTGTTAAATGTTTAAATGCTTTCTTAGATAATTAATCACTCTCAACCCTCAACTCTCCTAGTTAAGTGCACTCAGTACGACCACTTTGAGCATGTGTGCTATGCTTGGTAACCCAGTAATTAATAGTGTTTGGTAATCCCAGTAGCGTTGCACTGGTTCAGGGTGTGTACAGCAAGTCGAAACGGATACTGATGCTAGGACGATTAAAGCTTAGTTAGTGAAAGTTAGTTACTTAGTCTCTTCACCTTTTTCTCTCTTAGCATAGGCGATAAAAAGATAAAAGTTATAAAAATCACATACCTCAAACTTACTTAACCATACAACCATGACAATACAAGTAAGTTTGGGAAGACAACGATTGATTAACCTTAAGTGTTTCATTAGGGCGTGTAAGCACTTAGTCCTTGGAGTTTGACCAAATCATGCGTGAGATGCTCCTATTCGTATGGTTGAGTGTAGGGGTACCTCGCCACTCATCAATGAGGATTCAACAACAAATGCATTTCAAGAAAAATTCAGAGGACATCCAATCAACATCAAAGATCCTCAAGTGGATTCTCATTCAAAGGATGTGAACGCAGTCATGGTAGATCTAGAGATCATGGTTGTGGAAGATCAAATCAATCAAAGGAAGGTAAGCATTGTGATTTATATGGTACTAACACCCACAATACTCTTAAATGTTGGTTAAGGAAGAAGTATGAAAAGAAGGGCAAAGCAAAAATTGTAGAACATGCAGATCAACAAAAAGGTGAGAAATTATTTTACATTGAAAAGGATGAAGATTAACTCTTGATCTCTACAAAGGTACCATATACTAGCAACAACAACAATATTTGGTATGTTGATAGTGGGTGTAGCAATCACATGACAGGGAATAAGAAATTGTTCTCAAGCTTGGAAAAAATATGATGGAAAGGTAACTATAGGTAATGGGAAGAAGTTAATCATTGTTGGGATTGGATCACTTGCCTTTACAACAACTCAAGGTAACAAATATGTTATTTCCCAAATCTATGTTGTTCCAGGTCTTTCAAAGAATTTATTAAGTGAGGGGAAATTATGTCATAATGGGTATCATGTTGAATTTGAAAAAGATGTTTGTAAAATCTCTAAGGCTAATGACGATAAAGGTATTGCCATTATCCCTATAACCAAGAATCATATGTATAAGTTGTAGATGCAAAAGGAAGTTCATTGTCTCACTATCACTAAAGACATAGCATGGTTATGGCATGCTCGGTTAGGACATGTCAACTTTGGCTCAATGGACCGCATGCAAAAAGGAGAAATTGTACGAGGTATGTCAAATTTTTCTTTGCCAAATAATCATGATTGTGGCATTTGTCAACTAGGAAGAATTACAAGGTTGCCATTTCTAAAAAAAGAACATAAACCTCAAGAAAAATTAGGTCTAGTTCATATGGATAAATGCAATTTGATGCAAACATTGAGCTTAGGTAAAAATCGATATATGTTAATCATAGTGGATGATTTTTCAAGATTTTCTTGGGGGTATTTTATGAAATTAAAAGATCAAACATTGGGCTTTTTTAAAGAATTCAAGGTGGAAGTAGAAAATCAAAGTGGCAATACAATTAAGAAAATCAAAACAAATCATGGTGAATTTTTATCAAATGAATTTGATGAATTTTGCAAGAAAAGTGGGATTATTCATCAAACTACCACATTGTTTACACCTCAACAAAATGGCATTGCTAAGAGAAAAAATAGAATAGTGGTTGAAATAGCAAGGTGTCTACTTCAAATGTTAGGTTTATGAAATAAGTTTTGGGCAGAAACATCAATTTATCTTTTAAATAGGATGCCATCAAGATTAATTCAAAATAAAACACCATATGAATTATGGCATGATTATTCACCCAATATTTCTCATTTAAAAATTTTTGGTTCACCTTGCTATGTGCAAATCCTTGCACAAAACCAAAGAAAATTAGATGAGAAAGCTATGCCTTGTATTTTTCTTGGTTATGCGAAAAATACCAAAGCCTAAAAAATAAAAGGGTAATTGATTCACGTGACATCCATTGCTTGTGGAGAACAACGTATGGAACCAACACCAAATCAAATACCATACAAAAGTATTTTTGATGGCAACGTGGGACAACAAAATCAACCATGTGAAAGGCAAAATATGATTTCTAATCAATGTGAAGGAAAGCGCGAGATTAAAGTGGAACCTGCAAAGGTCATTGAACAGCAACAAAATAATATTCACTTTATAGAAAACAGCATGTCTTGTGTTTGCCATCAATGTGATTTAGCAGGCCACGGTGAATACATTGCCAGCAACAATCGCAATCACAATAAATCTAATATTTTTGATTTTTTACAGCAGCAATGGAAAAGCATAATTGATAACATGGAAAGACAAGGTTCCATTATGCAGCCATCCAAAACACAGGCCTGTAGTTTCCAACAAGGGCAGCAACATTCCCATCTGCAACCACATTCTTCTAAAATTGGTGGGTCCATTTCACAGCAAAATGCAAAGGTATGGATGCAGTCTCTCACATTGTCATCCTTTGCAGTTATAAACAATAGCAACCCAAATTAGCCATGTACTCGCCACTTCCCTCAAGCTACCAAAAGACCCATGGCCCAAGACTCTCATCATGACCTCACCCATCAATGCGCCCAAGACTCTCATCATGACCTCACCCATCAATGCGCCCAAGACTCTCATCATGACCTCACCCATCAATGCATGAATTCATTTTGCCAGCCAAACCTTCCTGTGGACTGTATTATTTCTTTTTCTTTTTTTCTTTTTTTGCAGCAACTTAGGAGAAAATGTGCCTGCTACTGTCAAACAAGAATACCCAAACCAACAACCAGATTTTTCTGCTGATTATTTATAACACTAGCATGGCCATAAAGGTATTATTTTTTCTAATTTTTACTACATCAACGTCATCATCTCCTGCTACATTCCAGTATCGCGATGTCCAAATATACACACCACTCATTGGCCACCCATAATACATTACTTTACTACTAACAATGCAAGGATCCCAGCTACCCACACACAATGTTTTTCACCTTGGCATCTATACCCGGATTTGGACAAAGATTGCATCATAGCTAACCATTTTTTTTCTAATTTTTTGGACTCAATCCCATTCAAAACTAATTCCAACGCTACTTCATGTTAGGATAAAAAGCTCATGTTTCTCACACTAATACAATGTAGTAGCATCATCGAATATCATTCCTTCTTATAGGCCAAATCTCTGCAGCAGCACCATCACAAATCATTTCCTCTAGGACACATTCTACATTAACAATGTCTACTCCATGGCAAATTCCTTCCACATCCCAATTGGCTACCTAAAGAGAACGAATTCTTTGTGGAGGGTGGGGAAGAGAGCAATGATGGTTTGCTAGAACCATCCACAGTTAATGAAGGATTTAGGGTTTAGGGTTTAGGATTTAGGGTTGTCACCGGGTGAGTCGCAGCGGAATATTTTTACCTCACCCCGTGATAGCGCTAAGTGCTCCGACACCTAGCCAGCTACTCCCAACGACGCATATCTCGTCTTTAGGTACGGGCATTCCCGGCCTGGCCAGTACTCCAGTATCTGGCATGCTACCTCCTAGTAGCTCCCACAACAGTTCACCAGAGATGCACCAACACCTCTGATAGGTACGGGCATTCCCGACCTTACCAGTATGCTCTCGTAACTGGCACTTCCTCCTGCTGCCCCAACAGAAGGGTGGTATGGCGTCGCACCAGACCGGCATGGCTTTCCTGCCAGCCGGGCACCACACCAAGATGCCTTCTTGGCTACCTACATACCTACTAGCATCATAGGATCAGGGGCATGTAGTTCTTATCTGCATCGGCCCCAACTCACCATAGCAAGTGTGCATGCGATACGACTGGACGTCTCCAATCGTAACCGCTCGCATGCATCGCACCCAATGGTAACAGATGCACATGCACTACATCTGGATCAGTCTATCTACAACCTCTTTGCATGCGTTGCCCTTGGCTCCATCTGTTTAGGTAACACCAGCTACCTAGCGCACTTGCTACGCGCTCGTTACGCAAGTCATCTGTAGAGAACAGATGCCTTGCCACACCCTTGGTGTGAACCATCCATAGCTCGTGCGCGCCTACGCACGAGCATTTGCATCAGGAGCTCAAAGGGTCGTGACAAACCCACCCCCACCGAATGAGAAGTTTGACGTCCTTGTCAAAAGTCCCCTTTGAGTAGGAGTTCGAACAACTCGTCGTCACACTCTGATGTGACGTCCCTTTTTGGTGTGTCAACTCCTTCGACAAGCACCCTCGATCCGATGGCTAAGAACCGTCTTAGCCATTTCGTTTGACTCAGGAAATTTGCTGCCTGGTTCTCCTAACCAGGTCGATGAATGCAATCGAAGTCGAACTCCCCAAGGTACTCTGGGACCTTGCCTATTGCTTTGGAGAACACCGGCTCTCCATACGGGGCATATAAAGATTGAAGGTAGCAAGCCTCCAACAGCTCCCATAACTGCCTCCGCAGTTAATCCCACTTCCGTGGGGAACGTACCACATGGAACACTCACAGGCACACTTGCCACTGGTTCCATCTACTTGCACAACTTAGCAAGCTTTGTGAGTCAACACCTTCAACTCTGCAAGGTCCGCCTTGTTCTGATACCAATTGTCACCAGGTGAGTCGCAGAGGAATATTTTTACCTCATCCCGTGATAGCGCTAAGTGCTCTGATATCAACTGTCACCGAGTGAATCACAACAGTTAATTTTTCACACCTGGTGATAGTGCTAAGTGCCCCGACACTTAACCAGCTACTCGTCATGAACACAACAAATGCAACCGTGATACTCAAGCTTAACAAAAATGCTTACAGGAAAATTTCCCAACCTTTACTCTCAAAGGATCTCGTTACAGCAGATACATGAGGATGCCCCAATGTGAGCAGAGCCTCTCCTATTTAAAGGCATAGGCAAGCCTAGGAGCGTTCCCCTCACGCATCCTTCCCAACTACCTTCCTTTAATGATCAGAGGTGCACGCACACTACCTCTGTTTGAATCTCGAAGTAGTCCCATCCCACATCTGTTGCACCTGCCCTCTTTCAATGCTAAGAGGTGTGCATGCGCTACATCTAGATGACTCCAGCTATAGCCCCACTCGCATGCATCTATTCCAGGCTCCCCCTGGTGGTACCGAAATTCTTTCCACACCCCAGTTGTGGATTAATTGTAGCTCAGGTACGCCTGCACCTGAGCCTGCGATCGTGACAGCTTAGGACGTTGTGACAAACCCACCCCCACCAAATGAGTCTGATGTCCTCGTCAGAAGTCCATCCAAATAGAGTTTGATAACGTCCTCAAACTGCCATAGGGTAACATCGCGTTCCCATGTGACATCCTCTCTACTACAGCCCTTCTACTGGACTAAGTAGTGAGTGCATCGACTCCTTCAACTCGCACCCTCAATCCGATGGCTAAGAATCCTCTCAGCCGTTCTTCAGAATTCCATTCGACTCAGCAAGTTTGCTCCCTGGTTCTCCTAACCAGGTCGATGAACCCAATTGACGTCGAGCTCTACAAAGTACTCTAGCACCTTGCCTGCTTCTCTGGAGAGCACCAGTTCTCCATGTGGGGTGTCCAAAAGTTGAAGGTAGCAAGCCTCCAATAGCACCCGTAACTGCCTTCACAATTCATCCCACTCGATGGGGAACGTTTACTGTCTGGTTCTCCTTGATCTCTACCAAGGCACCCAACATAGTGACTTCACCTCGTTTTACCCCCAAATTCCTTTGAGCCACCGATTTAAACATTAGTTTTGGCTCTTTACATTTGATAGGAATAAAATTAGGTTGCCTTTCATTAGCAACCAACATCTCTCCCAAGTGAGGTACCACTAGAGCTTTCGCCCTTACAAAACATTCCATGCCCAAAATCAACTCAAAGTCATCTAAAGAGATGATAGCAAAATTACAAACGTCCTCCTAGAGACCAACTATGAGAAGAGGAGAAATCACGCCATGAACTGGTCATGCCCCTGAGTTTGCAGCCTTGACCTTGCTCTGGCTCTTGGCAATGATCAAGCCAAGTTTCCCCACCAACCACTGGGACACAAAATTGTTCATCGCTCCCATATCTAGCATTGTGGTTACCTTCTACCCATTGAGGAACACCTCCACGAACATCAACTCGTTGGGTGGGAGGACCTTCTAATAGGAAAGAATGTTCAACAGCTGCAACGGGTTGCACCTCAGGTTACTGCTCTCTTCCTCAGGCTCATCCTGAAGTCTAAGAGCCGCGAGCTTCTCCCTTGAAGAACAGTCACGTGCCTAATGTGGTCCATCACAAACGAAGCACCCAGACAAGAATTTCTTCCCTTGGGAGGTTTCTTCTCCCTTAGGTTTCGAGGGCATCCACTCCTTCTTCTTGTCTCTGGGGTCTCGTTATTGTCTTCCACCATTCTTACCCTCGTCATAGAACTTCTTCCGCTCTGAGTTGGATCCGGAAGAACCCCGTTTGTAGTCAACCAAGCCATCCGCAGCAGCTATGGCCGTTGGGAGATCTTTTACGTTCTGCCTCCTTAGCTCTGCTTGCGCCCATGGCTTCAACCATGAAAGAAAGTTAAATAGCCTATCCTCCTCAAACATGTTCTTGATATCTAATATCAAGGAACTGAATTTCTTAAAGTCTAGTTTTTTTTCCACCTGGTACACTAATAATTAGTTTAAAATGGATATCTAAAATTAAGAGAAATCAGCATGGTGAAATAGAAAAATTCAAAGCTCACCTAGTCATGAAAGGATATCTCCAATAGCAAAGTAGAGACTATGATGATAACTTTGCTCCTATTTCATAGATGGAATCTATGAGAATCTTTTTAGCCATTGCTATAAAAGCTGGCTATGTGGTTTATCAACTAGATTGGTCTCTACATTCCTTAATAGATTTCTTACTGAAGAAGTTTACATGGAACAACCACTAGGCTTCATTAATGAAGGAAAATGAAATCATGTTTACAAGCTCTATAAAGTATTGTATAGGCTCAAGCAAGCTCCATGTGCATGGTACCAATGTATTCATACATTTTTCATGCAAGAAGGCTTCACCAATCTTCAGTCCTACACAACTATATACAAAAAAGTATCTAGAAATGATTATATTTTTCTATGTTTACATGTAAATGATTTAATCTATTTTTCATCTACAATTGCATTAGGAAATAATTTTCTTAATGCCATGAAGAAAGAATTTGAAATGTCTGATCTAGGAAAGACATCATACTTTTTGGGTTTTCAAGTTATTCAAAGAACAAAATCAATTTCCATATGCCAAATGAAATTTTCCCAATCCTTAATTGAGAAATTTGGCATGATTAATTGTAATCCTTCAAATACACCACTTGTCTTTGGTACAAAATTTACCAAAGATGACAAATCCCCGTCTGTCAACCCTTCACTATACAGATCCCTAGTTGGTAGTCTAATGTATCTCTCCAATACTCATCCAAGTATCCAATATGCTATAAATTACCTTTCTCATGCAATATTTGCATGAATCACATTGGAAAGCTGCAAATCAAATTTTGCAATACCTAAAAACTACTACAGATTATGGGATTACATTTCATCAACATAAAAATTTCAAGATATGGGGATACACTGATGCAAATTTGGAAGGCAACCTTGAAGATTGAAAGTCAACTTTTGGTTTTTGTTTTTTCTTTGGTCCATCACTTATCTCCTGGGGATCAAAGAAGCAATCTACAATCACACTTTCAACAGCAAAAGTAGAATACATAGTTGCATCAAATGCTACTACTTAGGCCATATGGATCCACTCCATTTTCACTAAAATGAGATATATACTTGAACTTCCCATTTGCTTATACTATGATAGTACAAGTGCCATTGTGATGGCTCACAATCCTATTCATCATGGGTGTTCCAAGCACATAGATATCAAGCATCATTATCTCAAAAGCTTAATCTAAGACAAGATACTCAACATGGAACATTGTGCAACTGAAGCACAAATGGTAGATATTTTTACCAAGATTCTAAGTCATGAGAAGTTTGAATCTTTCAAAGACTTCCTTAGAGTGGAACCTCTTACCATCATGGGGTGGGGGGGTTTGTGAAATATAATGACTAGATGTTCCACAATAGAATTAGATAGATCTCATCTATAAATCTATATTAAATAAGATGAGATCCTATTCATATAATTCTTATACAATACCATGTTTAGTTTGTCCTATATTAAGAAGATCCTTAAATAAGATGATAAGGATCATCCCCATAATTTCCAAGATTCATGCTTATCTCTTCAAATCTATTCTTGGGAGATCAAGGCCTATATAATTGTAGTAACACATATTGATGATAGATTATACAGAAGGCATATATAAGTTAAAAAGTTTAATAAGAGTGTGCTTATTCTAACAAATTTCTTTATTTCCTTTAAGCTTAGATTGTAGATCTAGGGCCTTTTAGATTCTTAGTGAATAAGGTCATGTTGCCTAATAAAGTTAGGTTCTCTCTATGTTGTCAAGTCATAAGGGATTGATTATTTAGACATTGAGACCACGACATCCATCCACTCATTCCATTAATAAGAGGTTCCTACTTTGGTCATAATGATAACCTTTTTCATCATACCACCTAATAATAAATCTATAATCATTGTGTCTAGATAGAAGAGTGCAAAACCCAGGTGGAATGTAAAGGGTATGACATCAAGGGGATTTGTGGAATCTCTTTGGCCACTGCTGTATGTTCAATCATGTTGCTAAGGTTGTAACCATATCCTTGTAGATCTAACAAGAAATGGGAGTAAGGGCAACTTAAAATGACACTAAATAAACTTTTGTGGGTCCCACTAGAAAGACATCTACCCATGCCTAAAGGTTGGCAGCTTCTCAAAACCAAAAGAAAATAATAGATATATATAGAATAACTATGCCATAATAAAGCTCCTCTCTTGGACAAAACGCCAAGTGATGTTAGTTCTTACGACTCTGATAGTCTTATGGTTGTTCACCAATGTGATGAAATAATGTGATGTCATTGCAATGTGGTGTGGACTTTCTTTGAATCTTGGAAAGAAGGACACATTGTTATTTAACCATTAATAACACATGAGATTTCATTATGATCATGGTAAGCCAACTCATATCCCATTTTCTATGATCCTTTCTCCAGTCCATCTCATCTCATTGTTCGGATAATCAAAACTTGTGGTTTTGTGTAACATTGGGTTATTATCTGAATTTGGTGGTTTCAACATGTGCGTTTTGTTTCACAGGTCTACATTGCATTCAACCCCTCTAATGCCTATGGACATTATAAGTGTGGTTACACAAAGGTATCATAGGCTAGAGCCTACTTTGGGGAAGATCCACTTGTATAACTTTTGTGACTTGTACTTATTTAACTCAACCACATCATTTTTCACATTCCAAGTGCTCTAATTATTACATTTTATTGTTTCCCTTATCATGAAACTGATTATTCCCACAACCTCAATTTCAATGCCTTTTTCTTGTTCATTCTAGTGCTTTTCATGTCAATGACTCCAACTTATCACATTTTTGGTGCCTCCAATTGATTTTTCACTTATCCTAGAATGATGAACTTAATTTCCAACCTTTCACCCAATCATAGAGATTCCATTTGCATATTCAATTATCCCATATTGTAAAAATATTTGGACCTTGATGAAATGTACCTAAAATTAGGTTTGACCTGATGTCACGTACATGATGTCGTGTACCCGACGTCAAGCCTCATAAGGCACTATATATATGATCCCCGTAGCACTTGCTACTAAGGGAGTTGTTGAAATTTTCTCTTGTGACTCAAAGCTCCATGCACTCATCTTCCACTTATGATATTTTGCTCTCTACTACTTTGATTTCTATGCCGTTCAAATCTATCTGAACCCAAAGTGCTCAACTTAGTCATGGAGGGATGCTTGCATGCAAAACTTGTGCCAAAATTTGCTATCACCTATAAGGTATCACAAGGGTAAGAATATTAAAAGCTTTAGGAGTTATAATGAAAAATCACTTATGTTAATGCTGAAAATCCAATTTTTCCAACCCACGAGCCCATAACCACTATTATAGACCACATTATAAGGAAAAAGGAACCACTTGTGAAGGGTCATAAAAGGAGATAGACACTTTTTGGGGATTTGTTCTTAAAAATTTCCTAACTCTACGATCATATGCATTATGAACTTAATGCACTATGGTTACAAGTAAGGTAAAAATTGATTTATGATAACAAATATAACCTTAGTAATACTTGACCTTTGTTTGATTGCAAATGGCCCCAAAAAGAGGTGCTTAAGGTGAACCCTCACAAAGAGCTACTAGGCATCCACATGGTGGCTATAGTTAGTAAGGTGAACATGTGGAACATGTTGAGTAGAAGGCACAGTCCTTCAATATCCACCAAGAGGCTCCTACTACTGGGTAATCTACCCAAGGAGAGGCAATAGAACTATCGGTCCTTAAGTACAGACAACATCTCACATTGCCCCCTAATTGCCTTACTGACACCTTAGAAAAGTCCACATTGGCTTTCGTTATTATGGAAATGAACTTTGGTCCATTCATGGAGTTTGCTTCAAAGGCAGTTCAAACGTAACTCAAGGTGTCCCCATTGTAGCCCATTCTATCAGACAGTGACAAATGGTACCTAGGCGAAACCTATCAATTTTGGCACAATAAGGATGAAGACATCATCATTAACATCTATGGGGTGATTGTCCCTTATTCAGTCAAAGAAATTGATGTAGCTCTCAACCTACCCAATGAAGGGGTTAAGGTTACTTATCTGTCAACCAAATCCAAACCTAAGACTAAGAAGTTGTGGCTAAGATAGGCATACAGTAAGGAGGAAAAAACCTACAATGAAATGACTTTGGAGAAGAAAATCTATTTCAAGATTGGGACTTACCATCTATTTTCCACAAAAGGGTTCAATCAAATTTCCACTTATGTGGCCAAGGGAAGTGTCATTTTAATGGATAAATTTGCAACCAATCTTCCCTAGTATTACTTTACTAAAATTTAGCAATGGTTTGAAGAAACAAAGTTAGGGAGACCAACACTTCCATTTTTCTACTTAATTAGAAATCTATGCAAGTGCGTTGGAATCCTAGGATATACCAATGATATCTCTAGGAAGGCTCAGAATGTCTCCTTTGCTAAGCTCCTAAAATCAATAGCACCAAGAAAGGATTTTGGTAAAGAACAAGAACCGAAGAAGGAGGTGGAGCCACAAATTGAAACATAATGTAAGCTTGAGTAGCACCCACTGGCATAAGCTCCACCATTATTGCTGCAAGACTATAGGCTCTCAATGAGCCATCTACAAAGGATTGCTAAAATAGTCAGCTGGGGAAGCAGTGACAAGTTCAATCTCTTCTGAGTTATGGATGATGTCATACGGTCCACTGCGTTAGCTGATCCAACGTGGGCAAGATCTTAATATAGTTAGGAGAAGAAGGATCCCAATGTTGACAACAGATCTTTGGGAATGCTGCATCCTTCCAATTAACATTGGAAATTGGAGCAGGTGACATAGTCATTGTACTACACCATGAGAATGTGGCAGGTGCAGCAAAGGTGATCACAAATCACATCAAAGAATCATTCAATGTGCCTATTATACCCCCAATAGATCTAGCAAGAACCAGAGATGCACAAATGTTGACTGAGACTTCAATGAATCCTATGGTGCATGAGGATGTGCTTGATCAATTCCTATAGATGAGCCAAGTAATGATCACTTTATTTGACATCCCTAGCAATGTCATTGCAACTTAATCAAACCTCATCACCACAAAAGGAAAGTTGGTAATGATAGAAGTTAGAGCAGAGCATGTAGAAGCCAAAATATAGAGATTACAAGAAAAGTTCGCTACCCTACCAGATGAATAATGGAACCCTGCTCATTTTTTTGCACCAAACCAACTCGAACAATTCAAGACAAAGCAACTTACCAAGCTAGCAAAGGAGAGGGTAGCTGCTAAGCAAGAGAAGGAGATGGTAGTTTGGAATGCCTCTACTGCTAATGCACACTCTCATGTGTATAAAAAGGCATTAACTCCCATACAAGAAGAGAATAAGAAACTCATCGCAAAAAACTTGAGGTTGACCACTATGGAGAAACAAAAGAACATTCTAGAAGAAAGCATCCACCAGTTAAGAGAACAACTGGTGAAGGTCAACCAAGACATGGACAGATTGGCTAGATTAAATATAACTCTCTCAATGGAGGAGATCTATGCTATCCACCAAAAATTAGCAATTGAATTTAGTGCATGGAAAAATAAGACCAAAAAGCATGAAAAACTAAAAAAACACTTTTGTGATCAAGTTGGCATGTACAAGCAAATCAATGAAAAAGAAATCCAAATGGCAAAAGCCCACATCAGCTCCTGATCAACATAGAATTTTGAGTGGTAATCCATCTTGGACAATTATGCCTAGATCCATCAAGTGGAAGTCAAAAACAAGGACCTGTAGATAGAGAACCTAAAGGAATGCATGGCATTGGATAACCTTATATATGCCAACCTTGCCATGTTAATAGCAGGTCATCCCCAAAATGATCTGGAGAAATAAGTGGCAACCAACTATGCATTTTATGAGAAAGAGTTTGTAGATCAAAAGGATGTTATGCAAAAGTTGCAAGTGGCAAACTTAGAATTGGAGGTGGTCAAAACTAGTTATCAAGAACAAAAGGATGTAGCCTTAAACCTAGCTCGAAGATTGAAAAATTATCATGAGCTTAGAGATAAAGCTAAGGCCTTCAAGAAAGAACAACAGTAGTTCATGACATGGTATGTAAAGGCAAATCAAATGTTCCTGCAACTGCCATGTCCTTTGGATGTACTAACATTAGCACACATCAACACAATAGCCTAGATGATGCACAACCTAAGGGGGGCATTACTTAATCGCTACAAATTTCAACAACCTAAAGATAAAGAGAAGAAACTAATGGAAGAGCCACCACCTCCAAGCACCACATGAACTTCCTATTTTTGTTTTTGTTTTATTTTGTTTTGTAATAATGTATCCCATTTTGTACTACACCACTATGACATGTAAAGAGTAAATTGTTTTGTTCATTGTTTATGTTAGTTAATAATCCCATACCTACCCAATATTTTGTAAGGAACTTATTCCTCATTTTGCTTAACTTGAGGATGAGTTTTCATTCAGTGATGGGGGTATAATGAGTAGTCATTTGGTAGGCCCTGATGTTGGATACATGACATTGGAGCCCCAACATCGTGTACCTAACGTCGAAGCCAATAAGCAACATCGAATATTTGACATTGCCTCTTCTAGGTTAGCTTATAAATATAGCACTTTGGTGTCTAGTTTGGGGGATAGAGATAAAACAATAGAAGATAGTTTTAGTTTTTAGTTTCCTTTCCTTAGATTTTTTCATTCCTAGTGCATGCCCATAGTGTGATGTTTGTAATTGTATGACGCATTCGTTCAAGTGTGACATACTTGGACATGTTACATGACTGGCAATTGATGAGCGGCAAGGTACCCCTACATCCAACCATACAAATCACAGGCATTCACGTGCAATCTGGTTAAATTTCGCAAGCTTTAATTACTAAGTACACCAGAGCTAAATAGTGAGTTTGTGTTGTTCGTTTGTTATCTTCCTAGTCCCACTTGTGAAATACAAATGTATGGTTAAGTGTGATTAAGGCGTAAGATTTTTATTATTTTGTATTTTATCAATTTGCTCACCTAAAATAAGAATAAGAGTGAGATTAATTAAGTGCTAAGTAAACTATTATCTAGTCTAGCCTAACATAAGTAACCATCCCCACTTCCCAGACACATCCTAAACTTTGTGTAGACATTGCTGGGTTGTCAAACACTAGGCATTTTTGAGCTACCAAGTGTCATACATATGTTCAAAAGGGTCGTTCTTGTGTATTCTAATTAGTGGCTTAATTAATCAAAATTAATGGCTAAATGAATAACATTAATGTAAACTACATGAAATCATGGTAAATGCATAAAGCAAGAAAGTCTCAAGTGCTGCAAGGATGAATCAAAGAGCTTATCTTTATTACCAACACAATGGTGTGCCTAGGTACATCAATGCTTGAATAAAGATTCGATCACACTTAGACCTTTTACTGCAAGCACTTACAAAATATTCTAACACTCAAATGAACAAACTACAAGAGTTTTGCTACTTGACTATAAAAACTACTTTAGAATCATGTTCCCAAGGGCTATATTTATAGGGCCAAGAGTAACCCTGCGATATTGCATGCCTGATATCGCATCTTGGGTCATGATATCACATACCCGATGTACCTAATATCATGGTCACTTCAATATCAAAGGTTATGAAAAACATGATTCATCATACCCCCATGATTGAATGAAAACTCATCCTCAAGTACAGAAGAAGACGAACAAGTTTGTTACAAAATATATTAGAAGGAATGGAATGTTTAACTGACATGAAGAATGACACAGAGGAAACAGACAAATACAGAAGTGCCCAAGCATAAAATATTACAATTGTGTACAAAATTGGGTGTTCATGACAATAGGAAAGAACACCGTCAAATGCAATGGACATCCAACCCCTCTTGACAATAGAAGAATGAGGGAGATGTAGAAGAGATATAGCAGTCATGAATGATCTCTTGTGAGTGATATTGTTGCATCCTCCTTGGTGAAGATAGTCTCAATTCTAGTTCATGCTCGCTACTGCAATCACAACAAAATCAAGGATTAGTATATAAAGTGTAATACATAGCAATTGAATACCTTGTCTTGTCAGTGATTTTATTTAGCTCAATTATGATTGTGGTAGATTAGTTGCTTAATAATGTTAGTGGGAAGCCTGACAAATAAATTAAGTAAGAGAAGTAATCCATAAAATTCAGAAAAATCTTAACACAAGGAATACTAAAAGGAGGTTATAGAATTCACAACAATAAAATAAAGGAATTCACTAAAAAAATAGTTGTGAAGATGCATGCAATTGGATGGCATTGATGGGGTAAATAAAAAGAATTCGATTGTAAAAATGTCTAAGGTTAAAGAACTTTACTTAACCAAACCAAAAGATATTTAAGTGGGTCCTCCCCAAAGCAGGCACAAGCCTTTTATTCCCTTGCATAGCTTCAAACCAAGGAGTCTATGGGCACCGTGGATGATTAATTTTTATATAAGGTTAAGTACAAAAACCAAAAAGTAACTGATTGAGAACCCTGACACATCAAACCAAAACATTGAATCAAAACATGAAACTAGCAGTAAGGTGAGGCATGAAAAGCATAGATGGATGAGAGAGAGACTGGAATGAAATTCTTAATTATGGTCACATGAAGTCCCTTGTGGAGTTCATGATTAAATGACTCAGTAGGATCCATCCTTAGTCCAGATCAAAACCAATCACTTTCAATGACTTCACATTGACATTCTAAGACTAGTCCATCCCCTTGAGACACAAGAATGCTCCCACCAAACAACCACCATTATAAATTGGAGAGAAAGTAGAAAGCAAGAAAAGGACTTAGTTAAAGGAGACAAGACAAGTCCCATAACCAATGCTTGTGGCCCTTCTATCTGGTCTAAAGGGTGTGCTTTGAATTTCCCCTTTTTTCTTGAATGGGAACCACACCATGCAAAGACCCATGTGTTTTCACATTTATTTTGTCCAAGGGGTGTGCTTTGAATCCTCATCTTTCTTTTTCTTCTTTTTTTATGAGAACCACACCATGCAAGGACTTATTCAACTTCCTATTGTGGAATGACATAAAATGGTGAGAAGCTCATGAGAACACCCTCACACATAGGAAAATAAAAAAGCATGAAGAATGTTGCATCCCTTTGAAGCCACATCCTATCCGAACTTTTGAATCCTTCCCAATTCCAGAAACTACACAACTCACAAATTTATTAAAGTTTTATTAATGAAAAAGGGATTGCATGTTTCCAAAGCAAGGAAAACCATAAAATGCATGGATCGGTGGATGATGTGGACTCCTACCTATTACATGAAAAGAAACCATGCCCTAGTTGTTAGTGACAACATTCAAAGTCAGAAACTAGACATCAAAAATCAAATTATAAATGAAACATACCACCATCAAATAGCACATTACCATTGTACCTGATACCTTATTAGCAAAGAGAGTAGAGAATCACACCAAACATAAGAAAATATAAAATAAATTAAAAGAGTATTCAAGAAATATTAAATATACTAACAATGGTGTAAAACAAAAACTTAGAAAAGATCAATAACCTGAAAAAAAAAAGATGTAAAACAAAGAATATGAAAACAAAAGTTGTAAAGCCAAAAATGTGTAAAACAAAAAAGTCAAAAGATTGAGGAGCCATGTAAAGTATTAGTATGGATGGCCGTCTCCCCCATGACTAAGTTGAAATGGGGAGATCCAAAAGATTGAGTGTGGTTGTCCATCTGGCAAGGTGTCTGTTGAGTTGGTTGGCTTGGGCTCATGGAAAGGTTTTACTTGGTGGATGTTGACTAATTGTTTTTTATATGGGTTATCAGGTTTATAGATAATCATGGCCCCAGATGGAAAAGTCTCATCAATAATGTAAGTTCCTTCCTACAATGTTTGAAATTTGGTTCATTGAGGTACTTGTGCAGGATTCCGATAAAGGACCTTATCTCCTGGCTAAAACTTGACTTTTCTTATTTTGAGATCATGGAATTTCTTGTTGAATGCCTTATTCATTTCATTGGATGATAGGGCCATTAACCAATTTTCATCTAGTAAGTTGAGGTTCATTAATTTTTCCTTTTATGTTAGACTTAGATCCATGTCAAGGTAATAGGCTATAAAGAGTGTACGAAGCTTGAATTGGATAGGCAGTGTTGGTAGTTTTCCATACACAAGCTCATAGGGAGAATAACCTATGGTAAGCTTCCATGTGGAGTGATAGGCCCAAATGCCATCATTTAATTTGGTGCTCTAATCCCTTTGGTATTTGCTAATAGTGCACGTTAGAATTTTTCTAATCTCCCGATTACTGACATCAGCTTGATCATTGGCTTGGGGGTGATAAGGTGTTATGAGTTTATTCTCAACCCCCAAGTGCTACATAAGTTTTTGGAAAGTGGCACCTATGAAATGAGTTCCATTGTTAGAAATTAATGTACAAGGTACACCAAACCTATTTATGATATTCTATTGTACAAACCAAGCAACAGTAGTGCATGTACAGTTGGTGATGGCTATTGCTTCTATCCACTTCATGAAATAGTCAACTGTGACTATTATATATGCCTTTTCATTTGACAATGGTGTGATATGACCCATAAAGTTAATGCCCCAAATATTGAATTGCTCAAGAGGCTGAATCCATTGTTGTGGCCCCTCCATTCGAGTTGTCATTCCACCATCCCTCTAACAACAATCACAAGCATGGATGAATTGGTGTGCATCTCTGAAAATTTTTGGCCAATAATATCCTGCCATGAGTATTTTAATGGTTGTGTGTCTCCTAGAGTAATGGCCCTCACAAGGGCCTTTGCGAGCATCCTAGACAATGTGTAGTTGATCCATGTTAGGGACACACCAACGTACTAGGTCGTTGGGACATTGTAAAGGTTCCTATTGATTTCCATGAAATGCTTGACATGGTCAAGAAATTTTTATTTCTTTCTAGTATCCAACCCTTGTGGCAACTCTTGCTTGAGCAGATAAGTAAAGATGGTGTCATACCATTTTGGTTCATTGGGAATTTATGCATTAAGAGCCCCTGTAAGGAGAGATTCATCAAGAAACATAGCTAGGGCATTACAAAGACCAAATGGCATCTAACAGTAAGCAAAATTCCCCCAAGGACTTGTGAAAGTCATGTAATCTAAATTTGGTTATAGCCACTATAACTATCCAGAAATTTGTAATAGTGGTGCCCAAAAATGGTGTCCAGCACTTAGTCGACAAAGGGAAACAGAAAATGATCTTTGAAAGTTACCATGTTAAGTACCCAGAAGTCGATGCACACCTACCATTTACCTTCTTTTTTAGGTATAATCATGAGTGGGCTAACCCCCTCATTATCTATGACAGGGTAGATGAATCCAACCTTGAGGAGTTGTTTAATCTCCTCTTTGACAATCTTCTTTAATTTGGGATTCAAATGTCATTGTGGCTATCATTTTGGCTTAACGGCTAGGTCATTGTATATCTAATGCTAGCATATTCTTGGATCTATTCCAGTGAGCTTAGAATATGACCAGGCAAAGGTTGCTAACCATTTTTCCACAACCTTCGTCAACATCTTCTTTTGTTCTGCAGCAAGCTTGGCATTAATAATAATCAACCTTTCACTTTTCAAGAACACATACTCTATTCCAGTCAATAATGTCTTCAATTCAAGGGGTTCTTGTTTGAAATTGTTAGGAATCTCCAACTCTCTTCAATTGATATCATTATTTACTCCCTCAGAGAGCTAATGATGAACTTGCTTGAGTTCATCCATACTTGCAATGTATTCATACATTAGGCCCTCAGTAGGTTTCATCACAATGTCCTGTAGCTAGAATCAATTGTCAGCCACTGGGTGCCTTCTTGTTTTATAGCTGCTACATACAAACACCTTTGGATTTCAACTTTTGGTGCACACTACTTGCATACAGAGATAGATGTTTGCTTTACTGACCATAGCTTCTGCACACAATGACACCCTAAATCACTATACATGATACATGAAACTCTCTTCTTCTTGATATTTCCAAATTCATTTTCTTTAGATATCTTCAAGGAAAAATCTCTAATACCCATTTTAGCATCAACAGTGCTTAACCGTGCCCTTCCCATAATAATTGGGAAGTTCCCCCTTACATTTCTCCACCTTGATTACTAGGAAGTTAGCAAGATATGACCACCCACAAATGGTGATTACAATGTCTTCTACTAGTTCCAATGGAACAATGATAGACTAGTCTACTAACTCTAGCAAGATGTTTCTCTTCTTCAAGGAAGGAAGGTTCCACATCATATATATCTCATGAAAGATCAAATTAACACTGGAACCATAGTCAAGAAGATCTTTACAAGGCTCATTCCTAAAACTCCCCAAAATTTGAAGGCATGCTTGCTTCACTAGGCCTTTGGAATTCGTGTAGCATTATGGCAGTTCTTCAGGAGATGGATGCTCTAATTTTTAGATTGTTCGCTTCAGCAAGTTTTCTAAGGAGCCTTGCTACGCTACGCTATGCCATGTAGCGTAGCAAACTTTTAGAATACATTTGTAGAAGCATAGTGCTACGCTACGCTATGCCACACAACGTAGCACGTTGTGGTAAAAGCTGGATGACCAGTCCCCTCACCCGACTTCAAGTCCTTCAGCAATGTCTTCTTCCGTCAGAAAGTGATGAACTTGGCCAAAATCAAGTCATGTTTGCTGCTATGCTATCCTAAGCTACATGGTGCAGCGAGGTGTAGCAATTCTGCAATAGTGACAAAAGGCATCTCAAAGGGTGGGATCAGCAAGTTCACAAGCTTTGCAGTGTAAAAGGCAAAGTTTGCAGATTGATGACATTTTTTGCAACTAAGGCTAGTTGCTACGCTATGATATGCTACGTAGCATAGCATAGCATGGAAAAAATGCAATAAATAGTCAACGCGCTTCAAGGGTTTCCAGTGCATGCAGCAAGACACAATGCAAGTTTCTTGCTTTGAACCGGTAGCTATGCTATGCTACGTAGCATAGCACAGCCTAACAAGATGATATGCCTTGCCAAACATGATACGCTACAAAGCAGAGCAAAACATGGCAAGTAGTCACGTGACATCAATGCACCTCACCTAATTTCACCGTTGCTCTGACAATGTAATTATGACATGGTAGGTTCGTAATTACGGCATGGCAGGCTTGCCCAATGATCATGCAAGCACGTGCAACATAGACAAGTTAGCATAAGCCTAGGGCACGTGACATCCAAACCGCATCTTTTGCATGACCTTGGCCCTATAAATACCCCAATGAGTAATTCTTAAATGGTCTCTCTCTCTCTCTCTCTCCGGCTCTTGCTCTCTGGCCTTTTTAGCTTTTTGGCAGCCTCTCAGTCTCCAATCTATTTTCTTGGCAATCTGGTCGGCTAACAATCTAGTTGGCTGACAAGAAAAAAGTTGGCGTTGTAACTTCAAGCATTGTAAGCTTTCTACTTAACATTGTAAACATTTAGCATCATCAGTTCACATTCTCATTCTACTCTTTTCTACCACCTTGGTAGCACTTTACATTGTTAACGTTGGAGTCCGCGTTCAAGCTCACAGCCATCTTGCTCTACACATCTTGGTTACTCTCGAGATCTCTGCACTTCTCAACACTATGCAACCAATTGTATCCATCCTGACAGAGCGAGGTCGTAGCTTCAAAGTGGTGCATTTTTCTAATTGCATTTTTACATTATCCCTTGTTTACTATTACATTTTACATTGTGTTCTCTTTCTTTTGCATTTAAGCATTACTTCACGCTATCAATCTCATTTTCTTTAAATCACACGTTGCAAAAGGTTATATTAACACCGACTAAGTCCCTATCTGATCGACCAGACCATTCAGGGTGCCCCATTTCTATCCCAGTCTAGCACAGCCCTCCTGCGGAAATGGGGTTAAGACTATCTACGGTCAACGACCCCTCGGCATTTTTTTACCAGTTGCTAACATTTTTGATCGCTACAGTTTTTCTAGCGCTAGAAGGAGGGCCCTTTTGATGCCTTTTTCGCGTGTCATAGTAGTCTTGTAAGCCTTCTGCACCCTGATGCACATTAGTGTAAACTTGACACCCATTTTTCAAAGTTTGTGATCTTTACAAACTATTCATCAATCAATTCCTGTAGCACATCACGTGCCAATCACGGCTACCCTGCTGCATGTTCATGTTGTACCTACTTTACAATCCTATGAAACTTTCATTTCAATTCCTACGTTCACGTCTGTTCCACCCATTGCGGTGGGCCCAGGTCCGTCCACATGGTGGACCCCATTCACTTCTTCGCCTATTCCATAACCATCGCAGATGTCTCATTATGTTCACCCTCAGACCTACCAAACCCCATAAATAGTACAACCTAACACGGGGCTATGGTTTGTTCCGCCGGTGACACAAGCAGTCTATCCGGTGGCTCAAACCGCGGTTGCTACTCCAACAACAACACCTACCAGGTGGTGGACAATGCAAGTAGCACCATTCACGAGGGCTACCCCAACCATACCGCTAATGGGTCATACCGCCACCCCTGCCATTCCATAGATGGGGGCTACCTCGATAATTCCCCAACCATCCACAACATAGCAAGGTCTGGATCAAGTGTTCCAGCTTATCCAAAATCTCATAGAGGAAATAAAACGCCTCAAAGCTATTGGGTCTGACATGGTACAAGTCATGAACTTTTACCAGGACGACCCCATCAGCCTTGCAATCCCTGCTCTAACGTTACTCCCAGGGATGTCTCTCCCACACTTCACGAAGTACGATGGGGATGGGGATCCCAACACATATCTAGTTACCTTTAGGTCTGAGTCTCTTCTGTTGCAACAATGGCCACACACAATTATTTGTGTCTTTGCCATGTCCCTATCCAGGAAAGCCTTAGATTGGTATCGTGTGCTTCCATGCTCATCCATTTCAACTCTAGAAGAGCTTCTAACCCATTTCATGACATGCTTCAAGTATAACTTGAAGGTGGAAACCACGTTGGACCAGTTGATGAGCGTGAAACAAGAGCCTCTGGAACCAGTCCAAAAATTCATCAAACATTGGAGCAC
Organism: Gnetum montanum; assembly: GCA_015680685.1. NCBI lineage: Eukaryota > Viridiplantae > Streptophyta > Gnetopsida > Gnetales > Gnetaceae > Gnetum > Gnetum montanum. The sequence goes on along the minus strand of MNCI01016169.1, from coordinate 203,024 downwards.
AACCCTTAACGAAATTCGCGAGCCCATCGCGGAGGCCCACTTGCTGGCTGTCTTTAAGGGTGCAGTGAATGACTTTATCAAGTCTAAACTATACTACCTCACCCCTTGCACTCTTAGTCAAGCCTTCGCTCAGACTAAGAGTATACAGGATGCGGCAGAGGCAAGCAAAGACCCAGCCTACATTTCCTACAAAAACACCTCACAAAGAAGGACAAGGGTAAGGCCCCAACAACCATAGTGACTGCTGTGGCAACTGAGGCCAAGCCTAGACCTAGTATCAATGGTAACAAGAATAACAAGAAATCGGCCATACCCGCAACTAACCCCATGCCCAAGCAGGGCAATACGCTGCAACCTCCAGTACCCGCACCTAAGACATCTACATAACCCAAGCCAAACTTTGAGTGTAAAGATCGCTCAAAGTACACCTCACTACCTCTCAAGCCTTCAAAACTTCTGAAGCAGCTATTGGCAGCAGGGCACATGCAATACAAGAAAATTTCACAAGAAGCAATCAATAGACATCAACGCTATTGCGAGCTCCTTAGGAACCCCTCTTTGGCCCTGCCCAATGAGCCCCCAGTTCATAAGGATTTCTAGCTAGATAGGTTTTGTGACTACCATCAACAGTGTGGTCACAACACCGATCACTCTCTAGCGTTGCAGGATGACATCCAGAGATTGATCGACCAGGGAAAATTAGTGCTAGATGAAAGAAACCTAGTACATCCTGAAAACCAATCTATGCATGTCTACACAGATCCCCTCAATGCCAACAACACCAGTTACTTCATCAACGCCATCAGCATTGACAATGATCCTAGGCCACCCCAGCAACCATTCGTGGTCCATGTGCCTCAGTGTAGTGCACCAGTACCATGAGTGGCTAATCAAAGCTCGCAACAACTTTTCATCCTAAGAGTCCCTCCACAAATGTCCATCTCTGCGCCACCTGTTAGCGAAACCATGCTACTTCGCCTGCTAACACCGTTAGCTTCTTTGATCATTAGGGGGCCGACTCCTTCGATAGTCCCCACCCTACGTAAAACAGCTGAACAATCTTCTCGTCCTAAAAAATGGAAAGTACGCTTCACAGGCTAGACATCGAGAGGAAGTACCATCCCTAGTACTTCCAAGCCTACGTCTCCACCCCCTACATCTGCATCCTCGTCACCAAAGATTAACATTGCTATAACTACGCAGTCCATGTCGTCCTATCAAAAAGGGTCTGAACTCAGATTTGAAGTCATCCCTCCTCGGGAAATTTGTCTTTTGGGATGAATAGAAGAGGAGGAAAATGTTAAATAGGGAGGTGGCCAAGACCTTTTGGATGCCCTCACTCAGGTCAAGCAAGCTCTAAAATATAAAAATGCTACACTGAGCTTGTACGACCTAATCATAACATCTATCCCCCACCGTGAGGCTTTGATCCACATGTTGACAATGATTCCGGTCAACGAAGACATGCCAGTAAAAGAGGAAGAAATCCACTCGGTCATGCTTTCCCCTACACCCGCAAAGCCTGAGCAATCCCAATTAACTTTTAGCGATGATGCCATTAGGGAAGATCCCGAGAGGGATCAGGTGATGACAGCACCCCTTTTCATCATAATTCGGGTCTACCAACATCAGATCCGAAGGGTACATGTTGATGATGGGTCTACCATGAACGTCATCCCCTTTTCTATTATGGACAATTTGGGCTTGGTCGACCAGATCAAACCCACAGCAATGTCGTGTCTAATGTCATTCAACAGGGCACATGTCCTGGTGCAAGGCACAGTTCACATAGACTTCGTATCAGGGGACTAGTTCCCCACAAACACAACGTTCATCATGGTCAAGGAAATGCCCTGATTTAACCTGATCTTGGGGAGATCATGGTTAGCACAACTTAGGATTGTCTCCTCACCTATACACCAAGAAATCCACCTACCATACGCAGGCAGGGAAGTGGTGATCCATGGTGATGAAGTAGCATCACAAGCTATCAATAACGTAGACATGGAATAGGGCTCAGAGATCATAACCTTTGAGAATGAAGTGTCTGCTCACACACGTAATAAAAATTCAGCGAGAGAATTAGCTCAACAGGCCGGTTACCAAAACGAAAGCGCATGGGTTGATTTGCCCTTCCAAGTAGGGGACAATGATGTGGACGAGGGCTCTGGCAAAACACCTCGACCTTACGTTCTGCTTAACCCACAATGGGCCAATAGGCAGCTACACATAGTGTAGCAACCCCACCGCTTCCTAACCAGTTACCATCCCTTGCACATTCATCGCCTTTTACTCTGTTAACATATATCCCTTTTGGCATACTATGCTATGGCCCGAAATGGCCTAAAACTAGCAATGGCCTGAAATGGCCTAAAACTAGCAATGGCCCAAAATGGCCTAAAACTAGCAATGGCCCGAGATGGCCTAAAGCTAGCAATGGCTCGAGATGGCATAAAACTAGCAATGGTCCGAAATGGCCTAAAACTAACAAAGACCCAAAATGGCCTAAAACTAGCAATGGCCTGAAATGACCTAAAACTAGCAATGGTCCGAAACGGCCGAAAACTAGCACATAAAATCATGAAAATTTTACACAAAACGTACGATGTAGACGATACACAAGTTAACGCAAAATCAATTTCTTTTCTGAAATTCTTCTTTATTCAAAACTTTTGCCTTTTCGACAATGTTTGCAAAACTTTTACAAAATTTCAAAACTTTAAAAATTTCAAAAAAAATCCCATGCGGTCATGGGTTGTCTCTGTTTGCATCGTTTTCACCATTCGTTCCTGCATCATTCCCTTTTGCATCACCTTCCTCTACGTTGTCCTCTACCAATTCTTCATTCCCTCCCTCCATCGTCCCTACACCCTCATCTGGAGCCTACATCATAGGAATGAAGTGGTGAGCTAAAGCAACACATGCAAATTACAACAGAGCATAATCATTAATACAGTAGAAAGTGACTAACCTAAGAAGGGCCTGCATCCATCTCAAAGGGTATCCGGTCTAAATTGAGCCCGAGGTTGCGCTAGACCTCCTCTGCCATGATGTCCACCCAACGTCTATTGCTTGGTTTAGCGTTAGCAGCAGCTCTCTCCCTTTCGATGGTTGTCTACCTTGGTGATCCCAGAGAAAAGGAGATGGTTATGATCCCTTCTGTGGGAAGGTCCACTTTCAAGTCAGGAGATTCTGTAACCTTTACCTACTCTTTGAACTTGGCATAGGCCTTAGAAGCATCGATGCAATTTATAAATTCTATATACATAAATGCCTCCACAACAGCATCCTTGTATAGTCTACGGTGGGTGTCATTTTCTAGTTTATACATGTGCTTATGGTTTTTCTGGGACTACCCTCGTTCGTAAACCTTGGTGCTGAAATCTTTCAAATCTTGACACTTCTGGGCTAGTAAGTTCATTTGCATCCATTGTTCAATTATCTCGCAAGTGGCTTCAACGTTCTGACACGTGACTATCCAAAATATGGCATAATCTATCATAGCCATGCACCAGTCTTCATTATTAGTGTCATGGGCTATGAGAAACTCATTCCTCAACCTGAGATCCTCCACCTTGACGACCAGGTCAACCTCTCTTTACTTAGCCCATTGGACCCATTTCCATAGGTCCTCATTAATGTGCTTATACTCCCATAAGGAGCATGCCGAGTGAAAAATGTATTTGCAAGCCTTGTCATACGAGTGACGAGACACCTCAATCACTTCAGGTGGCATGTAGGCACGGCACTAACCTTCAAAGGTCGTGTCGAATCCCATTTGAGCTGATAGGTTGCCATGACACAAAGAGTGTAAGAATCACATTAGCGTCGCAAGATTAGCAAACTCAAAAAATTATAGCATAACAACATGAGAGCATCTAATACTACTACTTACCCAAGTCAGGGTTCGCCTACTGAAGGCGATTGATCATGTCATCAATGATTCCATGCATGAACGTAAACTTGTCAGGGATCTCGAACCACAACTCCGCACAAATCGGAGGGATTCCTGCAGCATCAATATTAGTGCCTATTACATAACTAAGCATATCAACAATGGCCGAAACAGGCTATGACAAGACAGACATATTTCCAAACTCACCAGTGTCTGATTGCGGTCTCCCTTCTTACTAATGCAAAATGATGGTGGTAGCTTTGGCGGAAGGCCCTACCAAGTCTGCACGAGCCTCTCCTTCATGCGCTGGTGCCTTCCTTTCAAGAGACCACTATCATTTTTATTCAAGGGAGGTTCCTCTTCGTTAGTAGGAGGATTCTTGCTAATGACAAGAGCCCCTGCCTTAGTGACAGGAGCTCCCTTATTCTTGACCGAGCCCTTTCTTCCACAATTGGGGCCTCTGTGTCTTTATTTGTCACCTCCATCTTAGGGGTCGATACCTCTTCGTCACCTTCTTCTTCTTCTTCTTCTTCCTCTTCCTGCAAAGAAGCATGTTTGAATTAGTCCAAAATAGGTTAGCTTAAAGTAGGTGCTACGCTACGCTACACTGCCTAGCATAGCATAGCGTAGTAGACAATGACAAAGTAAGCATTGAACAAAAGTGTTTACCAATGGGGGATTGCGTCCTCTGCAGTTTAAGCCATAATCTTCGCCCCTCCTCCTCCTCCACGTGAAGGGTTTCCTTAGCTAGGGGAGGCCTCTTCCGTTGCAACATTTTGGGCACAGTCTTGGCTATGAGACGTTCCCCTCGTGACACACTATCAGCTACAATAGAGGACGTCTCTCCTATGCTATCCTGGCCATGAACATTGTAGGCCACCCAATCTTTAGTCGTTACAAACAACGACTCCCCAATTATTTTTGGGGGATCTTGGGTTCGGATGGTCTGGAGGATCTGGCGAATCCACCGTCTGGAAATCTGGTTGCGATTTCACATGACCCAGACTCCATTCTCATGAACCACCAGAAACTCCGCAAAGTGCTTCATATAGCCTATGTAAAAGGCATAATATATGTTGGAACGGGACTTCGATTTCTAACAGAGTTCCAAGATTTTGGCCAACAAGCCTTTACATAGAAAGCTGGCCCAGTTGTAATGAGCCCCCTCTTCCATGACCTCCCACATTATCCAGGCCTGCTCAATCCCCAAAACCTTTCCTTGGGTAAGCAGTTGGGGGAATGCGTGAGCACGGAAGACAGGGTAGATCTCCTTGGCGGGTCCATCTTTAAGCTTCTCCATGTGGAGCTCTTTTTGCTCCTTAGCAATCCCCAACCACTCCTGAATATCCTATTTCTGAAGGGTCAGCTCCTTCTTGCCCTTTGACCCTATGAGTAAACTGTCGGTAGGGACACCAAACAGGTCTGCAAATAGCTGGTCATTGATTTCAATGACCACCCACATGCCCCGTATGTGTGTGCAGAAGCGGTCTGTCTTTTCGGAAAAGGATTTGACTAGGGAGAGCATCTCAGCAGCAAGAACACTCAAATTAAGGGCTAGGAATAGATCCATAAGCCTAGCCTTTTCGATGTTCTGGACCAAGGAGTCCGAAGCCACGTGGTTTATCCAGCATTGGCTCACTTCTACTTCATCGTATTTGAAGTAGATGTTCGTCCCCTATGTATCAGCGGTTACCACTATCACCTCCTGGGGCTTCTTCACCCCTACAACAGTTTTTGCAAAAACGTTTAGCATGAAAATGCAGAAAGTACAAAGATTGTAAAGACACTCGAGCATGCGACACTTACTGTTTGGCCTACCAGGCCTATACGGTAATGGGAACGGCGGAATTTCAACTAGAACTTGTTCAACCATGACCGGTTTGAAGGGTTCTACCCACTTAGGGCTATGGCTGCAAAAATTAGATGCCTAGGGTACTATTGGCCTCACATGGAGCGTGACTGCCTATCGAAAGTCAAGACATGTGACACGTGCCAGAGATACGCAAATCTCATACATGTTTCACCTACGGACTTGCACCCAATGAAAATCACATGGCCTTTCCAATGATGGAGACTAGACCTCATAGGACCTATCACGCCTAAGTCCTTCACAGGGCATAGCTTCATTATCACCGCCACTAAGTATTCTAGTAAGTGGATGGAAGCTATTCCTCTGAGGAAAATGATGTCTCAGCAAATCTTCCATTTCATCCTAGAAAACATCATAATGACGTTTGGGCTTCCAATGACTATTGTAATCAACAATGGGCTACAATTCAGTAGTACGGAAACCCAAACCATTTGTAGCAACCTAGGCATCAAGCAATCATTCTCCTCCCCATACTACCCACAGGCGAATGGGCAGGTGGAGGCTAAAAATAAGTCCATCATCAACTTGCTAAAGTGGATGCTTGACAACAGTAAGAGGTGGTGGCTTGAGCAAATCCTCTACATTCTATGGGCCTACAAAACAATATGTAGAATCACGACAAGTAAGACTCCTTACAGCCTTGTTTACGAATTTGAAGTTGTGTTGCCTCTTGAGTTGCAGGTACCATCACTCTGGATAATCCTCTCGGATGTCATGAGCGAAGCCCAGAACAATGAGTCGTAGATCATCAACCTCGACTCAGTAGAGGAGGAGCACATGCAAACACTGAGATGCATAGAGCACTACTAGAGCAAGCAACAGCAAAAACACCATGCAGACCTGCATCGATGGCTAGTTCAGAAGGGAGACCTCATTCTCAAGGTTGTCCGTGAGCATGTAAGAAAATTCTCAGCCAACTGGGAAGGCCCTTACATGGTCACTAAAACCTTCAAGAATGGAGCCTTCAAGCTGGCGGACATGGATGGCAACGAGTTCACCAACCCAGTGAATCACTCATACCTCAAGTCGTACTACATCTAAAGCATGGCGACACCCACCAACGTCCGCTACAATGTTAAACTAGTGACAGCAACAAGCACTGTCTACTACAATGTTAAACTGACAACAGCAACGAGCAGCATCCACTACGACATTAAACTAGTAGCAACTGTTTGCTACAACATAATACTAGCACAGCTAGTCCTCTATGACTATAAACTAGCACGACATGTTCGCTATGACGTTAAATTGGCATGTACGGTCTTCTGGGACATTAAACCAACATAGTGGTCTACTAGGACTCTAAACCAACACACAGTCTACCAAGACCTTATACTGGGTTCACATCATGTCCTTAGCGTGCATCTGCGTCAAGTACACATCGAACGAGCATGCACAATGCCGACATGGGGATGGGACATTACAGCTCCAGAACATGGTTCACGATGCAGTGGGAACACAGTCTGGAACACACCTGACACCACCACCTTTGGCATCATGCTGACCCTTCGAAGATGTCGTATGGCATCACACTGGCCCTCCAGACCTACCATTGCCATGGCCCACTGCCATGATGGTAGTTCCTTGGGCAATGCCTACATTTGGAGTTCCAATGGTGTTGTGGCCCAGCCACAATATTGTCATCCTCCAGCCCCCTGCCAATGCCTCAACTCAAATGACATTTAGCTATGTGATAGCTGATCCCATAGCTGAACTGAGAATGCATGCCCTCGGCAGGGATTCTAGAGCATTCGCACTCACAGCAATGCCTGGCACCTTCAACGCTAGCTCCTCCATGCCAATGCTGCCAAGGCCACTGCTAGCCTTCCTACTTTGGACACCGTGCACCAACACGGGTGTCCAAAAGCTTCAACAATGTCTATAGCAAGCAAGACCTTTTTCCCTCACTTCACATCGTGGCTGTTTTGCTCTCCATCATGCTTATAGGGTGTGGCCGAGAGTACATCTATCCACAACACCAAATGCTACGACGTTGCAAAGTGAGTGCCTCGACTAGCTTGACTACTTCAGAGTGCAAATTCCATGACGTGTGTAACACAATTCATCGCATGGGAAGCATCTGTAGGTAGGTTAAAACCCTTCACGGATGTAACACAACTCATCCTGGGGAGGAAACACCTATCCTAAAAAAGGTCAAGGGTCAGTAAGAGTAAAGATGAAAACATGAAGAAGTCCCTCATGAGCACTCCGATGAGGGAATTTGCTAAACCTCATATTTGCCCTTCGTTTGAACCTCAGAAAAAACCAATGCAACACTCTCAAGTGCAGCCAAGTGACTTCTTGACAATCACAGAGCGACAACCTTAGCGTCATGCCTTCCGTGGTGTTTCATTTCCTTTGTCAACATCTCTTGAGCTTGTCCTCCAGACGTCGACAAAGAGGGGTCAATAAAACACCCCAAAATTTGAAGGCATGCTTACTTCACTAGGCCTTTGCAATTCATGCAACGTTATGGCAGTTATTCAGGAGATGGATGCTCTGATTTTCAGACTGTCTACTTCAGCAAGTTTTCTAAGTTAAGGAGCCTTGCTATGCTACGCTACACCATGTAGCATAGAAAACTTCAGAAGACGTTTGCAGAAGCACAGTGCTATGCTACGTTGTGCCACACAGCGTAGCACGGCGTGGCAAAAGCTGGACAACCAGTCCCCTCGCCCAACTTCAAGTCCTTCAGCAATGTCTTCTTTCGTCAAAAAGCAGCGAACTTGGCCAAAATCAGGTCATGTTTGCTGCTAGGTTACGCTAAGCTACATGGTGCAGCGAGGTGTAGCAATTCTATGGAAGTGATAGAAGGCATCTCAAAGGGCAGGATCAGCAAGTTTGCAAGCTTCGCAGTGCAAAAGGAAAATTTTACAGATTGACGACATTTTTTGCGACTAAGGCTAGTTGCTACATTATGATACGCTTGTTGACACATTTAGACATTTCATGGAGCAGCAAATATGATAAAATATGAATAAGTCACAAAGGATAATCAAGAGAAATATACATGTTGGTTGTGCTTTATTGATATTTTAATACTTTGATGTTCAAGAAGAATTGTTAAAGGAAGATAGAGTTTTTCAAATGATAAGGAAAATTCATCATGCTCCTTTGGAAAATGAAGGATGAAAAACAAGTGGAAAGCTAAAAGAGCCGATCCCCGTTTACGGATGTATCAAGGAAAATATCAAAGTTAATATACTAAGGTTTGAATAATGTTTTTTACGGCAAGGAAAAAACGCAAACACAGTTCTGAAACACCACAAAGTTCGGAGCTTAGTACTTATCCGACCCCAAACAAGACCCTGGAACTCACAAATGACGCCGGCTGCGTGATCGCAACACTTAGTTTTTGCTAAGTATATGGGGCCAGCGTATACACACACAGCGTATACACCCAGCATTCCAGCGTATACGCCTAGCATTCCAGCGTATACGCCCGGCTCCCCGGCGTACACGCCGAGGCACTGCAAATGCGCACGCTCGACGACAGGATCTCCAATGACAGCATGAAGATAACACCGAAGAGCAAGGATTGAAGCAAGTGGCATCCATCAGCGTATACGCCTAGCGCTCAGCATCTCCACCCAGTTCACGCCCAGCATTTGCAGTGTATACGCCCAGCGTATACGCCCAGCAGTTGTAACATTTTGTATATTTGTAAAGTGTATGCACCTGGTCAACGCGCCACGTGTCTCCCATCCCGAGTCTAGCGTAACAACCCGTATAAAACCCCCATTTTTCCCCTTACACCGGACGGTTGGCAAAATCCGGGAGCACACCAGAGAACATTTACGCTGCGCAAAAGAGCAGAAAAAACCTTCTTACGCCTGAAAGCCCTGCACGCTGCGCATCTAGTCTCTTACGCTTCGCCACGCCCTGCAAACCAACCGAGTCACCTCTGTGTACGCCGGGGCTTTTCGTCCGCCTTGTGTTCCCACAACTGCGTTAGACCGATGCACTGTACTCTAACTCTCTAATTCCATCGTTTCATTTGTTGCAAGTTCTTTTACAGTTTTACGTCAATTTGGCCCATGCCTCGTTTACGCCTGTTGACGTTTACGCTCCGTTTGCATCCTTCTACGCTTTACGTTGTTTTTGCTTCGTTTACGCCTGCACGCCGTTTACGCATAACCCAGCGTATAGCATTTTGCGTACGCATGGGGAAATCCTTGTCTGATCCGCGTGCGGACCACCCAAGGTACTCTGCCTCCATTGCATTTCAGCTCGCCCTCAGGCGAAGGCAGGGTCTTCTGTACCCATCCCGCGATCCCACGGCCTCTGTTTTCCCTTCCAGCCGGAGACCGACGATTTCAGGCGGTATAGAAATTGGTGCTAGAAGGAGGGCCTCCTTAAAATCCTTACCTGCAACTCCTAGCGTATACGTTGTTAAGCGTCTACGCCCCTAATTGTACGCCGCCCTAACTGTCCCAGTGTTGACGCTGTCCGGTTCTGAAACCTACCTCGTAACTGCCCAGCGTCTACGCTACACAGCATTCACGCTCTCAAACATTACCACTTTGTTTACTCTCATCTGTTTCACGCTCTACTGATTACGCTGTGACTTCTTTTACAAGCTTGTCTTTTACGCTGAGCATGTTTTCACACTTTGAACTGTCTTACGCTTTGTACCGTTTTACGCTTTGTACCGTACGCTTTGTACCTTTTACGCTTTGTACTGTTTTATGCTCCCCTGTTTACGCTTCCCTGTTTCACCCCACAACCCCTCTCACACGTATGCTCCCCAGCGTCTAAGCTGTATACGCCGTACACGCTATATACGCTGCCCCTATACGCTGCCCACTAGGTGTGTACGCTATCCGTTCCTCAAGACATCAACTTTGTATTTTCAGACTTATCCATATCCGTAACGTAGCATCATGAATCCTTCAAACAACACCGCTCTCACAGCTCAAACCACCGCCATGGACACCATAGCTGTCCAACAGCCTGTTGCACAACACCCAGGAATGCAGCCCACAGCGGGTCCCCGTCAATCCCTAANAACTAGAGGTGAAGAGGCAGTTTGAGTTGTATTACAGGGGGGGACGAGAGTTCATCCCTTCCCCGTACAACGTAATTCCAGTTCCTGAACAGTATTCGGAACTCATCACACAACTCCTCCTTCAAAGGAACAATTCGTTGGATCAGCCCGCACCGAAACCCCAACCAGAGGATGAGGATGGATTTGCCGCTCAATCCGAGCAAGGAGAGTCATACCATACCTTAAGCCCTCAAGCACAGGTCAACCCCATCTTCCATCCTGGCACAAGGGAACTCATGCCCTAGCAACACATTAGATTCATCTAGGCTCAACAGCCACCTCCGGAAACAGCGGCACTAGTCCACGTCCCTCTTCCGAGTGATCCCCAACCTAACACCTTCCCACTCGTGCTCATCCCCACAGCCGCGGCGAGCCCATCCTCACAAGTACCACCACCTTTCGACAACCTGGGGGCAACACTCCCACCAAGGGTGATAGGGATGCCACACGTGATTCCAGCATCCACATCCGCCCACTTCATACCACACGTTCAAGCACATACGGTTCCCCAAGCAGCCGTGACCCAACAAGGAGTCCCCGCCCACAACGTGGCGGGGCAATGGCCAGCAAGGGGAGCACCATCGCACCAAGTTCCCCATCCCCATACACCACCCCACACAGTTCCACCAATCAATGTTCCCCAAGCACAACCCCAGCTGCAGCAACAACAGCCACAACACTTTCCCTACCACGTGCCACCCGTAGCGCTGCCCGCTGTAACCTTCCCACAAACACAAGCACCTGCACAGCTTTCAGCCCTTCAGCCTCATACGCAACAATCTAACTTGTACGGTATACTGCAACCCCAAGCCGCCGTATCACCGAGCGCCCAAGACTGGGTGGATGCCAAGAAAATAATGCAAGAGCTTACGGAAGAGGTGAAACGCCTCAAAACAGCCGCTGAGGGAAAGCTGAAGATAGTGGATTTCTACAACGATGACCCTATCAGCTCCTCTGTCCCTCCTCTGACCCTGCCCAAAGGTGTCCCACTACCAACGCTAACTAAATATAATGGGGAAACAGATCCCAACGCCCATCTCATAACATTCAGATTAGAGTGCGCGCTGCTCCAGGCTTGGCCCCACGCCATCCTTTGAGTATTCCCCATGTCCCTCGCGGGAAGGGCACTCGACTGGCACCGGGCCTTGCCCAGGAACTCTATCCTTTCTTTGGACGATCTTTTACACTAGTTTGTGACCCAGTTCAAGTACAACTTGAAACCCAAGGCCACGCTGGATAGCCTCATGCAGATCAAGCAAGCACCGCTGGAACCGGTGCAGAAGTTTATTCAGAGATGGAGTGCGGCTCTCAATGAGCTACATGAACCGATCTCTCCAACTTATTTGCTTACAATACTGAAAGCGACGGTCAATGATTTTTTCAAATCCAAACTATATTACCTTAATGCGCGTGACCTTAATGAGGCATTTGAACAAATCAAGAACATAGAGGAGGCGGCTCAAAACAGCCACGACCCCGCATACTTGGCCTTCAGAAACCAACACAC